>JASUUH010000223.1:0-124420 GCA_030449925.1 Citropsis articulata
AACAGATGTAAAGAACGTAGATGACAAAAAAGTTTTGCCAAGAAGTAATTGAAATCCTTGGAATGCATAGTAAATAGCCATGCAATAGATGATGACACAACATGAAGCAGATGGCAGACAGAAGCATGCATTTGAGAATATGTAACAAAGAAGAAGCAACTACAAATTAGCTTAATTGCATAAATAAAGTCAAGGACTGACTTAAAACATCAAGGTCCGGAAACAATTTATCAAGCATTCAGCAACAGTGGGTGCAACTTAAGAATCTCGAAGAACAGAACTCAGCATTTGAAAGAAAAAAACGTTCAGCAGAAATCTTACTGTGTCCGTTGCAGGTGCAGCATTGGCAGCAGCATCTTTCTGGAGAAGAAATTAAACAAAAGGTAAAACAGCAGGGCAGAAGAGAAAAAAATAATGGTAAAAATAAATCGACATGACAACGGCTGCTGTACCTCCTGTGCTGGAACAGAGTATTTTCCAGACAGCAAACCATGTGCCAGCTTTGTTCTGCCACACCAGAAGAAAGCATGGATATAGTTAGTCGCTTGTAATTCAGGTAGTTCACCACAGGAATAAGAAACAAGAGATACTCTAGTTGCAAAATGTTCAAAAACAAAAATAAATGGTTCACATGGACTTTTGGGTCACCAATTAATCTTCCTCACCAGGAACCAAGAAGTGAAATATCATTGCAAGTAGAAAAATTAATTCCACCAAAATCATCAGAATAACAGATTAGAAATAGAAACAAAAATGAGTTGCAAATTACATACAACTGCATATTTAGGTCCACAGTCGGATCAGCAGGTGCTGCCTCAAAAGCAGCTTTTAATGGCTGGTGCGTGTAGTAACTGATGACATAATCACAAAAGAAACAGCACTAAATTAGCACGACTAAGCAATTTTCAAACTGAGAGTTAGTTGATAATAGTCATCCATGAGACTTTGATACAAGCAAATTAGTGCAATGTGAACTCACCGTGTGCAGAAGGTATGTGTTGAGAACATAACTTGCATAGTTGCTGCCAAGTAGCAGCTGCAAGGGGGGAAAAATTATTAGAAAGAAAGTTTTATTTAGTACAGTTCCTAAACAGCACCCTGCAAGGACCAGCATTACCTGTTTCCAAGATTTACAAGTCCTGTATAACCAGGTCCAAAAAGTGGTTCTACATCCTGTCCACTTTCTTGAATGCGATTCCAGTCAAAGTTGGTATTTTGGTCAAGTTCTCTTTCAGCGGTTGTCATTTCCGTCTGCCAATAAGAAAGTGAGATCAATTTCAAAACATATTGGCGCATCTATCTACTAATATAATCTAAGTGTCAAAAATTCAAATGTCTTAAAAGAAACATAGACCGACATTTAAACAGACACAAAAATATTATTGTAACAAAATAATAGTTGAATACTTGATTAACTCTGGAGCAAATATGGTCTAGAATCTAGTGGAATTATATTAGCGAATAAATCCACCAGAGTAAAAATAAATGGCCAAACCAACGCTAATTCAAATCAACGAATTACTATGGATAGCCAAGAATTTAGCATGCCAACATATCAATACAGAAATTTCAAAAAAATAAAAACTAAAAAAATTCAAATTTAACCAGTATAAATATGTATTTTAATTTTTCTAAAAAAATTGAAAATATTCTTTTTGTTATAAACAAAATATCACAACTCTTTAGTACCTTCATGAGGCTGACAATGACAGACCTAAAGCCTGATACAGCATAAATGCATCAATGAACAAGTAGCTTATGTAGCAAACATCGAATTCCAATAATTATACCATGTTTAAACAACTAACAGTCTTGAAATGCAGTCTGACAATAATAACTAACCTTCTGTAATGATGAAAAGTCAATGCCAAAAAAGGCCAGATGCTGAGCTAAAAGTGGATCCACAACACTATCATCCTCTGGATAGGAGAAAACATCTGAGCTGCCACGATAAGATACCCATGATAAGTTTTTACTACATCTCAGAACATATCCTCAAAAAACCTCAAACCAAAACTAATTGCAGAAGGAACACTAAACTATTAGCAAGTCATTAGCTTCGGACATTACAAATTGCCAAAGCAATTTCCAGCATCAAATGGCAGTTACAAATTCAAAAATATGCATTGGAAATGAACCTGGTGCTTATAGATATATATAAAAATTTCAATCTCTGACGACAAGATTGATTAGGAAGAACTTATTTTTGTGTTAACTAGCAGTCAGAGAGAAGAAATAAGCTATTGCAGATACCTTTTCAACTACATAGCATTTAATTTTTCTTTCAACACAATAAATTCTAAGTAGATGAAAAATTATCTGCAATAGCTCATTTCTCGCCTCTGATTGCTACTTAAACACCACAAAAAGTTCTTCCTAACAAATCTTGCGGTCGGTACTTCCAAAACAATAAATGCTATGTAGATGAAAAATTATCTGCAACAGCCCATCTCTTGGTACTGATTACTAATTAAACACCACAATAAATTCTTCCTAACCAATCTGTGATCAGATATCAAAATTTCTGGTATCTACAACCTCACATGAGACTTAACACTTTAAATGTCCACTTGGCAAATTGGAAGATGAACCAGATCTTTTGAGATAAAGCATGGCTCTTTCAACTAAGTAGTATTAAACAATTTCCCCTTTCGGCCCGTTAAAAAGCAAACCTTAATACAAACATCCTTTTATTCTACAATTTGTTCAGCCTTCATATCAGGACAGTGTACAGCATACAGCATTTACTAACTGTTTAAATGGAGCAATATAACCAGACAACTCATAGTCCCACAGGAGTTATAACTGATATTCTTCATGTTGATTCGAAGGTTCAACAAAATTTCTAAAACTGAAGCAATAAATAACTTTGACTAATGTATTGAGCAAGTCATCACGGAAAATGCATGGAGGTAGGAAAAAGCACAAAACTGCAGATAGAGGAACGTTTCACCATGCAACGAAGTATTACCTGCTCCTTCCAGGTCAGCAGTAATTGTCCCAAGCTTTACAGCAAGAGGGCAACCTGTCTCCTTGTAGTGTTCAACAGCATGGTTATTGCCACCAGTTCCATCCCAATTTCTCCTTCCACACAATATCATTCCATCAGTAAGATTCAGCCAGAGGTTATCCCTTTTGTCACACTTAGCACATTTCCAACCAGATGGCGGGACGATAACACCATTGTCTATCTGCTGCAAATTCATTGCATATGCACTAGTTTGCTTCTTATCAGCTGTCCAGGCAGCAACTTGCTCTTTTCGCTCGGCACCCTCAGCCATTAAGATCGCATCAACTGCCAATCTTACCTGCATTTTTTAACAAGAAATATATTCTAAGATCTCTGCTTCAGATGGAAGAAAGGATTCAACATCAAACGTATAATAATGCATATAAAGAATAAAAGACCAGAAAAAGATCAATTACCTTCTCTGGCAACTCCACCGAAGGGTATGGAAGAGTAACATATTCAGGCAATATGACTATACTGTGAGTTTCATCATATTCGGCTTCATTGTTGTCAAATCCCCCCTCAACACCTACAAGAAACCACGGTATTATGCATACATCACCATACAAGAACAACAATATAACTAATGGAAAAACTAAATCAATGAGATAAACATTAGATTTCTTTTACAATAATAGATGCTTGTTTGACATAACGAAGCAGAACGGACCAAACTGCAATTTTTGCATATTTAAAGTCTCTGAAACCTTAAGAATTCAAGCCTCCAATATGAGGTCTAATTGTAGTCTGAAAGTTAATTTTGATGGGAACAATACTGTACAGGACTTCTTTTTTCACCAAAGAAAGGTTCTTCAAGAAATAAAGGTACAATATTTGACCTGCTTCATCAGGCAAATTATCCTATGACATGTTGTATCATTTAGTTGACATTTGGTTAATAGTGGATCAGATATTTCAGATTTCCAATTAAAAATCCCTTAAGTTCTTGAAGTTATTGCACACATCTCTGTTAAACAAAAGCATCTTTGTGTCAAAAACATAAAGAAAGTAAGTATTAACTACAAAATAGATAATAACTAAGTGGACTCAGAAAAGCACCAGCCTCCCTTGTTTATAAGGTACTTTCTCACAAGGAATTCAGATATTCTTGAAGAAAAACATGGAACTTCTAATTTCACTTCTATCTAGTATTCCTAAAATTCAAAATGAAACAAATTCAGGGAACTTGGACATCCACCGACCAAAAATACTCCTATCATACCTAGTGCAAATAGTTAGTCTCTATCTCTAATCTTTGAAGTAATCATAATTGTCCTCTTACATGCACTTTTGCACATTCAGAAAAATATATAACAATGCATGTTGGTTTGAATTTTACAAAAATTGCTATTTGTAACCCTTAGTTCACCATAGACCTTTAAGCTTCTGTCCAAACTTATGTGTTTCTACCAGAAATTGATATTTTTCCATTAAGAACTTCCGACTACATTCATAGCATTAAAACCAAACAAAAAGTGGTATAGAGACATACAAAAAGAAAGAAGAGAACGGACGAACCTATTCACAACCAAGAAAGATATAATTTCAAACACTTAATAGCTTTGTCAAAATGAAGGAATAAGCCATAGTCACCTATAAGCCAAGAGAGTTGGTTTCTTGAAGGCCTATCTTCAGGAGCCACCAGCTTTCTCGTTTGCTTAATATGTAAATAAACAGGGTTCCCAGTCTTCTCAAAGTTCCAACCAACATGGTCCTTCCCATAAGCAAGAAATGAATTCAGGTCGACAAACAACCCACCTTCAGACCTCTGAACCATAGCGAACCATCACCATCATAGAGCACAAAACGAAATAACACAATCATTTGCGATCAATACCGTAAAACGAGGTAACCTCTGATTATAATAACAACACCAACAACTTTTCAAGAGCAATAAAATATACATCTAATGCTCTTCTCAAGACAAGCAAAGCTTGCATCACTCCACCTCCGAATAGCAATGCAAAGAAAATTTCTTAAATAGACCTTTAAGCTTCTGTCCAAACTTATGTGTTTCTACCAGAAATTGATATTTTTCCATTAAGAACTTCCGACTACATTCAGAGCATTAAAAAAACCAAACAAAAAGTAGTATAGAGACATACAAAGCAAGAAAGAGAGAGACGGACATGAACCTATTCACAACCAAGAAAGGATATAATTTCAAACACTTAATAGCTTTGTCAGAATGAAGGAATAAGCCATAGTCACCTATAGCCAAGAGAGTTGGTTTCTTCGAAGGCCTATCTTCAGGAGCCACCAGCTTTCTTGTTTGCTTAATATGTAAATAAACAGGGTTCCCAGTCTTCTCAAAGTTCCAACCAACATGGTCCTTCCCATAAGCAAGAAATGAATTCAGGTCGACAAACAACCCACCTTCAGATCTCTGAAATCCATAGCGAGAACCATCACCATCATAGAGCATAAAACGAAATAACACAATCATTTGCCGATCAATACCGAGTAAAACGAGGTAACCTCTGATTATAATAACAACACCAACAACTTTTTTCAGGAGCAATAATAATATACATCTAATGCTCTTCTCAAGACAAGTAAAGCTTGCATCACTCCACCTCCCAATAGCAATGCAAAAGAAAAATTTCTTAAATTTTAGCAAGTTCATTACTTTCCGCACTTTTCCTCATCAGTCAAACAAACCAAAAGCCAGGACAGAACAATAATACTAACCACTAACTTCTTTCTACAGTATTTTTTCCCCTTTCTATTTTTTTTTCCTACAGAGTTTCTCGACAAACAAATAGAAAATCAAAAGAGAGACAGAGAAAGGAATACCGGAGTGTCGAAGGAGACGCAGCATTCTTGCTTGAAGATACGATTAGTCGGTTCGGGGATCCGAACCCGAGAGAGATTAGATCGGAGCAAGTCCATAGGGTTCATTATTGTTCTCTTCTTTCAATAGTTAGCTGTTGCTGCTACAAAATCTATAACAATTTTTAAATTTTGTTTGGGCAAAAGAATTGAAATCTCGAAAGAGAGTGAAAAGAGAGAATATATTTGGTTGCCTTGCTCTTGGGGTTTTAACTTTTTAAAGTAAATGCAAAGTCGACGATAAGCGCCGAAAGATGAAAGAAAGGAGAGCGAGCAGTGAAAAAAGAATAGTTCGTACGGATTTATAATTTGTAAAATCAAAGTTATTAAAAAAAAAAAAAGCAAAGTTATTAAAATGTGGTGTGGGCTTTTGAAAGGAGTCTTCTCCTCCCTGCGTAAACCTTTTTGAATAATGGTGTGATTATAATTCTAATTTTAATTTTTAATTTTAATTAAACAGCACTTGTATGTTAATTGCCTCGTTATTTATTTTTTAGATTTTTTCATTTTAAAGAATATTAACAAAAATAATAATAATAATAATATCGGTACGAGGTTGAACAAAATATTCACTTGTATCCACAGACTGTAGTGTGTGAAAATGGGCTCAATTTATGAATCCGGGCTAATTTGACTGGCCCATCCATTGAGCAACAAAGCCTGCAGATAATCAGATGAATCTCTTGCAACCGAGTTGCTGCTGAGCCCCAATATTTGTTATCGAATATCCTCCACCAAATAGGGTTTGCCAAGAAAAATTTGGTAGGCCGAATTGGGATCTGGGCTAATTTGACTGCCCAAATAGGATCTGGGCTAATTTGAATGGCCCATCCATTGAGGAACAAAGCCTGCAGAAAATCTGGTGCTAGCGGGTTTCCATTGAGCCCCCAAAATGTGTTATTTCATACCCTGCACCGAATATGGTTGGATAAGAAAAATTTGGTAGGCCGAAATATCTTTCCAGATGGCGTGGCGTGGCATATCCGCATTTGCAAGGCTTTCATTTGTTAGAGTTCAGCCCAAGAGAACTCATCAAACCCAAGATTTCGAATTATTGGACTTACCGAGCACACAACTGCTTATCTGTAGTCCTTGCTCCCAAAATATTGGACTATTACCACTTCCCGCTAATTTCTCTTAAAACCCCCATTGTCAATTTAGTTAGTACCAATATTACTCTTTTGTTCTAGAAAAACTCCCCTTTATTTATAAATATTTTAATTTCTAATAACTTTCTCACTTTTAAAATTCTTCTGTAAACCTAATATATGCGCTCTTCTCATCAAACTTTCTCTATTGTTTACTTTTTAATTAAAAAAAATCTAAAAGAAAGAGTACAAAAACCCTAGGCTTTATAACATAATAATATTTTACAGGAGTAACAAAATTTTATTATACCTATAAAATTTAAGTACAACAATTAGTTTGAGAATCCTTTAAAAATTGTATGCAATGTGATAACATTTTTATCTATATATGTTAGTTTCTGTGTTTATTACAAAACTTTTATTTTGAATTAAGAAAATAAAGTTTTGTTTCATTTATCTTTTCATTTGTCAAGTCATCAAATGTAAAGTATACCACAGTCTTTAGAAAATAGTTTCACCTAATGTATAAATAACCATGTTTCTCTAGATATAATCTGGAGAAATATTGAACTCTAGAGAAATTATTTAAAAAAAAAAAAAAAGGTTGTATTTAAAGATATTGCAAAGGCATAAAAAATTCATACTGTGCAAGTAAAATTATTGAAGAAAGAGAGACAAAAAAGTATAAGTGGAGTGAAAATCTAATTGTATATGTCTTCAAATGTCATTATAATAGAATGAGAGTTTGATGATATTAATGAAGCGGTGTCAATAGTTCTACTTGCTCAAAAATACTTCTCAATACTTCTCTAAAAATGCTTCTCAATGAGAAGCTTTATGCTTCTCATAAAGCATGTTCTTCTAGATAAGCGCATTGGTTTATGGTTAAACTAGTCAAATCGAAAATTCGTCTAATAATTTTAAAAAATAAACTATTCTAACTTAAAATTTTGTACAAATCTTAAAGTCATTAATTTTAAAAAATTTTACGATAGATATTAAAAGTCACGGCTCAAGATTTCTGTCAAAAATTTATATTATAATAATTTTAATATCTATAGATTGACCGAGAATCCTTTTATTTCCTTATATAATGACTATTCTTTGTTAATGATCATGGTCTAACCATTTTCATCAATTACCAATAGCTAACGACAAATTCCTCAGACTATTCCTTTTGTAATGAGTCTTTATAGTCTAAAGTCTAAACCAATAAATTTTTCTTTAGAGACATTTTTGGTCATTATAAGCGTAACCAAAATTTCTCTTATATGAACTTTTCGGATCAATTATAATGGTCTCTACAACTAAATCATGATTTTGTGATCGTATTGGGTGTGAAGATCTTAATTAGTTGAATATAAATTACATGAATTCTTTTTTTTTTTTGGTTTTAACCACGAGGTATCTTGGGAAGGGTCGTATGAGACACCTTGCCCTGTCACAACCCGTGACTAAGTTCGCTCAAACCGAGATCATGGGCCTCCCAACAACGCTTCCCCGATCAATTTTAATTTTAATTATTCTCATTATTTATGATCTCATAATTCCTAAAGTCAACTTTATGGTAGGGAATATAACATTGTCTTTGCATTGATGTGAATGTATAATTACAATAATTTGTAATATTTAATTTGATAATTGATGTTATTCTAGTTTTAGATGCAACCAACCTGTAATTTTTATGCTATCAAACGAGGGTTATATAAGTAATGAATAATTTTCAAATCCTTCTCACACTCAGAATGAAATTAAATTACTGTTTAGACTGAATAATAAATTGAGAAAGAAGAAGTGAACCTTCTTATTTTCTTGTTCCCATTCTTTTCTAAGTCCATTCTTATTTGTTGGAGTCAAAGTCTTTAGTCTGCCGATGCTCTCAAGTCAACATACTCTAATTTCAAAATATGTCCTCCCATTAAATACTTTTTAACTAATAATGATTATTCTATTCACATTTTGTGAAAATTTTTTGTAGTGCTAATTATTTAACGTCGTATCCTGAGAAGAAGCGGGATAGTCGCCCCACGAACAACAAAAGCATCATCATACTTCGAAAAAGAAAAAAAAAAGAATTCCTTCGTTTTCTCAGAATCATCCTTAATTTTCTCTCCCCACAAACACTCCCCTAAATAGCAAATCCTCTCCCACCACTGAAAAAAAAAAAAAAAGATTGTTTAATTTCGTCTTTACTAAAACCCCACTTAGAGTTTCATTAAAATGAACCGAAAAACAAAAACAAAGACCCCCAAAAAGTTGACAAAGAACAATAATTCTAACGGTAGCAGCAGAAGGTTCTTGCCGTGCTGTATGCCACAGGCGGTTGATGTAATCAACACGAACGAGGTTGGTTCAGTCCGGCCGGTCCGCGGCTGTACGAGCGGGTCAACTGAGCCGGTGCTCGCGTACGTCAAAGCTATGGAGGAGAATAAACAAGGAGTTGTGTTGCCAAGAGTGCAGCCCGCGGCTGCTGCGGCGGCGGCAGCGGCAGCGGCTTCTTTATGTGGAGATGATGATGATAAAAATATTAGTCTTAAGGAAGCAAATGGTCTTAAAATTATTAAGAAGATGAAAAAGAAAAAGAAAAATAAAGGGAATAGCAGCAGTACTCGTCCGAGGCTTTTGGGTATTTTGAAGGCAGTTTTATTCGAAACTTTTGTGGTACGTATATAATATATGATAATAATTAGTTTAATTTCCCTTTTGCTTATCTATCTTGTTCTAAATCAATAACAATAATCAGGGTTAAATTAAATTTGTAATCATCGCAGGCGAAGAGAATCAGAAAGAGGAAAATTAAACAGAAGATGTGCCAAACAAGTAGTGGATCATCAAATGAGGAATCGTCGTTGCTCAAAGAATTTGATCAAGATGGAAGTATTACTTCATCTGCTTCGGCGTGTACTTCTTCGTCTGATCATACGAACAAATCCTTTCGATTAGAGGGTAAACATAAACAACAACGGGACATTGTTGTTGCTGAAGCTCAACAAGCTCATCATAATCAGCATCGTAGAGGGTGTTACGATCCTTACGTTGGCTTGTGTTTGATTTTGATTAGCCTATTGATATTGATCGTATGGGGCAAGCTCTGCGCCATATTTTGTACTTCCACGTGGCTTTTCTTGGGGGCACGTTGGAACACCAGCAACCAGTCAGCGGAAAATATGCCTGTCGATTCCAAATCGTCATGGGAGGACTGGTAGAAAGGGACCAATCTCGTGGTCTATATAGACCCATTACGACATTTTGCTTTAATTTGCCAGTTTGGCACTTTTTTCAGATTTTTGGTTCGTGATATGTACAGTTTTATATGTTATATGTGAGTAAATTAAAAAGGATTTAGGGTTCCTGTTTTGACGTTATCTTTTTGCAATTTTTTTAAGTACCTATGTATATCTATGATATTGAGGAGATGAAAATTGTACAAACACTTTGGTGCTGGCACATGTTGTTTTCAGAACTTCGACTGTTTTGGTGGCACGATCTTGCATGTTATTATCTGAATGGCTAGAAGGATAAATGATTCAATAACATTGGTCTGAAAATTCCAAAATTTGGTCACAAATTTGAAAATTTTCTAAATGCATTGTCTTAGATTGGACTTTTACTGTTTCACATTTGAGGGTAGAGAGTCGCTAAGACAAATTGGTAGTCAAAAAATTTTGATTTGAAAAACTGAAGCCATTTTTTATACCAGCGTACTTATTGGGGCCAAAATCAATTTCACACTCAGCAACTTCGCCTCTCGTTGGAGGTCATAAATTCAGAAATTATCTTGTTTGAGAAGAGCAGAATTTGACAGGAAGGTAAAAACACAACAATAATCTCAGCTCTTATAACAAATAAGAAAAATGAGATAATTAATGAGATTACATGCCAACACTCTTCTTGATGTGCTATCTTCTTCCCATGCTTCTAATAAAATTGGCAAACTATCTATCTAATTTATGTGCTTTCCATAATATTTCTGTTAGTTGCACACCATAACCCACAAAAAGATTTTGCTTTTGAAAATAAAATTAAAAAAAAAAAGAAACTTAATTCCTTAAACCCTCGTAAAACCCACCTTATCCAAAATCGTCTAACTTTGTCAAAAAAACCAAAAATGGGGAGCACAAAACTGTTACTGAGACCAAACCCTCTCCCTTCAGTCATCTTCTCTCCACCAATTCACTCTCTGTTCACCAAGCCCAAATTCACCACCACCATCACTCTCTCCACCTTCTCCACCGCCGCCATCTCCGCCGCCAGCAGCAACCACCAATCATCTCTCCCTTACGGCCCCTCTCTTTTTAAAGGCAAATCCCCACCAACCCTCAAACAACAACAAGACCAACAAGAAAATGAAACCAAAGCCTTTATTGACGAAACCCACTTCACCAGAATCTTCGACGTCGCCGCCCTCCGCGTCCCCGCTAAAGACTGTTACTCCCTCGAGTCCCGCTTCCGTGGCCACCTTCTCAACTGGCCACGCGTCCGCAACATCGCCCGCGTCCCGGGTGATGAAATCGAAAACCAATTCGTTAAATTGTTGGGAAATAACAATGATGGGAGTCACGGTGAAAATGAGGATTTCTCCGGGGTGGTGGAAGATGCGGTGAATTCTGTTCTGTTCAGGGAGGAGTTAGTAAAGAGCTTTGACGCTCGTGGGTTCGTTAAGTTTAGGAATTTAGCGAGGATTTCGCGGCCGAGGAGGAAGAAGAGGAAGGAAAAGGAGGAGGGTAAGGAGGGAAATGGGAGGAAGGGGGAGCTTTATGTGGTGGAGGTTGTTGAGGAAGACAGAAAGGAAATGAGTGGATTGTTGGGGGATGAGTTTAGAGGAGGAGAGAAATGGAGAGGATCAACAAGGTTGTTGCTTTTGGACGAGGAGTTAGTTGATAAGAATGTGGAGGAATTTCCTGAAGCAATCAAGGTCTCTTGTGAGTTCTTTTCAATTTTCGATTTCATTTCTAGTTTTGCGTTTTCATATATTAGCTCTAGCAAAAGATTATATTTGCTGTTCATAATTGTATTCAAAACACATTTAGGTACTTAAAATTGTATGTTACTCTTGAAAGCTGCTTTTAGATGGCAAGCATGAACTTTCCTTGATTTTTAGTGTGGCGTGCTATGTTATAACGTTCGGTAGCGAATACTACGTGCCTGGATGTTATGCCCTTTTTGTTGCCTGGCATGAAATTTTTATGTTTCTATGATCTCTATGCTCTATTTGTTATGCTACATCATTGTTCTATGATGAAGTACTGAGGTTTAATTGGTTTTTCATGCCATTATCTGAAATCAGTTAGATTTAATGAGTATCCCTTATTTGTTCAATAGTCAAATTGTATCTTATACTATCATCTATGCTTCAGGTTCTACTCGAAGAAGATACCAAGGAAAATACAACACCAACTTTGGAGCTTGTCAAATGTAGGCTGACATTGTTTTATGATTATTGGCAGATGAATGAGGTATTTTATTTGACTATTCCTGTGTGTATTTATATGTTATTCTTGATATGTTTTCCTTGCTTTTTCTTGTTCCACTTTTCTTTTGGGTTTGCGAATTATTCTATGGCATTGTTGTCAGTTTATTCAAATGAGTTCGCTTGTTGATACATGCTAAAAAGGAATAAAAGAAAAGGAAATGCAAATATAGTACATTACCTCCTTTGAAGGAGATTAGCAGACACCCTTAATTTATGCCCTCAATTTCAGACACCTGTAATTTATGCCCTCAATTTTCAACTTCCAGGTGTTTTGCATGGGGATTTCTTCTTCTTCATCCAATTACCTGACTTCATTTTTTTTCTAATGTTCTTTTCTTCATACGGCTCTGACATTAACAATCTATATTTAATTACTCTGTTATTGCTTAGGCAATATTATTTGTGAATCATCTATTCATAAAAATTTGGTTGTCAACCTGCAAAGCATTATCTTAGAATTTTGAAGCTGGTAAGCTATGTACTTGGTAAAACATACATTTTTGTGTCTGATTTAAAAAATAAAATACAAATAATTGATTAGCTTTGAAATAACTTATGTTTATTTCCAGTTTCACATTTATAATCCTATTGACCTTATTTTGGTATCGGTTTCTTTCAAAAAATGAACTAAACTGAGCTATGACAGAATTTCTCTATAGATTGCAGCCTTTGCTTTCACTTAGGATGGCTCTCTAATACTCTCTCACCCTTCCTCCCCTGCAGTGGTTCTACTGTTGGGAAGGTATATCATTGGTCACACCTGTATGATAGGGGCAGTGAATGCTTTGAGCTGAAAGTTTGTAATGTTGACGAAACTTTTGACTTCCATAGTTATGTGCAGATATTGCAGGCCTTGCTACCGAAGGGTATGATCATCCCTTCGGCTTTTGAAACAGTTGGGCATATAGCACATCTAAACCTGAGAGAAGAACATCAACCATTCAAGTATCTTATAGCAAAGGTGCTAAGATATAGTAATATTATTCTATCCATTTTGACTATGTACTGCACGTTTGACAAGTGAAATTAAATTAAAGGTGCCATTGTTTTTCTTTCTTTCTTTCTCAGGTAGTACTGGATAAAAATAAACCAAAAATACAAACAGTTGTGAATAAAATTGATGCCATTCATAATGACTACAGAACCATGCAGCTTGAGGTTCTAGCCGGAAACAATTCCCTTGTCACTATGCTTGTTGAGAATGGATTGCGGTTTAATGTTGATTTAGCGACAGTGTATGTTCTTCTTCCTTTCGGGCTATTGAAAAATTCAGCTGAACTTTTGTAGTTACTTCTTTCCCTAGCGAGTATAATATGATTAAATGGCTCAAAATTGCAGTGCTTTCTTTTAAATCGCTATATTGATCTGAAAGTAGGAATTTATGAGCTTCCTTGATAGGACTTAGGGCTAAATTAGGGCTGACTTTTATTGATTAAACTAAAAGAAAACAAACAATTCTGACCGACAATTCGAGAGGTAGGTCAATCTCTCCCAAAACCCCTAATGGTTCCTAATACCAGACAAAACTCAACATAAACTCTAAATGACTCCATAATCTCTATTTATAGCTGAACCCTAATTAATAATAAAATTACTAAATTACCCCTACCCCTAAAATTACTAAACAGCCCATGCCTCTTTATATTTGTGCCTAACATAAGTTTTCCTAGGTCTAACATTACTCCCCTCCCAAAAAGACACATTGTCCTCAATGTGGAATCCAGGGAACTGTTGTTGTGTTCTTATCCGCAATCATTTGCGCCAACTCCATTGATTCCCCAATCCCTTTTGGCCTTAGCAACCGTAGCGCGGCTCGAATTTTCGGCTTCAGTCCCTTCATAAAATTTTCTTCCAACACTGCCTCTGAGACTTCCCCTAGACACCCTGACAACAACTCAAACTTTTTTGTATATTCCATGACTGTTCTCTCTTGGATCAGGACAAAAAACTGTTCGTGCAAATCTCCTTCTTGAGAGGCCTGAAACCTCTCCAACAGTTGGTCCTTAAATTCACCCCGCAGCCTCAATGGTTGTCGTTGTTCCCGCCATTGAAACCACGCAAGGGCCTTTCCCTCCAAACATAATGCTGCTGCCATCAGTTTTTCCCTTTCTGAGAGTCCATTGATGGCGAAATAGCGCTCTAACCTATACACCCATCCATAGGCATCCTTGCTTTTGAAAATGGGCGTTTTTAGTTTCTTTACCCCAAAATCCGCTTCAAATCGAAGTCAGCCCGCCCATTACGTGCTGAAGGTCTCCAACCTCCCGAATCTATTCCGCCACAAATCGTGAAGACCCAGCCCAAAATTGTCTTTGTCCAGCCCTAAATTGGGCTGAAATCCTTGCTCAGCTGCATTCACCATAACCGCCCTTTCTCGTTGGTTACCCTTCCTCCTGGCCATCCGCCCCTAAATCCGACCAGTCCAGACCCAAAACCGCCCTGCCTAGGCCCAAATCCAGCCTGCCCCGGCCCACAACAGCCCTGCCCGGCCTGCCTTGACCCAAAACGACCATGCCCAGGCCGTGCATCACCCCCAAACGCCGTCGAGACGCGAAGCCCATCCAACCCCGACTCTTGTGCGCCCCATTTCGGTGCCGAAATACTGATTCCCAACCCTAAACTGCCTCCTCCAGCCGCGTAACCCTTAGATCCACTATCCCTAGCCGCAACTCATCCTTCTTCGCCACGCCCTACGCCATAAAAGGCTCCCCTAAGCCGTAAGTCCCCTGGGCTACCTCCCCGCCACCAAATCTGCTGTGAACTGTTGCCCCTGGGTGTGCGAGACTGATGGTTTTCGGCCTTCCGCCCTCTGTGCAATCGCCGAGCACGGGTTCCATGTCGCCAGATCCTTCCCTTGCCATACTGCCTTGGCCTGTTGATACTACCGGTGGTGGGTTAAGGTGGAGTTCTATCAATTTCAGCAACATGGCTTCAAGGGATGAAAATTTTTGCTGAACGTTATTAAATCGCTCGTCAATAGTGGCCTTGAGCGATCCAATCTCCGCTTTCAATTTTTCTTCAAGCGCGTCCACCTTCTGCCATTGTCCCTGGATTTCTGCTCTGATACCACTTTGATAGGACTTAGGGCTAAATTAGGGCTGACTTTTATTGATTAAACTAAAAGAAAACAAACAATTCTGACCGACAATTCGAGAGGTAGGTCAATCTCTCCCAAAACCCCTAATGGTTCCTAATACCAGACAAAACTCAACATAAAATCTAAATGACTCCATAATCTCTATTTATAGCTGAACCTAATTAATAATAAAATTACTAAATTACCCCTACCCCTAAAATTACTAAACAGCCCATGCCTCTTTATATTTGTGCCTAACATAAGTTTTCCTAGGTCTAACATTCCTTAATTTAGGCACTTGAAAATATGTGCTAATTTGAAATGATGCAATCATAGCTATTTCGTCATTTATCTCTTTCGAGGTCTATTTGTTTGACACAATGTGTTGACAAAATGTTTTATGTGATGATAATTTTATGCAGAGAGCACAAGGCTAACTTTTTGTAGTCCCTAATTTAATTATAAATCTGCAACCATCTGTAGAATGATCTTGTACATAGCATATCATGCAGTAGAAACATGAACCTATGAAACTGTATAAATGTTTCAGGTTCTTCATAACTCTTTAAGTGAAGTAACGTGAAGGGGTCTCTTATATAAATTTCTCTTAACAAGAACCTCTACTATCAAACTTAACCAGTGTAGCAGAGGTTTAAGGAATCCTTTTTTTTTTTTTCCTTTCTTTTCTTTTTTCCCTGTGCAGATATTGGAATTCAAAGCTAGCAACCGAACGACAAAGGCTTTTGAGTGGATTCAATTTCAAAGATGTTGTTTGTATGTTTGTATATTGACTTTTTTTTTTCCCACCTATAATCCTTCCTTGCTTTAGTTATACTTCCATTTGGGCATTTTTTTAAATTGTTATATTATTATTATTATTATTATTATTATTATTATTTACTATTATTATTTTTTGGTTGCCATGATCTCCATCATCTATCTTGGAAGAGGCCTTAATTTGTTGGCAGATATTGTTGGAAACCCTATAGTGAGATGCTTATATGTGTGAATCTTTGTTTTTTATCCAAATGACAGGTGATGTTTTTGCTGGCATTGGTCCTATCTCTATACCTGCAGCAAAGATTGTGAAACGTGTATATGCTAATGACCTGAACCCTTATGCAGTTGACTATTTGGAAAGAAATAGTGTCCTCAACAAGCTTGAGAGAAAGATTGAGGTATGATTAAGACATTTTTGTATGGGTATCATGGTGTGGTGGTCCATTTTTTTGTTAATTATAGAAAGAAACCATGTCCTATTACTGCTTAGAATGTGGCATCATGTATGTTGATATGTAGGTCTTTAACATGGATGGAAGGAGGTTCATTGATGCTATGTTTGCAAGCCAAAAAGCTCATAAAATTACCCAAGTGGTTATGAATTTGCCAAATGATGCTACAGAGTTTCTAGGTATGCCACTATGTTCTATCAGTGATTTTGCTTATTTCTTCCCTTCAATGGATTAATAGTTGAATCATATAATTTGATTATTCCTCTCAGCTACATTTTATATTGATAAAATATATTCTGTTGCGCGTCACTTGTTATACTTCATATGTGTTTTAATTTTGAGTTTGTCATCAAGAACGTACTAATAAGTGCAGTGAATTATGGGATTTAGTCTATGTTCCTGTTGGTTAAGCATATAATTCT
This sequence comes from Citropsis articulata, assembly GCA_030449925.1. NCBI lineage: Eukaryota > Viridiplantae > Streptophyta > Magnoliopsida > Sapindales > Rutaceae > Citropsis > Citropsis articulata. The sequence continues at coordinate 17,134 of JASUUH010000223.1, forward strand.
GAGTTGAACAAGGTTTGAAAGTGTCAAGCGTGTGAAGTTTCCGATGTTCAAAGTTACAGAAATTTAATTTTGAAAATGACAAGGCAGCATTCTGGACATTAATAACTAGGGAAGTCATTATTGGCTATAACTGTTGCAATGTGAAGTGATGAGTATGGTTGTTGACTCTAAATTTAATGAATTGTGATGTCAATATCCGACTATTTTGTGTGAAACTTTGACCCCGCATTTCATGGGCAGATGCATTCAGAGGAATCTACCGAGATAGGCCCGAAGATGTAAAATTCACCTTTCCAAAGATTCATGTTTATGGATTCTCTAAAGCCCGAGATCCAGAGTTTGATTTTCACGAGGTTTAATACTGAATTTTCCCTCCATATGTTTGTGAATTAATGGAATTTTGGGTTTATATGTATTCCTTTTTTTATTGTTTCACTGCAGCGCATAAGAATTGCTCTTGCGGAGGTTGCAGTTAATGTAGAAATGCAAAGGGTACGCCTTGTCGCTCCAGGAAAATGGATGTTATGTGCGTCATTTGTCCTCCCTGAGAGTGTAGCATTTGCAAGAAGATCACCCAATATGTAAGTAGTTCAAGTTAAAGCCAAGCCTTGTCATTAGCTCCAGGCATGTATCATAATATTCAATTCATTCGATTATAGAATTATAAATTTCTTTTACTTCATAGTTTTATTTATTTACTTATTCCCTTCTTCGGAAGAATTGCAAATAATGCTATGAGAACCCATAGGGAAGATGAAGAAACGTTTTGCCGTATAGGTGGCCTGTTTCCTTGTTTATTTCCTAGTATACGGCTAACTATTGGATCAACTTTTTTTTTCATGGTGGTTTTTTGCCCTGTACTTTAAAAACAAAAGGGAATGACAAGAGTTATGGAAGTGAAGTAGTTAAGACTTTATCTCCTTTTTTGTTATCTACTAACCATTATGAGACTTGCTTGATGTTTTTATTAATTGGTTTTCCAAATAACTATGAAAGCTCTGTTCCACAATATGGGACTATAAATATTAGATCATTTTGAGTTTGAGTTTGAGTTCTTGGGTACTGCTTTTTCTTGTTTAATGTTTTACTCTTGAAGCTATACCTTGTTGCTAGGGCTTTCCTAAGGGTGCGTTTGAGGTTGTAGTTGGACTGCTGTAACTTTTAAAAATTACAGCATTAAAGTGTTTGATAAACACTAACTGCTGTAACTTGAAAGCTATGCTGATCTAATTTTTCACTTCTACGATGAAAAATCTATTATATATTTAATAATTTTGTGAAAAATATTATTTAAAATTTATATTTATTGCATATTATTAACTTTTTTTTGTAGTTATAGTTTTTATATTTACTACAACACATCAATTCTAAGCAAAATATAAGTATACTTAGGTTTTTTTGATCGGCGCTGATCGCAAAGATTTAAGTCGACAACACTAAATTATTGTAAACAAGAACTATCAGAATGAAGTTATACGCTGATACGATTAAAAATCTATTATGTCTTTAATAGTTTTGTCAAAATAATCATTTAAAATTGTATTTAATACATAAAATTATCTTCTGGTTCATAGTTATAATTTTTTTTTCACAACAGTTGTAACTTAAAAACTATAATACCTCAATCCCAAACATGATCTTATTATCAGGGTTAATGTTTTGTGTATTTTTAGAAAATACATTTTCTGGAGAATGCTAAATGGCTTGGCTGATAGCATTAGTAATAATCAATCAATCTCAAAGATAAAGGAGGTTTCTGAAGTCATGGTTGATGAAATAGCAAGAGTGAAGGGTAAAGAAGATGAAATGCCAAATGAGATTTTGTTTTAATTTGCTATGATGTGGTCCAACAAAATGAGTTGTGTTCAAAATGAGAAGCCCAGACATCTTACTGACATATCTTGCTGTCTTGTCTGAAACTTTGTTTTGTATGTCTTGTCTGAAACTTTGTTTTGTACTGAGTTTTATCTCTCTGCCGGAATACACCAGAACACAACACAGCACAACTAAACTAACAGATGATGGTGACCTTTTTCATGCATCAATTACCAATGTGTGCATAAATGCCAAACAAACACCCAAGTACTTGTTGCACAGGCAGACAGGCTTGCCCTTTTGGCCTTCGGACGGCCCAGATCATTCCCCACTATCATACGCGCGCATACACACACAGTTGATCCTGCCCCTCCATAAAATCATCACAGTGAGGCAATAGCGTGTAGTTGTTATATGATACTTGCCCTGAGGGCAAAATTGGAATGGAAAGTGGGCGGGGGTGATAAAAGAAAGCCAGAGGAAATCTCAGTTCAGATTGTGATCTAAACTATAATGTTGCATCTTTCTCTTTCTCCTTCTCTCTGGTCCATGCACAATAATTATGATGATGAGTTTTTGGTGCTGGTGTATGTAAATGGAGATTTGAGAGGGAGAGGGGATCTTTTGCTATTTTATCTGTAAATAGTTACATCTTTCACAAGTTGCATAAAGCCAAAGATAACAGTTGCTCTAACTTCTGGTTTCCTTTTAGCAATCTCACTAGGAATCAACAACAACAACAACAAAAAAAAAAAAAAAAAAACCCTACATTTCTTCTCCTTTCCCACTCTCCCATTTGACTTACACCCCATGAGCTCACATATAATTAACTTTGCAACAAGCATATTACTGTTGTATTAATCAGTAACTCTTGGCCTCAATGCCGCTTTTAAGAGATTTTAGTGTAAAAAATTTGCAAAAAAAAATTAATTAAATTGTTTCCATGCACCTCATGTTTTTTTTTTTTTTTTCATGAACGGAATGTCTAGGCATATTGCTCGTTAGTCCCTTATTATTGTTTTCGTTATTACATGGACAAAAAATGAAAGAAATAAAGGAGAGTAAACAAAAAAGAGAGTACCCAAATCCCCAAAAAATCCAATAATACTTACCCATGCAGGGCACAATCTGCTTTCAGAAACCAAGAATCCTTCCGTGTCTCTCCCAACACTGCAATTACGCATCCATCTCACACGTGCCAAACCTGCTCAGCCACAAACATCAAGTTACAAGCCGCCCCACGGCCATTAACACATCCATTTTCAAGTACAATTTGGGGACCTCATGCTCACTGTCCACGTGGCAGAGGGACCACGGGAGCTTGGGTACAGCCCATCATTATTTTTATTATGAGATTCTTCTTCTACTTCTTCTTCAATTCAATTCAATTCATAGGTTTTTAATTCAAGCTGCTGCCTTGCAAAGATATTCTTTGCTATAAATTGTGTAGTCTAGAGAGATGTTCACTGGCTAAAGAAGAATGGAAACTTTGAGCCTTATGTGCTTACGTGGCTAATTTTTATTTGTCGAACTTGTTTGAGGACGGCGCTGGTCAGCTACACCCTATATCATGCCTTTTGTTTGTGTTTGTGTTGTGTTGGGGGGGGGGGGGGGGAGAATATGAGATCTTCTTAATTCACCCGAATCACATTGATACACATTGGTTTAATCACGCCATTTTGATTTTTTAGCACAATATTTTGGTGCTACACTTGTTTGATGACACGGTCTCATTTGATTGATCACATTCACGCTTTGTAGTTCCTCTCTTTGATATACTATGTCTTGGTTGTGCGTTAATTTTTGCCAGCATTTATGAATTTTGGATAATTTAACGCAATTTTAACGATGATAATATAATGGGCATGGACACAAACTCAATTTTTTGCTTTATGCGTAAGACTTGACAAGAACTTTTGAATACGCATGTGATTATGTGAGGGCAACAATAATATCGATAGAGACACTTGACATGTATATCAAAGACTACAGAGATTCGATTTTGGGGTTCATCGTGGTCTCGCAACAACTCTCCCATGAATAATTTGACTACTTGCTATATTGCCGAGTGAAAAGACTTAATTAATTACACAAACTTTATAAGAATGGCGCATGGATGTGACATTATGTGTTTTTAAGTTCGAAAAAAATGATTACATGAAGCATTGTTATAATTTGATGGACCCACGGGCATTAACGTGAAATGAAAAGAGAATATATCTTACATATGTTTGATTCTTTTTATATTTCAAAGTTGTTTAACCAATTGACAACTTTTGTCTCACTATTTATTAAAATGTGTTTTTAGTTCATTGTCTCATGAGGGTATTAAGCGCAAGATCATATACATTTAATAACATATCTATACAAAATTTTGAAGCATTAATCGCAGTAATTAAACATTAATAATCTTTTTAAAGTCCAAAATTTTACTTACACACACACATTCCGGTTTCAAGAAGAAATTGCCATTTTAGAAGGCACCACATGGAGTCGGCATTTTATAGATATTTCCATTAGTGGGAAGCCATCATTGCAAAGCCTTCACATCTTCATCACCAAATCTTACCCTCTATGATTGCACCAATCCATAGGACCACAAAACAACATTATCACCCCCCCTCCACGACAAATATCATATGATCAGAAGATCATGACCGTTAAAATTTGCATCAATCAATGTGCACAACTAAAAGAAATGAAAAAAAAAAAAATTAATGGTTTTTTGCTAATTGTAATCTTAAAACTGACAGTGCCCCTACAATTTGCCTGCTTGCTTATTTGAACACCTACACCTCTCCTCTCAATTGGTTCACGCCCTTTGGTTATACAGATCATTCCCGGTGGAATTCGTAATTCGACTAAAATATTGACACGTGTCCGTGGGTACCATTCTATAGTTCTCTTTGCTCACTCTCTTCCATAGGCGCGTGTGTAAACAATCCCTACTTTCCTCAATTTTATTGGACCGTGGAAGCACTTGCTTGCCTTTAATTTCTTTCACCAGAAATGCAAGGTGGTATTTTTCAGTCCCGTTTTACTATTGCCATGCAAACTCTATCGGGATTGTATTGAGATGAAATCAAAAAGAGACAAAAGGGAAGTGCTTTTTGGAAGCAATAAAAACATGTTTGGGGAAATCAATTTTATTTATTTATTTATTTTTTCACTTTAAAAGACAACAAAACAAAAGCATAGAACATAAACATACGCTATACAAATACAAAGCAAACAGAGAGAGAGAGACATACAGTGATAGTTCTGTATCTGTATCTCTTGATTAATTAATAAAACTCATTTTTGTGATTCACTTGATCTTCAAAAGAAACATTTTCTCAAATGGAAAAATACAAAGGAACAATGTCTTGTACTGCATGTGATCATCATCACGAAGCTACTGCCGCTGCTGCTGCTTCAGGAGTTAATATTGTGAAGAGTGGCAGAGGAAGAAAGCCAAGCAACAAAGCGAATGCTCAGAAGAAGCAGAAGAAGCAACCGCAGAGAGGAATGGGAGTGGCTCAACTTGAGCGTTTAAGGCTACAAGAAATGCCCCCACCCACACCCAATATTCAAAATGGTCACTTGCAGTCCCACGTGCCCTTTCCAGAGCCGATTCCGAGTGTTCCGGTGCTGCACGGTGCTGGGTACTACGGCATGGCGTCCGTTGTTGTTGGAAATGGATTGTTGGGTCCTCTGGAAGAGAGCCGGGTCTTGTATAGTGGCGGTGGTGGCGGGTCGGGTCAAGTTTTGATGAGTAAAAATCTTGTTGGGCTTGGGACCTCGAAAGAGCTCTCTTCAATGCCAAAGAACATGCAGGTCCATCATCACCAGCAGCAGCAGCAGCAGCCGCCATGGGGAGTCTTGCCTCAACAGCATTGTGATATTTGCCTAAAGGTAGGGTCTTTTCTGTTGAGTTTTTGTTTATTTGATCTTGTTTTATACACACACACACACACACACACACACACATGTTGTTCTTGAGAAGAAGTTTGACAAAATGAAATGAGATGAAAAGTTTTTTGCTTTTGATTAATCTCTCTCTTTCTCTTAATCTTTTCTTTCGTTATGTGATTTGTTTTTAGTATTAACTTTTTTTTTTCTTTTTGATGAAATTTCAACTTGAAAAAAACTGATTGTTGTTCTAAAATTCATATATATATTTTCAAAAAACTGATTGTTGTTCTAAAATTCATATACATATTTTCATGTACCAAGTGCTTGAAAAAGTTATTAAGAGAGTGAGGAACATTATTTTTGTTCTTTTCCTACTTCTTCTTACAAGTGATCACACCATATGGTTGTTGTAAATAAGTGCTTATTAATTTTTTTTTAATTTTTTACTTTTTTTTTTTCTAGAAGAAGCGCTTCCATGGGGAGAATATGGGATTTCCTGGATTAATCAATCCAACAAACAACTTTAACTTCGATGAAGGGATGAATGGTTATGGTGCTAGAGCTACAAGAAGTGCTTCTTATGCCGACCAATATCATAACAATAATTTTCAGAACCAGGTTAATCTTTAAGCATAAAGCAATATGAGTGCAATACAATATGTATCTATTAGTCCAACTGATAAATCCATTATTAATTTTTATGATGACGTGATTCTTTATTGATTTTTTTGACCGTTTTGTGTTAAACTGGGAGGGTTTTCTGTAATTAGGGCGCACAAGCGGTGGTGATTCACAGAAATGGTAACTCAACGGGTAGAAATGTTCCAAGGGAGTATGAATTTTTCCCAGGAAAAGGTGGCAAAAGCACTTCTTCCAAGGGCTTGGAATTTCCATTGGAAGAAGCTTCAGTTGCAGTGCATGGTGAAGCTCCTTGGTTCACACCTACTGCTTATTACAGTGATAATAACGCATGTGGACCTTCTAATTCTATTGATTTGTCCCTCAAACTTTCAGTATAGATGCAAAGCAAAGTTTCTGTTTTCAGCTTTTGTTTTGCTTCGTATACTTGGGTGTAATATATTAAACCAGAACCCAAATCACAGCTTTAATTTTGGCTTTCCCTTTTGTTTTTAAACTAATGTGATCATGATCTGCATCAAAATAGTCCAATATTTTGTTATAATTTTTGTTGAATTAATATTCTTTCTTTCTCTTTCCCTCTCTCCCTCCAAGATTGTGTCAGATATAAACAGGTTTAATCTTATGAGTTTTAATGATAGTGTCATTATTTCTCATGTAATCCAATCTAGTGTTCTAATGAATCTTTTCAGGTTGTGTGGCTTAAAAGCAGAATTCAATGCTTATTGATTTAATTGTTATTAGGTAGCAGGGCCTCTGGATTGTAGCTATGTAAGATTGCAACCTATGTCTGCTAGAAATTTCTTAACTGATGAAAACTCTTTGGTCTTTGAACCCCAATTATATAATAAAGTATTAACTACTTGCTGCATTATACCGCTTACACTTTTGTTGTAAAACACTTATGTCTAATAAGAAGTCCAAGAAATGCATGAAATCTTCGCATGCTACACTTTTAATTTTTATGATCAATGATGAAATTTTTATCTCATTTAGATGAGCTCAATTAAATATGATAATGAACTGTCTTTAGTAGGCTGGGAGAGCAGAGGGAAGAAGCTGTTTGCTTTGCCATACCGCTGCCAAAACCCTAGCTAGCTTTAGCTCTCTCTCCCCTTCTATCACACAACCTGTCTGTCTACATGTCTGTTCTCTCTTAATTGTTTATACCAGAAACTAGGAAGAGGGGATTTCTCCCTTAATTGTTTTCACTAGAAACTAGGGAGAGGGGATTTCCCTAATAGAGTCAATTGCCATCTTTTATGGACTGCAAAAAAACTTGAGCATCTCTGCTTTCTGTATGTGGGAGTCAAGCAACTTTTTAACAAGTGCTTTATTAAAAAACGTGAAGAGGGTACATAAAAAAGCAAGATTTTGAATACTTCAGAGAGGCTAGTAAAGAATTTAAAGTGTATAAATTATACAATCTTACTGAAAGCAGCAGCACAGTGGTTTCTTTTTAAATTTATTTGTTTTATTTTTTATTTTTCATTTTTTTGGCTCTGCTTCTGTTTATGAGCAGCAGCAAAAGCGAAAGTAGCAGGCGGGCAAAGGCAAAAACAAAAACAGCACAGACACAGTACAAATCTGTAATAATAAGTATAAATATGCAGGTGAAGGGACTGAGAGTCTGCTGTTGTATCAGTAGAAGTAAGGCTGTGGGGCTGTGTGTTGTGAAACTTTTTGTAACTCCATTTTGATTGGATACTCAGTCATAAGCACATCCTTTTCATTACCAGCTTTTACTATTCTCTACATCTTTCTTTCTATTTTTGTTTATTTATCATAACATTCTGCATAGATAGATAATTGTTATAAAAATTTAAAATTTATTATGATTAATCATGGTTTGAACATTACGGATAGATGAAGAATTGACAAATGTAATTTGAACATTTACTTTCCGCGATGCCATAAACTCTGCAAAAAAAAAATGGTAGGATTTGGCTAAATCGGAGAGTTTGAAGCAAAAATTAACTGTTTGATATCTTCATTGCACTTATATAATATATAATTTCGTAACGGACATGTTAATTTCCCCCAATATTTAAATATTATATAAATACTCATTTTGTAAAATTTATTCAAGGTATATTTATTTGGGATGTAAATAAAACTTATCTCTTATAATTCAGAAAAAAAGGAATTAAGCAAATGATTTGAGGGAGATATTGAATAAAAAGTTTTGAGAAATAAATTTTAGTTTTTATTGATTTCTTTCACGTGTTATAATGGTAGATTGGTTAGAATATGTATGACAGATAAAAATAACCAACATTTTGTGACTTTTTCGTTTGTTCACAGGATCTTTTTGCTGCATCAGCTTCCAAAATAATTTTTTTTGTTGGGGTAGTATAAAAAGAAAGATGACAAATTAATTAATTTTATGTATACCCCCAAGATTTGGGCTGTTACAAGGTGCTGTAAACGTTTTGCATAGTGAAATTGTTAGTGTCTAGAACCCAAGGTTTTTGCTGTTACAAGGTTTCCCTATAGATAATTTTGCAAAATGAATTTATAGTGTGTTTACTAAATGGAAATCAAAATGGATTGGAATCAAAATGAGTAAAAATCGGAATGAATTAGAATGAGAATTAAAATAAGTTATTTACTTGAACTGTAATAATAAGAATTAGAATGGACCATATTCTACTAGTGTGTTTACTTTACCTTGAATCAAAATAAATTGTATTAAATCACTAAAATGCCATTAGTTAATTATTGTTGTTATTATTATTATTATTTTTTTTCTATTGTTATTAATAATTATTGTCAACAAAAATGATGAGCATATAATATATACATATTTAATTACTAGTTATTTTTATTCGTTATTTTTAATTAATTAAATTATTTTATTGAATAGGAAATTAATTAGAGATTATGGATAAATGTCGGAAACATTAATTAATTGATTTTGGGAGAGTTAGATATATATGTATGTGAATTCAAGCCAAGAAAACTGAATTCAACAAATTCATTCATCCATGCACATGCGGACAAAGAAGATAAAATGCGAGCACATGAGAATTGAATCAAGCTTTATTGCAGTGCACATGCAAGACTAAATCAAATTAAAAGGCCAAGCATTTTGGTTATAGAATTGAAAAGGTCGGTCGCCCAGGCTGAAGACTATAAAAGCCGACTTTGGCTTTTGAAAGGAGCCAAAGGAAGCAAAAGGAGATGCGACGGAGAGAAGAAAACCGGCAGCAGCATCAGTTTAATTTTCATGGTTTTATTTTATTTGTTACTCCCAATTTAAATATATTTAGTTAAATTTTTTATATCAAGGTTAAGAATGAAGTCATATTCAATGAAATAATTATCTTTTAATTAATTCCCTATATTTGTTCTTTGATGATTAAAGTTTTTATTTCACATGATTAGTTAAATGTTATTAAATCGTTTCATCGATGTTTGTCATGCATTATTGATTGTTAAGATTAATATTTGACTAAATTTATGTTTGGATCTATAAAGTTTATATACGATTATCTTTAATTTCGTGTCTTTCACTAAATTGTTTACCCAGAGTGCTTAGGAAAACTTTAACTCTTTGTTATTAAATAAGTTTACATGAGATGCTTAGATATCATACTATTAAACAGAAAAAGAACATACATTAGATTTAATTACTTAGGCTTAATTGCTGTATCCATGAGATAACATAGATTGATTTCGAGTTGTTACTCTAAAATTGAGAATTAATTAATAATTAGATAATTACTAGTTAAATAGTGGTGGATTCTGAAATCTTAATGATTTCTGTCTTATTGAATTTTCCTTTACTTTAATTGTTTTCTTAGTTTAATTGGTTTAATTTTCTTGGAAACTCAATTTGCTCAATTAGGTTAGGATTAATATTAATTTTAGATTTAAATTAGACTTTTTAATTTATAACAATCTCTGTGTGTTTGATCTCATTATCACTATTCTATCTTTAGATTCGTGCACTTGCAAGTATATTAAAATTTTTTACAACAAATAACAACAAAAATAACATTATTTTTTATTAATTGGTGAGCAACGGCAATGGTTGGACAATCGACAAGTGGCAATGAAGTTCAAAAAGTGGCAATGACAATTGAAGAGTACTAGATATGACCAACAATAATCAGTGGCGCATGGCTGATGATCTACATTGGTGTGATGCTGATATGCGACGATCGGCTCTGCTACATTCGACGACTGGCATGTGACAGCTATGGCTTCTGATTCTTAGAGACTCGTTCCAAATTGATCAACCTTTTTTTTTTGTTTTTGAGCTGAGGATAGATTTTGGGTTTGTGAATTTTGTTGGCATTAAATTGTTACTCTTAGAAATATGAGAGTTTTGGGAGTCAATCTTCTATTCCCCCGAACCCAAATTGAAGTGGCTCTCGCCACTTCAATTTGTCAAGTAGACATTGTTAATGACAATAAATATTGTTAATGGTTCCAAATGTGGATTTCAATTTCTCGATCTAGGAAATATGCACAGTATTAGTGTTCGAGGATAGTTTAATGGATATTAGTTTAAAGGATTAATATAGTGACGCAGAATTATAGCCTTTGTTTTGTTTTGTTGTGGGCTCCAAAGCATTAGGTCCAAAAAGGAAAACAAACTGGGGGGAAAAAAAAAAAAAAGTAAACGGTGAGGATATTTTTGAAAACACCTATTCTATCTCCACGGGCATTTTCTTAAATCTATTTGTCAGTGAGACAAGATTATTTGAACCCCCATTTTTCTCATTTGCACTAAATTTTTCACCGCACCGATGATCATTTTTTGAAAAACACATTTCTTCTTTACAGGCCTCAAAATCTTACATACAGATACAATTTCTTCCTAAAAGTAAAAAATTTTCAGAGACAACATGCAGTAGAGGTGTCTGCATGCTATAGAGAAGCTAATACGCACGTCGCATCACTTGATTTATGACTTTGGAGGTTATAATCAAGCGATGTATTTTTCGAATTGCATGTTTAGCCCTTATATATGGATGATTATTCATGTAACTAGTTTAATTAAGAAACATGGGGAAATTTATAATCGAATACCACCGTTGTATGCTATGTATTCTAGAAGCTCTAATCTTGTTTGGGTACAAATAAAATTATTACTATTTGCCTTGGTAAATGAATTTGGATTAAGTGCTGTTCTGATATCGATCTTCACAAGATTGCGATTAATAGTTATCGGAGGAGTATGCAATAATTGAATCTTACCCAAACTTAAGGTATTATTGAATCTTGAAACTTAGCAACCAGCAGCCGCCGCTGGTCTTATCTAATACCTATATTACTTGGGCAATAACTAACCTTTTTTTCATCGTGCATGCAGCATTTACGATATGAAAGAAATTTATCGCAGCGTTTACCAAAGTTTCACAATCTCAAGCATTTGGAGCTTGGTCTGAGAGATGAGAATGGTGACATTGGAGTCATGGCTTGTCTACTCAATTGCACATCTACTATTAAATCTCTTCATATAACATTTGCTGACTGCAGCCCTGGGGAGACTGGACTGATTCCAAAACAGTTCGAATTGCTATTTCTACCTCCAAGTTTAAAATGGATTAGAATGAGCGAATTTTGTGGGAGAGCGAACCAAGTTGAGCTCCTGAGACTCTTTTTGAAAAGTGAAATCTTGGAGAAGATCATTGTTGAACTACATTATAAGGTGATGGACCCAGGTCTGCTGAGGGAGCTCCGACCATCAACAAGCAGTTGCCTTTTGGAGATAAATCACTCACCTATAACAGCGGAGAAGATACTGAAGCGTTCTCGCGAGCTCGATCCATCAACAATTCGTTGCCGACTGCATAGAAATACAAGAATTTCACCCCTGTCATTTGCAGACCTACTAAGAAGCTATGATGATGACATGTGAAAAGGGATATTATCTGCAGTTTTACGTGTTAAGTGATTTACAACCATGGCAATACATAGCCACAGAAGAACAGTTGCAATTATAAGTTCTTTGACCAAAAAAAAAAAAAAAAAAACCATGTTCATAGAAGTTACTTATTATGTTCCTGTTATCCTCATTGTTTTCTTCATCTTTTTTTTTTTTTTTAATTTTTTTTACCTTCTTCACCATCAGCTATAAAATTTCTTGCCACTCCAAAATCAAAATTTTTTTTGTTCAAATCATCGTCTAGAGAAGTTCTCTAGCCATCCCATAGCAATTTCAAACCGCTTTTTCCATGCCAATATTGGAGCTTTCTTTCTATCTGTGTATCATTTCCACCTTCGCTGTAAATGTTACATATAATTAGACATAAACGATCGAATAACTAGATAGAGGCTTAAAAGGGGCAAGGGACACAAACCAAGGATAAAATTAATCCAAGCTTGTCTATCTTCTTTTGCTCGTCGATCAACAATCTTTTGTCTCCTTGAATACAAGTTCCCCAAAGTCCTACAAGATTCTCGTGTTCAAGTTTCGCAATTCAATACTTAGATGCTTTTACATCAAGAAACACCTAAGAAGGAATGAACATTGTTATCTAGTCGAATGAACAGTACTGCTAGCTGTTACCTCCTCTATGTGTTTTGTTTTTCTACTTCCGAAATATGGAGGAAACCAGGCCCAAGATAAGTATGCCAGAAATTCTTAAATTTGACAGGATAATATTTCTGGACTTTATGGTATTAGCTGCCAACGACAGCTCAATTACTGTTAAAAAAGAAAAAAAAAAGAAAAAGGAATAAAGGCTCCCCATTCTCACTTCTAGAAGAACTAAGAATAAAAAATTACAACCATTAATTGTAGTTTTATACTTGCTATGGGGGCAGCAGGAAGCTTTTGGTGGGGGGGGGGGGGGGTTTCAATGTGGTCAATGTGCTTACATAAGCAACAACAACCATTTAAACAACTATTCAAATACTTTTTTCATTTTGGCTTCATTATAGCATGTTCGGTACTTTTTGGAGTGTACTCGAAAGTGATTTTAGATGATTCTCCATGTATACTAACCTCCCAACCTAGAATTATAACCCTTGAAACTCAGTGGAGATTTTCTTGTGCTGACAAATTTTCTGTTTGTCCAGAAACATCTAATAGACCGCCACTGAGAATGTGATCTCTAAAGAAAAGGTGAAGTATACGCCTCGCTTTCATCATTATGAAAATTATAATCGAAGAAATAGTTTAATCTCATTTTAGGCACTAGGGCGAATCGATTGTCAGGTGAGAATCCTAATCTGATAATTCCCGTCATAAGAAAAAGTTCGTTCGGTCTGCTGCCAATGGCTTAAACTCATACCCCATGCGCATTGCGAACTGGGCTGTTTCAATTACCCACCCGAACAAGTGTGTCAGGGCTCTTCATGTACCATACTCCCGGGTGCTTGCTCTTTGAATTACCAGCAAAGAAGAAGCCTAGCTCAAATGTTTGAGACGATGAAACTAACTTTTTACTATCCCAGATGCTTCTTGAGGGAGTTATTGTACCTGCTGCGGATGACAAGTTAATGGTCAAGAGAATAACGAAAGAACTGAATTGTAGAGGTATGGAAGGTTCTCCATTCATAAATGAATCTGTTTAAAAAAAAGGTACAAAAATGGTTGGAGATGGGATTAATAGTTTACTACATGTTATGAATATAAAAACCTTGAAAAGTATTGAAATTCAAAATTTTTTTAGTCTGCAGATGCAGCATTTTACAAGATTGTAGAAAATGAAAAGGGACATAGAAAGCCAATAGTTTAGGATCCGTTTTACATCTTTCAATTGTCAATGATTACAAATTAAGAGGGTTAATTATTACTGTAAAGGATTGACAGGTCTAAAGTAGCCGCCAAAAGTTGAAAATGCAATGGGAAATTTATGAAAATAACCATAGAGGTTTAGTAAATTATAGAACTAATCACACAAGTTTTTTTTTCTATCAAGACTAGCTAAACACGAAAATTTTATACCAAATTACCCCTAGCAATCTCACTTAGGCTCACCAAAATCTCTCACTCACCCAAACGTCTTAGCTATTCCTAGCATCGTAGAGTAATATTGGAGTTCATCATCGGCAGCCAATCTCACCGAAATCACGTCCAACAACACCAATTCTACTAAAATCACATCCAATAGTAGTTAAGATCTCCGAAATCAACGATTGAAGCTCGAAAACCCTAGGTTAGCAATTTCAAATACATGCTTTATTTTATTCTTGTGTTGTGTTGTGGTTGTGTGTTGTTGTTGTGGTGGTGGTAGTGGTGGATTGAGTATTTTTTGGTGTTGGTGGGGGTGGTGGTAAAGGTTGTTGGTGGTGTTGATACATTGTCGGAGTGTGTGTCAGGAATATATTGCGGTGCTACCTAATTCGCAAAGATTTGTGCAATGGGCAAGTTGTTGCACAAAAATTTAGATTGTCTAATTTTAATTTTTGTCCCATCGCACCAAGTTTTATGCAACAGCTCGCCCATTGCACAAAAATTCAGATTTGATAAAAATTCAAGCCGTCGTACAAAATTACAATATATGCGACGACTACTTTTTGGAGGTCATAACTTAGGCTATATGTGTCCACTTTTTGCGTATAATATACCGTTTCGAAGTTTGCAACAAGACGAATCAAACCCAAAATTTTTTGCTGGTCTCCCCTATGGTCAAATAAAAAATTTGCCTTAAGTTAAGTGTGACAAGCACATGTTATGACTATTTCTGCGACATCCATGTAAAATGTGTCATATATTCACTTTATCATGTTTTGTAGTGTGTAATCGCATTTTTTTAATATTTTTTAAGTTATAATAGATTTAGTTGTGCTTCAATTGTGTTATGATGGTTGGTGAGAGAGATTGGCGGATAGGCATATGGAGTACGTGAATGGCAATAATACAACTTTTCTAATTTGGAAAGATTATACGTTTAATCAGTTTTTGGCAAGAGTTTATGATATTTTACAGATAAATTGTAATGAATACAATATCACCATTAAGACAATTTTGAGGTCTAGTAATACAATGTATCGTATATGTTCACTACCAATAGACATATTTAATGATGAAATTGTCAAGGTTGTGTTACATATGGCCTCTGATGTGGTCAATTACGGATGTATCTCTGTATTTGTTACCATATCTCCTCAAATTCAAAACCAAGATGTTGAGCTACTTGTAGAACTGAAGCTTCTTTTAAAGCAAACATCTCTGTCCCTAATAGTAAAGAAGAGGTATTACCATAAATACTGTCCTTACAACAATGTTACTCTTGACTCCGCAACAACAATGACACCATTGATGATAATGGCATTACTCTAGCGGATGTTGAAGAAGAGCTGTTAGCACTAACAATGTCGTTGGAGCAACGTTACTCTCTATTCAACAACAATGATTTCTACAACAATAATGATTATATTGATGACATCGGCAATTCAAAAGTACATAATGTTTGTATGGAACCATATAATAATATAACGAACAATCATTTCAATAGTTCAATTCATGATAGAGGCGTAGGCCATTTCGATATTCCTACTAATGATGAGGATGAGGATCAAAACAATATTCCTATTAATAACAGAGACAGTCAGCCTATTTTTTCAATGGCCCGTTTGAAAAGGAGAATAATAGTTGATCCCCTCGTAAATCTTGTTTCAGTTTTTTCTTCGAACTTGGTTGTTCCAAACTTGGTTAGAAATTGTAATTATGATGATATTGGTGTGAGTAAGTTGTTTGCTGAGAAGAATGAGTTAACACTAGAACTGCGCAAAGTTACCTTAAGGGGTAAGTTTGATTTCAAGATCACACGATCGACAACGACACATTTCGAGGCACAGTGTTCTTCAAAATCATGTACATGGCGTATTTGAGCAATAAGAGCTTTGAATGACTAGAATATTCCTTAGTTAGTGAAAAGAGTTGACAATGTACACTTGTTGTAATGAAGTATTGTTCGTCAAGTAAGGGGCCAGGTTATTGGTCATATTATCACAGACAAATTTATCAAGGAAAAACATATATGCACTCCAAACGACATCAGAGCAGACATGCAGCATGAATACATTGTCCAGTTAACACATTAGCAAACATATCGGGCCCAAGAAGTTGGCCTTGAAATTGTTCGAGAGAACCCTATAGAGTCATACAACTTACTTCCTAAATACTCTCAAGTTTTGACTAAAGTAAACGAAGGTACAATTACTCACTTACAGTGAGATGGAAATGATAATTTCTTATACTATTTTGTAGCTCTTGGATCTTCTATCAAGGGTTTCATGCAGTGTATAAGACCAGTGATTGTTGTTGATGGTACTTATCTAAATGGGTTATACGGTGAAAGTATGTTTGTTGCGACATGCCTAGATGGAAACAATCAATTGTATTCATTAGCCATTGGGGTCATGAATTCAGAAAATAATGATGCTTGGGAATAGTTTATGATGAAGTTACATGGAGTGATTGGTGATTGGCCAAAGTTAGTATTTATCTCTGATCGATGCACTGCCATTAAGAGAGCCATTCTGAAAGTATTTTTTACTGCTGCTCATGGCATTTGTTTTTACCATATCAAAGGTAACGTAAAGTCAAAATTTAAGATGTCTAAAGCTCTTTGGGATGATTTTGAGCATGTCTTCATAAACGCAGCAAAAACATATAGACACGAAGAATTAAAAAAACAACTTGAGGGGTTGTGGCTGCTCCATGTCATTGACTTTAGCATAGCATGGTAAAACTTACCAACCGTTAAGACTCTCTCCCATAAGCAAAAGTTTCAATACTAGGGTATGGGTGAAAGAGTAATAAGTAGTAGCAGAGACAATAAAAAAAGGTTGTGGATTTAGGGTATAGGAGAGGGAAAAAGTATACATTTACAAAGAACCTTAAAAAACCGTATTAACTTTAGAAAGAGTAAGGAGTTGTTTGTTAAATATCTAAAGTCTGAAATTTTATTAATTTCAGACATTTTCCAAAATATGCTTGTTTGTTTTTTGGAACTTATGTCTGATTTTCAGACATTTAAATCTGAATAGAAAAAGTAAACTTTTGTGACTTTTATCTTAATGGAAAAAGGTCTGAATGAAAAGTAAATATTATATTCCAAAAATATCTCTGTAAAATAACTTATTTCCTTAACTATAAAATCTAATCTCTTTTTTTGTTTTAATTTACAATGATATAAATGTCAAATAACCAAATTTAATATGTTTTTTATTGTGAAAACAAATAAGATGTCACTTATATTCAGATATTTAAAAAAGAAAAAAAAATATCATTCATATTTTCATAATCAGACCCATTCAGACTTTAGAAAAATTCAAACCCATTTAGATTTCAGAGAAAAAAACAAACGCTACTTAAGTTTTTTTCAAAATTACCTCATAAATCCTACTTATGGATTCAATAATCCTTATTAATAAGGGCAATAAGGCCACTTATGATTTCTAATAAAACAAGATTTTCATAATTTAAAATCATAGAAATTTGGCGTTACAATAAGGTAGCATACAACAATAGTTTTAAATTCAATAAGATAGCTATACATGAGCACCCGCTACAAGAAGCCAACAACACCATTGCATCTTTTTGCGACTATGTAGGTAGACCTGGTAAGAATTTCTTACGACACTACAGCCGTAACAAAAGTACGAACGATGAAACTCAATGATTCAGTAAGGTCTATAATACTACTTTTAACTTTTTTATATGTTCGTATTGAATTTTTTTTTTAATTTTTTGTGATAGAAAGTACTAAATTCGAAACATGTAACCAACTATTAATTTCTCCCAATATTCCAATATTATTTAAAATTATTTATTTATACATAATTTGGAGAGTAAATAAAACTTACTGCTCCAAAAATAAGACAAAAAAACTGAACAAAATATTAGAGGGAGATAATGAATAAAATATTTTATAAAAAATAAATTTTAGTTTTAATGATTTCTTTCACATTTTATAATGATAATTCAGTTAAAATATGATATTTGTATGACAAATAAAATAAAAAATATTTTATGATCCTTCCATTCGTTCAAAATTGCATATTCGTATGATAGATAAAATAACAAACATTTTGTGATCCTTTCATTCATTCACAAAGAATTTTTTTGAACGTCATCTTCTAAATCTTTTTGACCAAAAAAACAAGGAAGATAACAAATTAACCATATGTAGGGTTATTTAAACCTACAAAAATGCTCTCTACACCCAATTCAATTTAATTTTATAAGTTGTAATGAGTATTTTAGTACTTATATATCAATTCAATTCAAAACAGCAGTAGTATGGATTTTTAGGTTAATAGCAGCCTAAACAGTTTAGAATTAACCAATTTTTTGACGGAAATGGGGGGCGGTGATGTGGGTACGTGGTGCTAAATGTCGGAACAAATGGGTGCAGACGATAAAATCCAAGGTAGGTGAACCATAATCAGATAATGAAGGGTATTATTATAATTTAACTGAAACCAAACAGCTCTTATACACGTCCAGATACATTCTCAAACGCTTATACACGTCCAGATACATTCTCAGTCAAACCTCAGGGAAGGCATCCAAAAATTTCCCCAACAACCACAAACCTAAGGAAACTTAAAAGTTCTTCAAAAAAACAAAACTTCAAAAGATCAGCCTCTGCTGGTCCGGCGGAATCCGCTTCTTGTCCTGGGTCTTAGCCTGGACATCGTCGATTGTGTCAGAGCTTTCGACCTCCAAATTTATGTTTTGCGGGTCAGGGTTTTCACAAAACTCTGCATGCCACCCCTGAGACGGAGGACCAAATGAAGGGTTGACTCCCGGATGTTGTAGTCTGCAAGCGCGCGACCATCCTCAAGTTGTTTGCCAGCAAAGATGAACCTCTGCTGGTCTGATGGAATCCCTTCCTTGTCCTGGATCTGTTGGACCAAAGAAACACCATATCAGAATATATCCATACAAGCAATCAAACGAAACAAATAATATTAACATAACCGACACCCCTAGATAGATCAAAAAATAGAAAAGGAATTATAATAATTATTACCTTGACAGAGAGATTAGGAGGCATTCTACCGAAGAAAAATGCCACCCACAGATAAAGAGAGAGAAAAAAAAAAAGGCGAAGTGAAGAGAGAGTCGGTGGGTAGAGAGAAAGAGAGAGAAAATTTCTCTCTCTTTCTCTCATTTTATCTGCGCCAAGCAACTACCCTTATGGAATTCAAGATGAAGAAAGAAAATGTTCTAGGGTTGAAGCAGAGGCTCTCCCTTTTATAGTCGCGATTGATATTTAAAATGATGGCGGCTGCGGAAGAAAAAGAAGAATTTTAGGGTTCAATGGTTTTTATCGTTGAAGTTCCTATAGTTCCGTAGTTTTATCTTTTGGATAGATAAGTTTTATTTTCATGCATTTAAGTTTAAAAGCAGTTTTGAGCTTAATGAATCCTAGTTTTAGGTCCAATTGAAATTGAGCTCAGTAGATTAGAATGCATAAATAGAGTTTAACACTTTAAATTTATTTTTGGTTCAAAAATTTTATTTAAATAAAAAAATCATTTATTTATTTTCTTTCAAAATTAAAATTGAAATAATAAATTTGAAAGTCTAATTTCTTAGTCCAGTCAAAAGATAATTCTATGCGAGAAGAACATTGAAAAGAGCCCAATGAAAATTAGGCTTAGGGTTGATATATTTTTTTATTTTAGGAAAGTTATGAATTGAGATTATTTAATTATTTTTTCTATATGTAATGTCTTGGATTATAACATGTCATATAGAATACGTAGTGCCGCTCTATGCGTAATAATACATGTCGTTCATAAATTATGAATCTCATTATAGTGTTTGCAATTTGTAAATGCTTAATAATATTGGATATCATCTTGATACTACTATAGGAAACATGTAATTAACAATATATAATCAATGTATGTTTTAAAAAGGAAACACCAATTTTAAAATATTGAGCGGGAGAGAGAAAATTCAAGATAATTTTTCTCATGAGTTCCATTGTTAGTTTAATAATAAAATTATATGTATATCTCGACTTCATGACAAGATGATGCTCCCTTCGGAGGGTATATATATTAAATATTTTATTTGATGAACTTCTTCAAAGATAAAATTAAAATATTTTTCAATCAGTTGATCACCCCAGCAATAACTATTAACATGAAAAATACGTAGATTGAAACAATGGTTATACACTCAACTAAAGTTTGTTATTAACATTTCCAACGAAACTCGGTTAACAAATTTAAGCTCAAAAGGATAACGATAATTATTTATCATGTCTCTACATGAAAGTAAACAATCTTGAAAAGAATATACAAATGAGATAAACGTAAAAGAACATTGCTATAATCACTAATTATTGATTTATTTATTTAAAGGAAAAAATAAAAGAATTTTATCTGTAATTTTTCTATTTACTGCAACAAGTAAATGAAAGTTGGTGGGTAAAAAATAGAGATCGGTGGTAATAAAAGTGTTCCTGCCAAGTTTTCTTGTTATTTGTTTTGTTTGGCCTTTGTTTTCACCACGGCAGAATCTTACAGTAAATGTGACCGCTAATTGAAGAAGACAAGCCATTACGTTTTCATACCAGTAATTAAATGTTATTTTAAATGTAAATTGATTCATGGTTAGTTTAGTAATAGAAATATAGGAAAAGGATAAATACACCCCCAACGTTTAGATAAAGGGATAAAAATCCCCCTAACGTTTTAAAAAAGACATTGACACCCCAATTCACTAATGGAAACAGTAATTTTTAACAGAAATTATCGTTATACCCTTCTAGCATATAAAAAAAATACATACAAATTTAACTTATGGTATTAATACCATAAAATTTTATTGAAATTTTAAACTTATATTTTTAATAATTTTCCACATGTTATCATTTAAACTTGTATATTTATAACTAATTTTTATGTTATTTATTATGGTATTAATTGAAATACAAGTTAACATTAATAACCAATTTATTTATTTTTATTCTTAAGTAATGAATTAAATTTATTTGGCTTGAAGAGGGAATTTGATAAAAATTTAAATAGAGAAATTGGACAAGTATATTTATAATTTTATTAATAATATATGGACAAATTGAATAATCAACAAATTTTTTTATATGCTGGAAGGGTATAATAGTAATTTTTGTTAAAAGCTACTGTTTCCGTTAGTGAATGGGGGTGTAAATATATTTTTTGAAACATTAAGGAGATTTTTGTCCCTTTACCTAAATATTGAGGTGTATTTATCCTTTTTCCTAGAAATATTAATAAAAAGTGGCATATAAAATAGAATAAATTATTGGAATCATTCATCTTCACTCTTTAAGTGATTGGGCATAGGGTTGGCAATTGGGACTTTGTAATTGCGATTGTCAAATCTTGATCCCATCCATAATTTTTTGCCGAATAATAAATTAGGACAAAAAAAAAGGTGTTCCTATTCCATCCCGATTAAAATTTCGAATCTCAATCAGGATCCTGAATGTCCAGGATGACTTGAGTTTGTTGTCATATGCTGCAAATCGTTATAAACGGCATATCATATACCTTTGGCCCACACGTCCAATTTCTTTGACTTATCAAATTGACTCGTCAAATGCATATGACCGATATGTCAAATGTACGTCCTTCATCAAATCAATTTTGTTGGTTAAGAAAATGGTGTTAAAAGGACTTTGATGGTTCAATACGAAAAAAAAAAAAAATCCTTTTATTCTAAAAGAAAAACTTCCAACAAATTTTTTAAAAGAATGAGAGACCAAAGTAGGCTTGAAGTGGTAAGTTTTCTAGTTAGAAATTAAATCAAAACCTAAAGAGTTTTGGATTACTAAGAGTAGATGATTGCAATTTCACCAAAATCAGATAAGCAATTTCTAGTTAGACCACTATAAAAAGAGTCGGATTTTTATCACGTATTTATTTAGAAAAATTAATTGTTGTCCTTAGGAGTAATTTTGGTCAAGCAGAATTTTGTAATAAAATTTTTAATGAATTTTATGGGTTTAACTTGTAAAATTATGAGTTCATGTGGACTCACCCTAACTAATTATATTTATATTGGGAAAAGAACATTTGTATTTTATACCCCAAAGTTTTGGGCTGTAGACTTTTTCCATAGTAAACTTAAATTTAGAGTCTAGACCCCCAAGGTTTAATTGGTCTGTTACAAGGTCTTGTAGACCTTTTCGCAATAAACTTGGTGTTTTGAGGACAGCAACGGATATTAGTTTAAAAAATTGATGCATTGACAGATAATTTATATTTGGGTTATTATGATTTCACTACTTCAAATTTTGAAAAATATCAAATAACTATAACAAGTATTATCTCCTATCATTTTCCTACTATATCTTTATAAAAATATCATTTTACTATTTTTTTGTTACAACAAATATCATTTTACTAATTTCCCGCTATAACTGTTAGTTGACCCGTTAGTTGACTAGCTAGTTGACTAACAAAATAACAATTTTACCCTTCACGGTTAAAAAAAAAAATACTCGAAGCTTATTTACAAAATCAACTCTTGCACATTTATTCGATCATCCAATTTTCATTTCCAATATTAGGATATAAAAATAGAATCATTAATAAGATAAATTTGTAATATATTTATTAAAATGATTACAAAATACCACCATAATTCTTTTTGCTGAAATTATGATATATGGATTACAAATTTTTCTTATTAATAATTCTATTTTTATAGTCTAATGTTAGAAATGAAACTTGGATGATCGAATAAATATGAAAGATTTTGTAAATACACTTCAAGTATTTTTATTTTTTTTAACATGAAAGGTGAAATTAATATTTTGTTAATCAACTAACTGGTCAACTAATAGTTGTAACGGAAAAGTAGTAAAATAATATTTTTGTAAAGATATAGTAGGAAAATGGTAGGGGACAATACTTTTTGTAGTCATTTGATATTTTTTAATTTTTGAAGTAGTAAAATGATAATAACCTTTTATATTTTATGGTCTTGATTTTGTTGAGGGTTTCTTAAGCACTAGGTTCTAAGGTTATGTTTGGTTGGAAGGAAATGGTGGATGGAGGGAGAAGAAATTGAATTCCTTTTTTATTTCCGTTGTTTGGTTTAACATAACTTGTTGGAATTTAATTTCTATTGGAATTTAATATCCATTACCATATGGAAATTGAATTCCACACAAAAAGTGAAGAATTCAAATTCCCTTTGTTTTGGAAACTAAATCTTCCAAAAATATCCCTTCAACTTTTTAACTTATTTAATATAATCACATAATTATTATTTATAAATTTATTTTATCAATTCAACATTATAAATAATTTTAAAAAAAAGCTTTATAAAATAAATTTATTATTTATTTAAATAATTTATTTAATTTAAAAATGTAAAATTTTAATTTTAACAGTCGCCGGATCGGACGACTGCCGCCGCCGTCGCCGGCGTCACTGGCGCGTGTTCCTCACCGCCACTACCATTCGACTTGCCTATCAACGTTCAACATTACTATATCGTCACCGAGATCAAAAAATGGCCGTATGTTGTTCAAATCCGGTTAAAAAATTTTAGAAACTTTTTAACTTCCACAGATCCGGCTGATCGGCGACGATTTGGCGGTTACTAGTGGCTATGGATGGTCGGAAATGGAAGTCTTGACGGACAAAGCCAAAGCGTGACGGAAAAAGTGACTTCGCCGATTTAAAACAACGATATCCACTTGCTTTTAGGTGCTTGATCGGCGACTTTCCGGCGATGTTGGGCCGATGATGGTGAAATGATGGCCGGCTCTTGAAGTTTTGATAGGTGCCTTCCATTGCCGGTGATGTGGCGGGAATTAAAGCAGTTGGTGGGGTTCTCGGGTTGGGTTGACGACTCTCTCTACCATTCTTGTCTTTTTATGAATTATACACATTATAAATATTGAAAGCTTAATACTTATTAAGGGTAAAATTGTCTGGATAAATTTTTAGAGATTTCCTTTCTTTATATAATCATGTGACAAACCAAACATTAGAAAAAAATTCCACTCTCCTCTCCTCTCCTCTTCTCTCTTTTCCTCTACTTTCCTCTCCTTTCATCTTCTCACATTTCTTCAAACCAAACATCACCTAAAGGTAATATTGTTGTGGAGGTCGAATTTGTGTAACTTATGGATTGCATATATTTTTAGATGTATATGGGTTAATGATTTGAATAGAAGTTTACTTAATTTATGTACTTGGAAGGTTTCACTTCATTGATTCCCAATTATGTAGCTGTTACCCATAGCCTTAAAAAAAATAAAAAAAATAATATAACAATAGGTTGAACTATTTGCACCCTTCTATAATTCTTATAAACCCCCCACTATTACAATCATATTAATGATATATTTACTAATCAGTAATCAGAATAGGCTGGAATTAGAATTAGAATAAATTTTTTACTTTTAACTGCGGGAGTTGGAACCAAAATAAATTGTATTATCATTGATGTATTTACTATATCTTAGAACTGAAATAAATTGTTACAAGTTATTAGACCTTATTTGATTATTGTTATTATTTATAATAATAATAGAATCATCATCATCATCATCAACAATAAATTTTTCATCATCATCATCATCATCATAATTATTATCATCATAATATAAGTAAGGATAAAATGAAATTTTTTCAGATATAAATGGAGGTAATATGGTCGCTTTAGAGAACAAAATCTATTCCCAGATCCCTCCTTTGAAATGGGAATTAGAATTCTAGTAATCATTTCCAATTTTAAGAGAGGTCCGCCGCTTTGATTCTCATTCTTCCTTTCATTTAAGCAAGTAAACACATTATTCATTCTCATTCTTATTTCCATTCTTATTCTCAATAAGTAAACACATCATAAAGGATATAACAAATCTAAAACCCCTATATTTTCTCTGTAAATTTTTACACATACGAGACCACACTATTGTTTTTTCATTCTTCTTATTTCCTCACAAACACTTTGTGTTCTAATCAATGTGATTCTACTAATGAATTCTCACTCTTATCAATCTCCTAATCCATTTTTTAATGTCGTGTATAAAATTAAAAAATTTTTTTTTTATTGTTTTCTCTTTTTTATTAAAAAAATTAAAGATGAGTTATTTGAGTCCACTTTTGACTCTAATAAATTCAAATATACATGATTCTTTTAGTTAAACACATAATTTTAGAGTTGGCAAAAATTTGACACGCCCTGATTATCCAACATGAACACGACATGAATAAATGGGAATGGACAATCAAATATGACACGATTATTAAATGTGTTGGGTTCATGTTGCCACAATTTTTTTCCGTGTTGGGTTAAGGTTAAAGTTCTTAACCCATTTACTCGATCAATGACACGATTATATTTTTTTTATTCTAAATTAATTTGTAAAGACTTTTCATCAAAACTTAAATATTGAACATACTTCTCTATTTTTATTTCTTATTTTTTTTAAAGGATGAACATAGATACATGATTTCATTTATAAAATTTTATTTAGATTTAGAATCCCAATGGTATATATATGTAAAATGTTAGTAGACATGTATATATTATATTATTAATATATTATACTATTTACATATATATAATTAAAACTTCAATGGTCTAAAATGTGTAATATTTGGGTAGATATGTATAATTTATAATATCAATAAATTGTGTGTGTGTTTAATGTAAATTTTGTTAAACATATAGATATTAAGTGGGCTATTAGGTAAACCATTTATTTTTCGTGTTGAGTTTGGATCTTAATATTTTGACATAATTATTAAATGTGTGGTGTTTGGGTCAACCTAATTTTGATATGACACAAAGTGGACATGATATAAACACGATACAATGACCCATTTTGTCAGCTCTATTTGATTTATTCGATCAAAATTTTGTGTAACAAAAAACTGTAATTAGAGTCGAAGGGAAGAAATTGAAAAAATAGAAAAGAATATTTTAGGAATTAAAATTAGTATTGACATCGAAGGGGCTTGAAAAAGAGGTTACCCAGGTGCGAATAGTCCCGCGCTATAACAATGTAGCACTTGAACAAATTAGAATCTAAAATGTTCGTTTGAAAGTAACAACTTACAAGAAAAACATTATTCTTTTGATCATCGTGTTAAAAGTACAATGTAACTTCTAATAAATTAATAATTTGGGATCATGAAAAATCTATTAATTTAGTGAATATTAATATATTATTTAAATTAATAATTATTGATTTATTGATAAATTAATAATTTATTATTTTATAAAGATAATATCATGTTTAGTAATTTTTATTAAGTATGATAATATAATAAAAAATATATAGTGATTCTATCAAACGGAATGATATGATTTTGATTTGATCTTGATTAATTGAATTAATTACTTAATAATATTTTGACTAGATTGTAGGGCTGGGTCACGATGAGAATATTTTTTGTAAGTAATATACTAAGTCAATCTCTCTATTATTTCTCGTAACAGAACACAAGGTTGCATTTGGTGGTAGGATAAATACAAAATAGTACAATCCGTTGTTTGGACCATCTTAGGATTGGGATGAAAGGTTGTGGCTGCCCATAGGACCCAACGATATTTAATCTCAAGCAAAGTAAAAAAATTTATGCCTATTACCCATGCGATAAGTAGTTTAGATAACTCAAATAATTAAATTTTTTATTAGTTTAATAGTAATAACGATAATTAATTAAAAACCATATTTTATAATGGTATAATAAAAATAAGAACTATTATTACAAGTAAATAAATATAAATAATTATTCATTAAATTATAACAAAAAAATTACATTATTATACTTCACTAAAAAATACTTTAAAAAAACTATTATTTAAATATTGTTAAATTATTTATCAATTAAGAACGCAATATAGTAAGAGAAAGAGACATAACAAATAATAAACACAAAAATAGTTTAGTAATAACTTTTATTCAATCTCAAATATATATAAATAAAGAAATGAGTACTTCTGCTTTTTTTATAGTCACATAACCATACAAAAAAAAGTAAATGAACAGTAAATAAGCACATTATTAATCATAAGTAATCTTATGAGATAATGAGACTTACGGGAGATGAAAATTTATTTAATGAGAAGATAAAAGGTTACTTTGATGAATATCTGTATAAATTATAATTATTTCATAACAAATATTATATTTTTGCAAATAAAAATAGTTCAATTTTTAACATTATAACAATATAATTAAATTTGTAAGATAATCCAGTCATTTGTTGCATCAAACAAAATAAACAAAGTACTATATAATTTCATCCCATCTCATACCAACCCATCCCATGTCATTCTATCTTATTCTACCATATCTTGTATACCAAATGTGCCCTACAGTATATTACTATTAACAGTTTTTAATCTGAAAGGTGTAAAAAAAAGTAATAATGATTGATGAATGCGTAGAATATTATACCCACATAATAACAAAAACCATAGACATATCATATATATTTAGTTTTAAATTAGTTAATTATTAATTTATGTATTAGTTGGGTCTTATAAAAAATATGATTTTATTTTCTCAAAAATTTACTATCTAATAAATTTATTGAATTATTAATTTACTACATTAACCTTAAGTAAAAACTAATAAAAAATATTATTTAATCAAAATTATTAATTTTGTCGACTATTAATTTAATGAGGCTGTAACGTGTTTCGTTGGGAATACATTCATGGCTATTGTTGTTACCTTAAATTGATGACTCAATTCGCTGCCTAGTTCAAGGCGCAATATAAGTTTACGGACTTCCCTACGTTACATTTAACGTAACGTACAACCATACACAGCAACAGTGATAGGACCCATCATGAGTATTGTTATTGTGTGTAGCTGTATGTTAAATTAAACTTAACGTAGGGATTCCCTAAGTTTAAATGTATGTATTGTTTAGTGAACCCAAGTTACTATTCAGGACAGATATTTGCGGTTGGATGTCGTCGGCAAGGATGCATAGCGTTAACGTGAGACCTAAATTATCATATAATCACCGACTAACCTTGCGTAAGACACGGAGACCTTCGCTCGTTGAGGATTACTTTGTGGTCTGGGCTAGCATAAAAGAAAAGAACCCAAAAGGCCATATTAAAGATTCGTATCCCAATCCAACAAGATAAGACGCAATTAGTTGGTCCGTTGCAATTGCTTGCATGCCTGACACAGTTCATTAAAAAAAATGAAAAAAGTTTTTAAGCATTAAAAAAAAATTCCTTAACGAATGGCATACGAATCTTCTACTTAAGAGTTTTTTTAAACATTGATATTATAATTAGATAATTTATATTACATCATATAATTATTAGAATTAATTTACATTAAATTTTATGAGTAGTATTACTTTTAAAGAATAGCTACTATGACTAGTTTGCATTAATTTTTATGAAACACTGCCTAGATTTTTAATTCTTATAAATATTTGAAAAATATTTAGCCAACTCATATTTTGTAAGGGAAAAATTGCATCAAGTCAATTGTTTTTTAATTGAGGAAGGATTTGAGTTTTTATATTTTAATACAAGAACTTGAATTGCTGCTTCGATAAAAAAAACCCGCAAAATGTAAAAAAGTGGTTAACAAAATAGAAATACACAAAAAACACAAGAGGTTTTTTTTTTTTTTCTTTTTTACTTTGTCAATTTAAGGGAGAAGATTGTGACTTTCTTCACCCAATTGTTGTTTAATTGAAGGAGAACTATCTCCACTCTATTGTTCTTTAATTGAAGGGTCTCGTCACTTAATTGTACTTTAAGTAAAGGAGGATTGCCTCCATTCAATTCTTCTTTAATTTAAGGAAAAATTGAGTTTTTATATTTCAATATAAGGATTCAAGTAACTATTTTCACAGATAAAGAGTTGTTATTCGTAAAAAATATTTAATGAAATGGGAATGCGCAGAAAACACAAGACGGAATTTTTGTTTTTTAATAAAAATGAAATTTTAGGATATTAAAATGACGCATTCACTTAATCATTCTTAAAGGATGAATTGAATCCGAGCTATTTGTTTAAACGAAAAAGAGGTTTTAAGCAGTAGAAAATTGAAACCGTGGACGGCAGGATTCGAACCTGCGCGGGCAAAGCCCACATGATTTCTAGTCATGCCCGATAACCACTCCGGCACGTCCACATCGTTGTTGTTATCTTTGCCCTGTATTTAATTAATTTGTAATTTTATAATTAATTTGAATTACGTCCGTTACCCGGCTGGCCGTTAAGAATTTCATGATTTATGAAACAAACATATATTTCGTTGCAACCAACAGAATAGTACAATAACAATGTGTTACAATAATGTAATAGGTTAATATAGGATCAATTACAATACTGTCAACACACCATTATAATAGCCAATCAGACAATCATTCATATCTTACTGTAAAACTAAGATGTTAAAAAGTACACTAGAGATATTTTAATTGAGTATACATCTACTGATAAATAACATGCAGAAAATAAAATAGAATCGAGTGGAGACACTCATACAATATTATACATACATATATACATACATACAAACATACATAACCTTATAATTTATGAACATTAGTACAGCTGTGGATCGGATACGATATCCCAATCGATGTAATATAAACATGGGCGTAATGTATATTATCGTGTGCAAAATGAAATGTCACGTAGATAAAAATTTCACATCCTAATTTTATATATACAAACATTTTTAAGGTGAATGTGGTCTAGTTATGGAGCAACAGTTGCACCGTATACTATTTTAAACTTTTGTGCTGCTAACAATTATTCAATTTCATTGGGCACAAAAGATAAAGAAGAGGGTACGGTACGATAATCAGATTACTGTGAATGAGAGGAGAAAGTTTACGGTGTATAAGAAGAAATGTAAATAATTATTGCATGTGTGACATGTAATTAGACTTAATATAATTACTATTTAAATATTAGTGTTTTGAAATTTAAAAAAAAAATACCATGAACCGACATTATTTATTCATTTCATGACCAACATTGTATTTACAATCTATTCTAGAAGAGAAACTTCTAATTTCTTTGAAAATATGCAATATGCAGACCCATCATTGACGTTGACTTTGGATAGTTGGTTTATCTGTAACCCAATCCAACCAAAGTCTAAAGCCCACGGCCCCATCCAAATGTGACCCAACACGACATAATAATATTCTCTCTCTCTTTTTCTACGAAACAAAATCAAGGAGTCCATGGCCTTTTCATAAATCCCACTATCTCTGGTTTGCTTATTCGCTACTCTTTCGTGTCATTTCTCCAAGACAATCGCGATTCTTTTTCGCATCGTCGCTTCAATCTCTGTTTGAAGACACTGAACAGAAAAACAATGAACCCTCAGCAAACCCCACCTGATTCCGACCACCCCCACCTCCCCACCATCAAGATCCACAACCCCTCCGCCAACACCACCACCCCCGCCGCCACCCCAACACCCACCTCCCTCGCCCGCCGGAAGATCGGGGTTGCCGTCGACCTCTCAGACGAGTCCGCGTTCGCCGTCCGCTGGGCCGTCCATCACTACCTCCGCCCCGGCGACGCCGTCATCCTCGTCCACGTGTCCCCCACCTCCGTCCTCTTCGGCGCCGACTGGGGCCCGCTCCCGCAACAACAGATCAACAGCGAAAACCCCGCCAACAAAGAGCACCAGAAACAGCTGGAGGACGATTTCGACACGTTCACCGCAACCAAAGCCGCTGATCTGGCGAGGCCGTTGAAGGAGGCTGGATTTCCGTACAAGATACACATCGTGAAGGACCATGATATGAGGGAGAGGCTCTGTTTGGAGATTGAGAGGCTGAGTTTGAGCGCTGTGATCATGGGGAGCAGGGGTTTTGGTGCTGAGAAGAGAGGGAGTGACGGCAAATTGGGGAGCGTTAGTGACTACTGCGTGCATCATTGCGTTTGTCCTGTCGTTGTGGTTAGATATCCCGATGATAAAGACGATGGCGAGCCACTAGTCAAAGTTAAGGAGCCAGAGAAGGACGACGAGGATGATCACGTTGACCGGAAACTTAAAGGTTTTCTTTTTTTTCTTTACTTTCTTAATTTTGTTCAAGATAGTAGTTTTTTTATTGGGTTCTTGTTTGTCTGTTATTTGTTTGATGTCTTGATTATGGCCATTGGGTGTGTTGATACTTGTTGGTGAAGTTAAGTTTGAACGTTGAGCATTTTTTGTTATCTTGTTTTAGTGATTGTCGCTTTAGTTATTCATGTATTGAATTATGCAAGATCATGCCATATGTATATGGAGTATGCTTCTGGAACCCCGTTTGTGTTAATTTGTTTGCCTAAGGGTTTTGTAAGGTCTTGTTTCGAATGAAACATGCATTTTCTTTGAAGTTTTAACCAATCACATGAAATTAATTTAAAGATCTTTTTGTCATCTTCTAAGTGGATTTGAGTTCTTGGACTGGGCACTTTGTATGCTTGGTGAGAAAGCTCATTAGAGGGGCAGTTCTAATTATATTACCACTTGAGGTTTTTTCGTTTGAATTCCTACATTAGTATCTGTGTTATTGTTGCTTGATGTTAAATTTTTTGGCTGCTGTGTGGTGCGAGTTGTATTTTATTGGGGAGAAAAATGCACATTGGAATGGCTTAATAGACCTTGCTGATCACTATAAGCAACAGTTCTAATTAGTAAGTTTGAGTACTTTAGAAGTTTGCTAAATATTAAATGGGTAATATTTCAGATTCAACTTGTACACGTTGGATGCTGCCTGGCTTTTGTTTATGTGCATTTTTATTTCATCTGCCTCAATTTTGACTGTTTAGAAGCAGCATGTGTTCTGGATTGTGTTGAAAGCATCTCCACTTAGCATTATGTTTTGGATATTGCTGGAGTCTATCTTTAAATAGGAGCTTTCTGCTCCAATTGTAGACATGATACAGTTAATTTTATTTTTGGGTTGATTATGTTGAATTCCTTTGAATTTGTCAATTGGGCCTTCTAATTCTCTCATTTCCTTCAATGGGTAGTAATCGCTGTTACTGACTTTTCTTTGGCTTCTGTTGCTTATCTAAATAGTATCATCTGATGGATGGTCTCAAATATGCCTAGATTACCACATTTCGGTAGTACCTTACGGTGCTTTGATACATTTTTGTTGATTACACTTTATCAAAACTTTGGTCTGGTTTACTTGGGGTTCCTTAATGCTTCAATGACATCTGGGACATTGATTGGATACTACTCTTATCAAAAGGAGAGCATGTTTCTATGATAATGTAGAACAGAACTTTTTATGTATTCTGCCATTAAATAATGAAATACTCTTATTTCAAAAAGCTTTATATTTGATATATTCCCGTTAGAATTTGTTGCATTATTTGAAGAATTCATACTCATGTTAGAACTGAGAGGTTACTATATCATCTTTATGTTGTTTCAGTACATTTCTGTCCTGAGTAAATATGAAAACTTATGGAGTCATTGCTATTCCATCCTGTATTGAATTGGCAAAACTATGGACATGAATTTTCTCTATTCTCCCAGCATTCCTGCTACTGCCTTTGTGCTTCTGTAAAACTGTATTGAAAGTGTGAAATTTTTTGGGATCTGAAATCAAAGCATGGCTGCTAGTTTTTTATTCTTAATTTTAAATTGTCTCTATTACTGATTTCTTCTGAGCATGGGGTTGTATTTTATTCAATTAAGTAGTTGTAAAACTGCAATCTGGGTAGTTGATATACTATAGTTTTGTGTCTGAGATTTATATTTGATGCTGTATTGTAAGTACTGATTGGGCCTTAGCCCAGTGGCCAAAACCTTGCACTCACAACTGTGAGCGTAGCGGTTTGAGCCCCTGCGACGCATGTAGGGGTTTACTTCCTTCCTTAATTATTAAGTGAAGGCAGTCTTCTCCCTTTCGAAATGTAAGTGGAGTAGACATCCCTCGAATATTAGAGAGGATAAAATCTGGGCGTGCTAAATAAGAATTAATATAAACTAGTTCTAGTAATTGTTTGATTGTAAATATCAATTGTAAATCTCATACAATATGAGTTGTAATATGAGCATTAGTCTCATGTAATTCAAAAAAAAAAAAGTACTGATTATCTTTTCTTTCATTGCAGATGCTTAAGCTAGTAATTGAGGCCATTACATGATACTTTGTGTAGTAGGTATGTAGCTTCCAGTTGGAACATACATATTTTTATTTAAATTCTTTACGTCATTTAGATAATGCATGTCTCATATCCTGAAAAGGGGTTTTAAATTGTTGGCCAGTTTGTATAATCTGAGTTAATATTCACACATGTAAAGTTCTCCCCATTGCTCTAAGTCCTTGGACATAACACCTTAAATGTTGGATTTTTATTTACTTTTTTTTAGGTAATTTAGGAAGGCGTCTATTCTTCTGGGTGAGCTGATGACACGGAGAGGAATGAATGAGGTGTTCATGATGATGGAAGCTTGTGAATCTACGAGATATTAGGGTTCTTCCATCAGCCTCTTCTTTATCTCTCGCAACAACTTTTCTCATGTGTGAACTATTTTGGGAAGAATTGTTGGTGTTGTATTGTGGATGAGGCTTTTAATTTTCTTTAATGCCTTTGACTGCGATGTGATATACGCATCATTTCTAGGACAATGATTGGGTTTAGCTAGTTGCAAGTCTGATTTTTCTTCTTTTAACATGTTGGTTTATAAATTCTGGCAATTAAGTTAAATGGATTGATGGGCACTTGAATTTGCTGCCAAAAAATTCATATTAGAATGGTGCGAAACCGTTAAAGAGTTTTTGTAAAACTTAAGCTGATTTGTGTGGCGGTGGATACTGTAAAACTTCACCTCATCAATCTGCGGTAAAACTTGTCCTGAGCGACAATGAGTTGTGTGCTTTATTCTTTATCAGGAATCTGATGCCAGGTCTTTCGGTTAACGAATCGCCAAAATTCTTATTGACGACACACGACACCTTTAAAGATTTCGAAATAATCTTCGGAAGTTGGCAGCGATGCTCGGATAATTTAAGCTTAACTAGTAAACAGAATTTTCGGTCCATAGATTCTTTTTGAACCTGTAATTATTTTTTTCCAATTATTTTCTTTTTTTTGAAATTAGTATACATCGCACATAAATACAGAGTTACATCAGGCTATACTTGCGATAATCTCAGAGTCAGCTTAGTTAGGGGATACTTAACAATAAAAAAAAAAAAAGATAAAATAGTTATTCACCGCAAATTCCTAATAAATCAAAACAATATCACCACGCGCCAAAGTCCAGAAGGATATTAGAGAAATTTTACAACTCTGATCTAATCAATCCAACTCAGTTATAATAAATTTTAATCAGCGACATTGAATTTTACTTTTGGAGATTCGATTTAAAATCTCATGCGAGGCACTGGCAATAGGATCCTTAGGAAAATTTTATATGTGTGGTTTGACCATCTCTATTCGACATAAGATTTTTCAACATATAATATTTTGCCAGAAATGACAAGAATATTTAAAGTATAGAAGTAAAGAAAAATACTCCAACACTAACTACAAATCATAAGTTCATAACACAATGACTTAAAACTACAACATTTTATGTTACTATTAAGGCATACTAAGTCCCGTTTGATTTCGTTAAAGCCCACAAAGACAAAAATGAAAAAGAGGGGAGTGAGGTCATTGGCTGAAATTGCGTTGCTATTAAGTTACCCTACAATAATATTTAAGTGAATTGAGCCTTTTTAAAAAAAAAAAAAGAAAATCAACACTCGTTAATTGTTTAATCTTATCTGAAGATAATTTTCATCATTTTCATCAACTAAATAAAACAATCATATAACTAAAACATTCACCAAATGCAAGCGTTTACAATTATATCTATACCCAAACCAAACATTTATTATTAAATCCCTTTCAATTTTTACATTATTATTAAATCCCTTTTCATTTTCATACCCAATAAAAAATTTGAAAACGTTTTAGAACAACCCCCCAAAACAATTTTTTATTATTGCAACAAACACCATGTAACATTCATTGGCTTAGGTTAAATTTAAATTCCATCCGATCACAGACGTTTGAACATTCAAAGATTGCAGCAGCTTATGCTTATATATATCCAGACTCTAGACTCTTCCACTCATCGCAAGTCAATCATAACGTGTTTTTTCAGCCACACACTTGGAAAGCCACCCTTTAACTTTAGAAAACCACCATATCGATTTCTTCAGATTCGGATGGTCACAAATTTTGCAGCGTCAAAGAAGATACACACGCTCTCCCACGTTTTCAGTTATCAAGTTGAGTCGTATTTTGGACCTACCTTGCCTTCCTTTCATTCGAATGTTTTGGGGCGAGAATAAGTTGACTTCAACATTCCCTCGGAGTTTTCTCGATTCAGTTCTTCCTTTCTTCCCCTAAAGGAAAAACAAGTTGTTCAATCATTTTCATTTTTGGAAATTGCTATACTCTTTCCATATCAGAAATCCGTTCCCACTCCACCCTAATTCATATAAAAACATGAGTCGTATGGAACTCGAATTCATGCCCTCAACATCTCTAATAGCAAAAAACATTATGGACACCCATTAGAGACTCCAAAGTCTCAAACCCATATATATTAAAGAATGGAACAAAGTTACAATCATCAATCAATAAACCAAGTTACAAAGAAAACTCAAATTCATGCGACAAATGTATACCAATGACCGTGCAAGGAACCAAAATCCAAAATGACCACATGAGAACAAGGCTAACTAACCAAAAAAAAAAATAATAATAATAATACTAAGGTATTGGTGTAAATATTGATCAGTGAAAACAAAGAAGTAGCTCAAAATTAATGAAAGGTTAGTGGGGGAGTGAAATCAATTTAACGGGTCTGATGATCTCTGCTCAATCGACAGATCCCAGTAATTGCAGCGGAGGCGTCACCCTGGTCTGTGATCATCTGATTTTGGAGTCCCCGGAGGGAGCTAATAATAGCCGTTGATCTGGAGTCTGATTGACCGTGATCTCGGTCACAACCAGATATTGTTGGTCTTGGCTGTTTCAATGGCCTATATGAGCTCATTGAAGCGGCAGCTTCCTCATTTGTGACTGGTCGCGAAGAGCACCCGATTTCATCCTGCATTCATTTGAAAAAGAATATTCATAAGGTTAGATGTAAGAAAATAAAATAAAATAAAAGCATTTGAGTCTTAACCACTCTTCGTTCAACAGTCAAACAATTCGTCTATATGCTTTCATCTAATTGCTTAATTCACAGGAAAGTGTTTATTAAACCTTTTTTTTATAAATTTTTTTTTTTAAAAATCACATTCTGCCAGATCCACCCACATATCAATGCAAGAAGTTATACAGAAAAAAGAGGGGAAAAATAAAAAAAAAGCAGAGCATTGAAGACAAAATTGAAAAAAGAAAATTAAACGGAAAAGAAAAACTAAAACAAGGCTCACATCAGAAAAAAGATCACCAAAATCACGCATCCGTTTCAACGAAAAGTCTTCTTCGCTAATACTACTACAGGAACTGGACACCGGCGGCGGCGGCGGCTGCGGCGGCGATTGTGAATCGTCCCCGGACCAAGGCACCACTTGATTCTCGTCGTCCTCCTCTTCTTCTTCCTCATCAGGATTCTCATCGTCATCGTCATCGTCGTCTTCGTAATCATCATCATCATCATCAGTCTCGTCATGGCCGCTGATTCTTTCACTCTGACTTCCTCGTCGAACGACAGCCTTATCGTCATCATTGACTCCACAGCGAGCGGCGGCAACGCACGCATCGCACACGGAAACTGTGGGGCCCAGCTTCCGGCCGGAGGCTTTCCACGGCGTGAGTGACTGACAGACGTGACAAAGAAGGCAGCGCAAGTGCTTGGCGACCAGAAAATTCGCACAGTGTACTTTCTCGTCGCAGTCCCAGCATAAGCTCGCCTGGTCCGATTCGCAGTACATTCTTGCCGAGCATTCACACAGCTCACACTTCCTCATCTTTCCTTTTCTTTTTTTTTTTTTCTTTTTTATGTATTTTCGCTCTCTCTGTTTTTGTACTTTCTATCACTTCTTGCAGTTCGAAGAGAGAGAATGTGAGAAAACGAACGAGATCATTTGTAGCGGTTTTGGAGGAAGGCAACCCTGATTTTTCGCGTTTAATTCGTTAAAAATTTGAGGGGTAATAACGTATATTCGTCCTAACTTTTTACAATTTCACAAATAAGGTCATAGTTGACCTACTTGTATCCAATAGATCCCTAGCAGAAATCTCTTTGAAATGACTGAAATATCTCCACTGTTAAGCGGCCAATCATCGGCACTTGGAGGGTCTTTTAGTCATTTGGTAATCGATGGAGGACGTATTTGACATAAACGAAAAACTTATGTCTTTATTTCAGAAAACGTAAGATAATGGGCTCACTGGTGGTATTACCCTATTCTGAGGGTAATTTGGTCATGTACGGACTGTGGAAAAGAATTCAAAAAAAAAAAATCTTAATTGGGTTTTATTACGTGCGTTGCGGTCTTCGTTTAACTGCCGAAATAAACCATAAAGATTCTCCGACGGACTTCAAATTCTAGCGTGGCGGAAGATTAGTGAGGCAACTTGAGTTGGCATGTAAGGCTTAGCATCAGCGGATATATGTTTGTTCCTTTAATGATGCAAATACTACTGGATCAGCTAACGCGCCGCCACGTGGGCGTCCAGTTGTGGAGATATGCAGAGGGAGGAAATACATTGCGTGTTAAGCAGCAATTAGTAATTAATTACAGAGCTACTAGTACTAGTCTCCCCAGATATTTTCATGGGGATCGGGTGATGACGTGTCACTGTAGCCATAGGAGACGGCAGATTCCCTACCCGTCCGACGTGGACAATTTCTGTCCACACTGGGCTAGAGCCCATGTGACAACCACCTGGGCCTTCTCCGTAAAATTATTCTATCGTGTCATGTGGGTCCCGCAATCCACTCTTGTACATGCCTTTGCTAAAGCTGCTGGCTCTCCTCCTTTTTGCAAGATAAAGTTTTATTGACATTTGTTTTTCAGTTATTGATATCAATGAACATATATCTTATTATTTGTATTATTACTACGATTAGGTTAAATGTTTGTAGTAAATTAAGTAATTTTTTTTACATTAATTTAACTTTAAATAATTCATGAAAATTTTTGTGTCCTAATTAAAATTAAAAGAATTTCAAGCATTGAAAATATTTAAATGTGCAATTTATATAATAACGATACCAAATATATTAAAACAACAAGTTGGCCGAATAATTGGACAAATAATTTTCAAAGTGTT
Organism: Citropsis articulata; assembly: GCA_030449925.1. NCBI lineage: Eukaryota > Viridiplantae > Streptophyta > Magnoliopsida > Sapindales > Rutaceae > Citropsis > Citropsis articulata. The sequence goes on from JASUUH010000223.1 coordinate 55,665, forward strand.
AGGTTTGGCGTAGAAGATAGCATTATCTAGATATAAAAATTTAGAGTAAAGAAGTCAGAAGAGTAAATCATAGGCCCCAAAAAACGTATGGGCAGAAACAGATTCAATGCCTTTGTTTCGTGGTCGTGCTTCACCCATCACCAAATCCAAGAGACCAAAAAAAAAAAGAAAATTACATTCGTGTGTATGTGAGATTGTGTGTCCATGTGGCGACTTCACGTGAACGAATCCTACGTGGCGAGCCGTCGTTGAAAAGAAATGAAATCAGTATTGTTGACTTGTTGCTGTTGGGTTTGGGCTCAAAATTGGATTGGAGCCACTAGTGTGAGAGAGTAATTTGTGTGGATGAGGAAAAATAATGTAAGGTTCTTTGCATCGAGACTGGGGGACAAGCGCGTAGAGTTAATAATCAATTTGCGTGGCAGCTGTGCCACTGATTTAGAAAGAAACGAGTGCGAGAAGTGACGCCTAATAGTGATGTGTGGTCCACAGAGCAAGATACATAGGGATGGGCAAAATTCTATATGGGTATGGGGTTTTACGGGGCTCCATCTCAGATGAAAAAAATTTTAAATAATTTTTGAGAAATGGGATGGGGAATGGAAAAAAAATAATTTTCAAATTTTTAATGGGGTGGGGTTTAGTTTTGTACTTCCCACCCCATCTCCACCCTAATCTTCATTATATATAGATATTTTTTCTAAATTTTATTTAATAATTTTTGTTTTATGAATTACAGTGTTAGTTAATAATTTTTTTTTAATTTCTACTTGATACAAATAGATTATAACTAAAAGAAAACCTTATAATATAATTTTTATTCAACCTTAAAATATTATTGTGCTTTTTTTTCTCTCTTAAAAACTACTCTCTTTAAATATTTTTTAATTTTAATATTATTTCAAGATATTACAAGAAATATTTGGAGATTTTTTTTTACATAATTAAAATACCTAGTAATATGATAATGATTTAATTGAAGTTTTTAATTTTTAATTTATTGAAATCATATATCTATATCTATTATAAAATAAATAAATGGGGAATGGGGTGGGGATGAAATAGTTAAAGATCCCGTCCGCTAAATTTATTTTAATGTTATGGAGATTCGAAGTGGGGATAGGGACTTTAATTAAGTGAACGGAAATGGGATCCCCACCCCACCCCGAGATGGAGTAGGCGTCGCTGTCCCATTGCCATCCCTAAAGATACAGCTACTTACTCGATGTTCATTGCATTCTAATTTTTTGTTGTTTGGGATACTTTACATCTTCGGCGGGTTTATAAGGAAGGCAAAAATTGTGAGCAACGGTGCATATTAGATAGGTGGTGACCCACTTCAGTTTCTGTGTTTCTCTAGAAAAAGTCGTGAGAATTTTTTTTTCCATTTTTGGTACATATACTTGAAGGTCCATTCAGTTCACCACGACTTGAGATTTTGGATATTAGTGTTACGTCACCGCATCGTTAGTTTAAAGTTCAACCCTATTGTTGCGCTGAAGGTAACACTACCGGATCAGGGATGACAAACTGATGGCCGGACCAGGGCTTTCTAACCCACGACTCAAGCGGATGTTTGGAAAAATATAAGCGCTCGGTTTGGGCCGACTTCGCCTCCGCATATTTTTAAATTATTGTAAACTTATAATAAGTTAATAATTAATAAATTATTATTATTAATAAATTAAATAAAATAATTGTTTTAAAATAAAGTAAATAAAAAATTACATGTTTAATTTTTTAATATTGTATTCTCTGAATTATATACTATCTTAATTAATTAAGGGTTAAGAGAGAGTTTAGTGTTATAATTTTAACTTTTTCAATCATTTATGAATTGAGGATATAAGTTTTCATTATTTATTTTTCTATTTACTTTTTAGATTTTAGTTTATTATTTCAATTTATATATTATATTAAAAAAAATAACTAGGTCTGGCTTGAGTTTTTTTTTTTTTTTTTGCCAACCCTACTTCCAAAGGGGCCTTTAATGGTTCGTAATGGATTTCAATTTTGAATATTAATAGATGTGTAATACTATGCATAAAGAAAGAAAAATATGGAGAAAATTATTATAATTACGGTCAAATGAACTCATGTGCAGGGCTACGCCAATATGGATTCCGGATCTTATAGATGGCTAAATGTGTTGGCCCAAAAGAGGTCTTCTCAATAGACAATAGCAGAAGACTCAAAATTTAGGAGATGACATGCGCGTTTCCTCCCAGATTGAAAGAAAAAGTTGGAAAAGAATTAGAAATAATTCCTATAACCGCTATCCTATTACCGTTTGGTATTATTTTTCAAATGATCTTTTAATATTTGTCTTATAATAAAAGAATGATTAGTTTTTTATGAATTTAAAACTGTGTATAGTAGATTGTTTTAAAAATAGTATTTAAAAATGAAAAAAAAATTTAGTTATTTATCTAAAAATTTAAAGACAATGAGAGAATGAGGAAAAACAGGTTGTAGTATTGATGTAACTAGTTAAAAAAAAAAACTTTAGAATAGATAATATTACTTTAAAAGTATAATTAAAACGAAAAGAAACTAAAAGGGAATCCTAGGTTATCAATTATTTTACGAAAATAGTATTCATTTTTGGCATAAAATTTAGAGAGTTTAAACATTATGTTAACACTATAAGATGCTAGAAAGAATTGTTACAGGTACCGTATTATTAATTTATGGTAAGCTTAATATATATATATATATAAACTTAGTAGATAAAGTTGAACATTAAAATGGGACCAAAATAAAGACGCATTTATTTATTTATTTATTTTTAAATGATGCTTTTGAATTTAGTTTAGAAAAGAGGAATGATTAGTTTTTGGTAAAAATAAAAAATGCTTTTGGTAATTTTTTTTGAAACTAATATATGAAAATGAAAGGAGTAAAATGTATATGATAGCTTGTTTGAAAAGGTGAAAATATTGAAAATGTATTTAGTATAATTTTCATGAAAATTATTTTTCGGCTGCATTTTACAATATATATATGTGTGTGTGGTCGCGCGCGCGTGCATTATCCAATTTTGAAAAGCTTTAATATTATATATATTTAATGTTTATGACACAAAATTAAGTGATATTGTTTTATTTAAATTTTGAATAATTTATTTAAATTATATCTGTTTATCTTTTTTTTAATTGCATAAGACTATTGTAATTACATTGAATCTTATATGACACTATCCAAATTTTTACTTTCTTTTATATTTGAAGGATTTCTATTTCACTGATATTTCGAAAGGAAGAATAGTGCATTCACTCAATTATGAAAATAATTACATTGAATCTAATATGACACTATTTATATTTTTACCCTATTTTATATTCGAAAGATTTCTACGGATTTTTACTCTACTTATATTTTGAAAGGAAGAAGACTGTTTTCACTCAATTATTTTTCATAATTGAGGAAGGAATTAAGTCTCCACAATGCTTTGTGGGAGCTTGAATTCTATACCCTCATAATTATATGGTACTGTCTAGATTTTTACTCTTTCTAATATTTGAAAAATTTCTTTCTCACTCATATTTCGAATGGGACTATGGGAGAAAACTTCTTTTATTCAATTATTTTAAAAGAATTTAAGGTCTCGCAAATTTTGTGGAGGCTCGAACTCACAATTGTGAGGTAGACTCTAATAGCCGCGTGGCTAATTATATCAATTTACTTAAGAGAACTTAACATCATTTTTATCACTTAATATTTATTTATGTTAATTGTGATGACATTACTTTTTTAATGAAATTTTTTCATAATATAAACTGATAATAGAAGTTTGACAGCGTAACTAAACTAAAGAACATACTAAAAAAAAAAAAACTAACGTAAAGAACCAAATAACAACACAGTTTAACACTAGCCCATTTTTTATAAATAAATAAGAGTAGCGAAAGTTTATTTTTTTGAATCAAAAAGTTGATTTAAGAAAAGAATTCTTAAAACGAAATACCCATATTGAAAAAAAATAAAATACTATTAATAACAACTTTAACTATAATAAAAACAACAGGAGGAAAAAAAATTCGATCAATACAGGTTTATACAGCGAAAAAATGTGTTAAAACCGAAAACTAATTTCATTTTTCCAAGCATGGGGGGCATTCCTGAACTAATAAACAATAACAACAGTTTATTTTTTGAGAATTCTTATATTACAATCAATGTAACATACGCACTCCATCACAACCATATAAATTATGAGTCCACGTGATTTGTGCAGTAGTGAAAAAACGTGTGTATGTTAAGATAGCATTTGCCTTCATTTCTTTATCTCATCTCACTGGGGCCCATCTGTTACAGGTAATGATTGTACTCAGACAATTATTACGTTTTTGCTTTTGTTCAGATAATGTCAAGAACGAAGACAATTCGGTTTTTTTTGTGAGAAACAAAAAAAAGCGGGGCAAACATGTTTTATTGTTTTTCATTTTTATGGACTGAAAAATATACTATGCAGCTCCAGTGGCTTGTATTGTGATAATTGTGCGTGGGGGGTCTCATGAATGCAGAATCAGAGACAAACTTTTGGCGTTTTACTGCTCTATAATAACCTTGAAAAATGGGTGCTGCTTACTTTATAGTAATAAGAAAAAAGTAAAACAATGATTGAACTACCAAATGTATTTAATTTCTTATTTTTTGTAATTTTTGCAAAACAGAAAAGACCATTGAAAAACAACATTAAACAGACCTTAACATTTTATATTTTCGATCCTGTAAGATTGAGATGCCCGAGAAAAAATATACATATGTGTGTGTGTGTGTTCTCATATGTATACTTATGTCAAAACTATATTTGATAAAGCATTGTCCTAACTAAAATTAAAATATTTTTATTATAATCTGGCAGCTAACTTTACTGTATCGTGCAGATGGTACAAGATTTTCTCGGCAAAATAAAGTATTACAGTTTCATTTTATCTTATTTGATAAAATTATTAGATTGTATATATACAAGTATGCTTACTCTTTTCGTATTAGGGAATATCATTCTATCGTTGTATTTATTTATTTACTTTTTTTTGTTGAAACTCAAGAAGAATATCATGTAATTTATTGTAATAGTAAATTATTAGAAAATAGGACAGACATGGAACGAATCATTAAAATCACGTTATAGTCGAGAGTTGGAAAAATGTCAATATCATGGGATCTTCTTTATTACACAGGCATCAAGCTTTCGAGTGAAAGCTGTTAAAAAATAAAAACTTTTGTGTGCTTCTGCTCTCATTGAGTTCTTGGGAAGGGTCCCTTCTAAGCGTTATTATGATAGATAAAGTCATATAGCATAGACAAAATGTACACCGCAGAAAAATTAAAGATGCAACGTTCATCACATTATGTGTGAAATGGAAGTAGGAGGTAAGTAATGAATTGCGAAAGGACATGTGATATTAGGAGGAAAATCATAAAATAAAAACGAAGTTGATACAGAAGTCCATGAGTCTTTTTAAAAGCTACCTCAAGAGTTGAGGGTTGCCTAGCTCAAACATAGATACATGCTTAATCTAATATCAATTATCAGCTGCTGTAAGATTATCCCCTTAATAGTTGAATCATGCGTTATGACTATAGTGTTGAGGTAACTGGGGCAAGGAAATTAATGGAAACAACCCCATGAGATACGTGGTTATAAATTGTTGAAACATATTAACTCATATATTCTAATTAAAAGAAGCCGTGGGGTACATATTAACTCATATATTCTAATTAAAACATAAATTGTTGTCTAGTTACATCGATTGCTAAATTCTCTCGAGGGAGATAGTTATAGCTAGGGTTTGATTGCGGCTCACATATATGTGGAGAGAGATTTAATTTCTGTTGATGCAATGCTTACAATTCACCTTGTGCAAAATTCCTTCGGTCGAGCGTTCTCCGAACGTCGATCAATCTATCACTCAGCCGCTCTCTCATTGTCTGATTTTTGGTTGTCTGATCAAAAAGTCGGATTAGCTGCGAGACACATTATTTATTTATTTCATAACCATAAACTAAACTAAAAATTTGCAACATGAACTTGAGTGACAAACATTCATGGAATGGAAGAGGGAGTACAATCAAAAGAAGACTTAAGATTGTGGCTACATAAACAAAGTTTACATATATAAATCTTCGATCATCCACTCTGGGGATCCTTCCATTAAGCCGGGACTCAGCCTTACCATGAGAATGCAAAACTCAAATTGACTAAGAGCACCATCTCCATCCAAATCACCTTCATTTAGCATGCACATAATTTCATCATCCATCATATCATTCAAACCAAGAAGCAAGCTGTTTCTCTTCAGGCTCTCAAAGGTTATCAAGCCCTTTTCGCCATCCATTAACAGCTGAAACCCGTTGCATAGCTCTGAGATAAACCCTTCTGTTCCAAGTCTATTGATCATGGATGGGAAATAGTCTTCAAAATCTGCTAAATCATCGTGAAATAATAAAGCCGCCATTAAATATTGCTTTTAGCAACAACAAAAATTAAGGTGTGTGAAAAGTGAATGAATGAATGTATTAATGGCGACGTAAACAGGAGAAGTGGTGAGAACATAAGAGAGGAGAGTGGGGATATATAAGAGAGAGGTGGGTGGGTGGCAGTTGAAGGCAGGAAGAGGCAAAAAGAAAGAAGAGATAACAAGGTGTGTGGTTATGGGTGAGCTTCTTGCGCCTTTCATTCGGGAAGAGAGCTTCTCCTTCCTGGAAGTTGCACTGGGCGCTAATTTTGCTTAGGGTTTTTATGCTTTGTTTAATGATTGATTAGACTACCTAGTTTTTCTTTTTTTGCCTTTTGTCCTTTTTGCTAAACAAACATGTGATGCTTTAGGTTAATGAGTGAAGGTTGATGAGATACATGGGAGACAAGGTTAAAAACTTAAAATTTTTAATTGGATAAGAATATTCCCAAGACTTTATTTTCCCTTCTCTTTCATGTACACACACACATTCATATATTTATTTACATAATTGTATAGCCGTAAACTAAAAATAAAAATAGGGATAGACTTGTTTTTGAAAATAAGAATAGGACAGATTGTTTTGGCAAACATCAAGGCCGATCACATTTATTTTAATTTTATCATGTAAAAGTTTTAGTCACAAAACAGGTTTAAATCTTCCTCCTACTGTTGCCAAAACTCCAAGTCATAGAATACGTTGGGACATGTCACTTTTTTCTGTTCATTAAGATAGCATTGGGAGAATGCATGGTCACCACTGATAAATGTCCTATCTACTGCTTACGTTTTTATTAAATAATTTTTAATTAATTATTTCATCCTCCTTTTAAAAATTAAAAGAATTAATAGTGAAAATAAGAATAAAATGGTTATTCTATGTGTGATGTTTTAAAATTTAAATTAAAGTAAAATACAAGCAATCTTTCCATCAAGCTTGATTTAGTTAGGCACGCGACTATGATTCGCTCGAACAAATTCCCCATTGATATCAACAAATGGACACAACACAGCTTCGACCATCACGGGAGCTCTCCGGCTCTCCCTCTCTTCCCGTCGTTGCGAATTCTGAAACAGTGGGTCCCATGCTAGCACCCGCTTCTTCTAAGTAAGTTTGAACCATTTGCTGTAACGTGGCGTCATTTTGAGCATCCTTCGACAATAATTTCTTGTTCTTGTACATATCAGCGGCATCCCGAATCGTCATTTCAAGAGTTTCTTGTACTTCGCTTTGTATAGAAGGGAGGAAGGATTCCTTGGGGATTAGTCCTGCGTAGTTACCTAAAGGCCCTTTGCAGTAATATTACTACTATCATTAATATTATTACTGACATTTTAATTAGAAATTTTATATGTAATTATAGCTTAATTTTTAAATGAAGTAAAAAAAGAAAATTTTATTTTCTATGGGTAAAAATTGTTAGCAATATTTTGATTAGAAATTTCACTGTAATTATAGTTTAATTTTTAAATGGGGCAAAAAAGAAATTTTTATTTTTTATGGATAAAAATGTTAATTTATTCACCATTTTCATTTCCTCATTATCATTCACATCTAATACCTCATTTTCAAATTTTTCGGTCCCACTTAAAATCAATTTTGATTCTTTTATATTTTTTTAATAAATAAACACTATCAATAAAGAATAAAAATAATTCCCGTTTCTTAATCTAAGAAATAAATACACCATTAAATTATTAATTTTTAATTAGGAGATAAAATATATAATTAAGAATTCAATAAAGATGTAAGTAGCTGATAAAATTTTATCAGAAATGAAAACTTGCATTCTCCCTATATATTTTGTTGAAAGGGTCACTTTAGTCCTCAAAATACCTTTATTAATTACTGCGAAGGAAGCCAATTAGCAACAATTCTATTTTTTTTAATTATTTTTATTCATGGTTTCGCGAAACATCAACAAAACTTGGACGTTTAACTTGTACGGTCCACAAAAGATGCTCTCATTATTGCACGCTTGCTTCTCGGTTCTTTCCTTGATAACATGGATATGATATGATCACCAATTTAAATTGGCCAGCTCGATTATATTCTTTTATTAGATCCATCATTTTAGAAGCTTTTCCTTTATTCGATTTGGCACTAGCAGAATATCCCAATGATGGCTACATCTATACAAGTGACTAGACATTAAATTTTAGTTAGAAGAATGGTGTGCTTACAAAATTAATTTAAATATAAAGTGCGCATCAAAATTACATGTCGCTTATCAATAATTTTCATGTTTTTTAGACAATAATTTATTTTTTTATACTATGTAAATGCTGTAATTTCACTGCACTAATACTACATCATTTGTGATAAAAATTCCCCAAACACCTATATATATATTAGAAATGTTTCAGTCCGGAATTTTAAAATGCGGAAAAGTCCAGAAAAACTTTAAAACTGCATGGTTTAAAAGGCTTAAACGGTAAGTCTCTAAAGCCGTGCGATTTTAAAGTTTTTCCGAACCTTTCTCGCACTTTAAGATCTCGGATAAGAAAACTACTGTATATTAATATATATATATATATAATATTACAATTACTCTTTTATCTAGTACCGTTCTTGAAATTGAGATTCTTTTCTATCATTATGATGAAGTTGACGGTCCACGAGTAATTGGATAGGCAAAGCTTTTGTTGTCTCTATGATAAACAGATTTGTAGATCATTGTTTATTTTATATATTTTTGATGCCGACAGGATTTTGAAAAATGCAAGCAAAAGAAAGTTTTATATATTTTTGATGCCGACAGGATTTTGAAAAATGCAAGCAAAAGAAAGTGGCGATAAACCAACGAGCGTGCACACTTCGTAGAGTTTTGTTGCTTCTATAGGACGAGGAAATTTCATTGCAGCTTCTTTTCAACTGGCGGTATCCAGACAAACGAAACAAGTTATCCTTTCATCTCTGAAACCCCTTGATCCATTGGCATGTTGTTGAAGTTTCAGGAATGTACGAAAGTAACGAAACAACTCAACTAATTACAATAGGTACGGCTTCATTTCATCCAACTAGGAACAAGGCAAAATCTAAAAATGGCATATGACATTTTTTGAAAAAATCAATAATAAAAATATTTTCCATGTCCTCAAATGAGTTAATTTCATTATTAACTCTCAATAAATTTTTAATAATTTTTAACTCTTTTATTTATGAAACAATCGAGTTCGTGAAGAGTTTCCACAAAATTTAGACTTGTTTTTTTGTTTATCTGAACTGTTTTGCTTGTTGGTTAAAAAATAAACAACAGAACTTTTTTAATTTGGAATTAAAAATGTAGTCTTTTTTTAACAATATTTAGGTTGATCTTTTTTTTTTTTTTTTAAAAAGAAAATTCTATCAACATGATTTATTTATTATGATTTTTCTACATTAATCTCAAAAAAATTTGACAATTACATTATCTATTAATCTTTTTTATGCCTCACAATGTGACTTGGTTGATCTCAAACCCATCGAGACAGGAAACTATTAGTTACAAACCCATCAAGAGCGGAAATTATTAATTGAGATTAAGGGTGCGAATAAACTTGTTTGGTTTAGTTTGGCCACTGAACTGCACTTACACCAATTGGTTCAAAAAAATAAATAATATTAAATATAACCGAACCAAATATGAATTGAATTATAGGACCGAACCTAATCGAATTCGATTTTATATTTATTTAAATTTTTTTCAACTTTGGCTATTATTTAGCATCCACTCTTATTTGAGAGATTTTTTTTTAGGAAAGTTGTTATTTTTATATAGGGAAAATATCAGAATTGATTTTTTAAACTTTAATCAATTCTTTATTTTTGGAATTCATTTCAAATTCTGAAACTTTGGTTTGAAGCAGTTAAAAAAACTAAAGGAATCTTAAATAAATGTTTTGCCCCAAACGAAATTATAATTTCACCTAATTAAATACAAAAAATAATTAGATTATTTTTTTTATAATCTATAATATTTACTCTAAATAAATTAAAAAGATTTTTTATAAATTTTTTTATAGATTTGCCATGTAAAATCAATTTTATGATTGGATTAAATTAGATTATATTAGATTATATAATACTATTTTATATTTAGTACAATACCGAGTTGGGCTATATTAAATTATATTCAAATAAAATTAATACTTTTAAGTTGACATTTAAATATAAGAGATTATTCAAAATGCTATGTTTTATGATTGGATTAAATTAGATTAGATATATAATAGGAAAATTTTATTTTTAGAGTAAAATTTATTTTTAAAAATTCATAAAAATCCTTTTCATTTATTTAGAGTAGAAGTTATAGATTATAAAAAAATAATCTGATTTTTTTATTTAATTGAAATTATAATTTTCGTTTAAAACATTTATTTAAGATTAGTTATTTTTAACTAAAATGAAAATTATTTGTATCAGTAAAAAATAAATTTGTAAAAGTTGGAAAGATATTTATTCCTTATATTGAAAAGCTAAGAATTGATGGAATTAAATTGATAATGATTGAATTTTATGATGGTGGAACTGTGGAGGAGATTGATGTGAAGGTTGGTTGTGTGATTGTGAGAGCAAGTGAGATAAGAGAAGGAACAATCAGAAAAAGGAGAGAGGAAATAAAGAGAAGAGAGACCGGCCAAACCGGTGATATAATCTCAAACTCATTTTTCACGTGGCCAACTCTTTTTACAACTCCTGTTGACATCTGTTGGATTTTACTTAATTTCTGTTTAACAGTACAGATAGATGAGAATAAGAGAGTTTTTATATTGGATCGGATTGTTTGATCGATATTTTCTATATCGATTGATGATTGGTTATTAATAAATAAAGTAAAAAAAGTTAAATATGGCTAAGAATGACATGAGATCTTTAAAACTTAGTAATCTTTATCGTGAGGATCATCTTTTATATTTCATGTAACATATATTCTACGACAACTACAAAAATGATAGACCCACATAATTTATGTTGTTATAAAATATGTATGTTACGTGAAATGTAGCATAGTGTCTAAAAATAAAATATGGGATATCTTATAACATTTGTAATATAACTGTTTCCTTATAATAATTTCTGTTTATCTCTCTCATTTTTTTTCTCATCTTGACTTCAAAGTTTTATCACAAAACGTAAATAAATATTGTTTGAAATATTTGAGAGAAACCAAAAATTTTAAACTTCATTGCAGGCAGAATAAAACGATAATTCACAGATGCTATGAATTTGTATTGGTGAGAAATTAAAAATCTTACTGCGTCTCCTCTCGCCAGATAGGACAGAGCAGTCCTACTACAGTAAGCGTAGAACCTATTTTCTCCATAAATTGCTGACACCGTTAACCCTATAAACACTTTGCCACCTTTGCTGCATATCCTTTGCGCACGTGTCTTTTAAAAAAAAGGTAAAATAATACTTCTACTCCAAAAATTTAGAGAAATAGTCACAAAAATTTAGAGAAATAGTCACAAAATTCTTGAATTTAACATAAAAAGACATTAATATTCTTTTTTAATTATAATGCCCTTTGAATAAAGTAATTAAAAATTTAATTTTAAAGGTATAAATAAAATTATGTATCTAGTAGACTAATAATATTAAGCTATTATTAATATTTAAGATGATATTAAAATTTTAAATTATAATATTTATCTTAATAATATATTTGTATTTATTACAAAGATTTTATATAAATATTTGGGTTAAATAGATTTTACAGTTAACAAAATATCTCTCTATTGACAATATTAAAATTAACTTTTTACATAATATTCAAAATGGTTTTAGTTTTTAACTTATTTATTTTGATACTATGTTTTTATTTATTATTAAAAAATACTTCAATAAAATAAAATAGGTCTAATAGATTAGAAAATATTAAAATGTGTTTATATATTAAAATTATTTCAAAATGTAGATAATATTACATTTATTTTAATGCCATATTTCTATTTGTTATAATATTACATTTATTTGTTATAATTATTTTTTGGTTTATAGAGTCAAAGAATATTACACTAAAAAAGGAGTTTTATTATCTGCTATTAAAATTTTAGAGTTTGTGTGACTATTTTCCTATACCTTAGGGATGGAGGTGTCCTTTTTTTCTTAAAAAACAATTGTCAGTTAAGTATTAATTGAAAGTAGTTTATAAATCTTGGCTGATAACTGCATACATCATTGCTTGCTGAATCATCATCTTATGTATTTCAACATTACTTTGTAGCTACTGCAAAGTCCAAGTATGTAGGCCATCTATATAAAATTTGCACCAGGGGCGAACCCAGAACTTTATATTACCCCAGACTAAACAAAAAATGTTATATTTTGAAGTGAACATAAACATTCATAAGTAGAAAGAAACACATCTGAAATGCATGTTATGCAACCCAAGAGGGAGGGTGAATTGAGTTTTTAAAGATAAAGCTGAACAAATCGCACAATAATTTAATCTAACGCCGTAATAAACACAAAAATAATAAATTTTATAACAATCAGATCAAAAATAATAAATTGAACAATACGTCAAAATAAAAGAGTAAGGGAAGAGAAAGCAAATACAATAATTTTTACGTGGTTCGGCAATCCCCGCCTACGTCCACTCCTCCAAGTCAACCAACCTCGAGAATTTCACTATCCAAACCTCTAAAGGCTTTAAGTTCTTTACAATTGACTTCAAGGTGTCAATGAACATTTACAATCAAGAGATTATCTCTCTAATCTCTTTACCTCAAGTGTTTTTCTCACTTGAACACTCACAAATTGATGACAAATGAAAATTACAACAAAAACTCTGTATAAGAGTGGATTCACAAATAATAGCACAATAATGATTTAATCTATGATGATTTTGCGAATTGGAAGCTCAATATATGTTATATACTCTTGTTTATACTTGCAATTTTCTTCAAAATAAAGTTTGAGTTGAGTTTTTATAGTTAAAGCCCGAAAACTAGCTGTTATAAGTAAATTCTCGTAACCAAGCGGTTACCCGCTATGAACAGTAAAGTTACCGTTAGATTTGAATTTTGCTACATAAACACTGTTAATAAAATTATAAATTTTCCTTAAAACTTTTTTTAATTATATTATGACCCAAAACTTCATAAAACTTTACAAATTGGTCTAATTTTAGAATTTCTCAATAATGTGTTACTCGTAAAACTTTCTAAAATTATGCTATGACCTGAATTATAATAAATTTTTTCAAAAAGGTCATTTTCAAGTTTTAACATAATCACCATAAATTTTAGAGTTTTCAAAATCTTTCACTTAGGCCCTTAATCTTTTATAAGTTACAGTATGACCCAAAAGTTTTCAAAAGTGGCAAATAAGTCCAACTCTGAAATTATTTATTAAAAATCAAAGATTGTAAAATTTTTTCATTTTAATCCAAATTTCTCAAATCACAAAATATTTTTTCTTATAAATCGAAAACCTTTTAGTTTATGAAAAATAATTATTTACTAAACACAATATTGAGTTTGTCAAATGTGAAACTAATCATAGATTAAATCATACCAGCTTTACAAGAATTTATCGTAATAATTTGTCCATTGAGCTCTAAACTTTATTCTTGACTTCGTCGTTGTCCGTTGAATGTCTTGAATTTGATTTTACTTGATTCACTTCCATAAAAATTATCCTTCAAAAACTAGTGAACTTGTGAAATATAAAATTTATTAAAACACTTAATACATATGTTTGTTATCATCAAAATTATAATATGTGTAGCCCTTTAGGCTAACAATCAAATAGGGGGACACAAAATCTCTATAAATATATATTCTAAACTAAAAAATAGTACAAAAACAGTAGAAAACAAAAGATAATTCCAATATAAAAATATGAATTTTGAATTATAGAATCTAACATTGCAACCTATAATAGCATATAAATATACATGAATTAATAAATTAATTAAGAAATTTAAGATAGAATAAATCAATAATGTAATTATAATCAATTAAAAATTGCAAGTAGAACTTTGATGTGTTGAAAAGTACTTAATTACCAGGTTTAAATAATTTAAATAATTAAAATCTATTCATGTTTTTAAATTATAAAACCATTATTAGTCAAAAGTTTCAATAATAAATTAAACTCAACCCAGCAAAAAGGTATTTGTGTGCCGTTATTTCTTTGTCAGGTGCTCTAACTCTCTTTGAAAAATCAGATATTGATGATTCTTCAATCAAAATCTGCTCAAAATACTCAAATTTTGCTTTCCAACTTAATCCTCTTAGTTAATATAACTAAAAAATAAAATCTCAAAATTCACATAAAAATTTATGAAACTGTTAATAATTTTTTTTAGTACTTTTAATACTAGTGACGATGTTATATTACATTAACATATTTTTTTCAGTTAAAATTTTTTAAAATAAATTAAAGCAATAATAACATTTTAGACCTCTAATGTTTTCAATCTATTCAATAAACATATAATTTAATTATTTTATAAAATAAGTCATTAATTTCAATTGAAAAAAAATATAATTGAACTAGAGACATATTTGAAAATAAAACAAAAACTCTATTCTTGTATGAAATTGATGAAAACATAAGGATAACTAAATTAAGAACATATATGACAATGAAATAAAATCTCTATCCTTATTTAAAATTAATTAAAACACAAGAGGTTTAAATGATTTTTTCTGGACTGTCCGCCACTGATTTGCATCGGAAAGACTTGAAATATATTATATAATTTTCTTAACCATTAGCTTTAAAGTTTCGCTTGGAATGGCAAAAAATTCTAGACCCAGCCCGATCTGGATAAATTAGAACAATCTGAACCGAGTCTAACCTGTACTAAATATATTAATTATGTGGAATCTTGCACCATTTGTAAGTGTAATAATAATATATATGTTGAAATATATTATGATTTTCAACTTAAATAAGTTACATACCTCTACCTCTAGCCATAATTATTCAAGTTAAATTTGAGTAATACCTATAATCTTCTAGTCTATTCAACTATTTATCCTTTTAGTATAATGGGTAATTCATAGGTAAAGATAATTTTTGGCTAGGTTAGGGACCCTCAGTTTTTATAATGAATCTTATTCACTTTCTTCCATCAAGAAAGTGAGTAAATTATTATTATTTTTAGTTTTTAGAAATTTGAAATAATTATTATCATCATCATCTCATAATAAAAACATGCATAATTGACAGAGTTGTCGAAGCCCTTCAAAATAAATACTGATTCGCCTAAACTAATTTGTAGAAATAGTGAAACCAGGTCGAATCCCAAGAGAACTATGTATTTAATTTCTCAAAGTTTAAAACAAAATTAATTTCCCAAGAAAACCAGATTTTCGAGCTTGCTGCCTCAAACCGGATAGCCGAATTTTGTAAACCGGACGACCGATTTTGGTTTGAAGAATTCTGGGAGCTATCCGGCTAACCGGATAAAGGATCCGGAAGTCCGGTTGTGACTTGTGATGTTTCTGGATTTATTGACTGGCAGTTAGGAAACCGATGGCCGTTTGTGATTGGTTTCGTTTGGAGCTAATTCGGTCAACCGGTTGGTGAAATCCATTAGAGTTGTGACTAATAGCATTACAGGTATTTGCTACCGGTTAGAAGAACCGGAAAACCGTTTTCTGTTTGGCTTGGTTCTGGAACGAATCGGCTAACCGGTTAATGGAAACCGGAAGGCCAGAATCACGGTGTGATTACGGAAGTATTTGGACAGGAAAAGGAATCAAAATCCGATTGTTGGTTGTATGATTACGGACACGGACAACCGGTTAAGGAAAACCGGTAAGCCGGTTAGTGCTTCTCTCGTTGCTGACCTTAAACGGACAGCCGGTTTGTGCAATCCGGTTATCCGGATTTCTGGATTTTCAATGTTTCGAGAATTTGATAAAATAAAATAAAAATAACAAGACTTTAAAATTAAACAAAGAAATCAATCTTACCAAACTTCCAATCCAAGGGTGTCAATTCCATCCAATTGCAATTTTGATCATAGGCAAAAATATAAATTACTCAATCCAAGAACTTAGTCTTGTCGAATCGCAGAAATCAATTATTCTCCTAATGTAATAGATTCAAACAATCGTTCAAATCCAAACTTATCACTAATTTAACTGGGCATCATCGTTCCATATCAAATTAAGTGACAGCATTAAGAATAGTGAGAATGACTAAAACAAGATCAATTAATTCAGATTATTCCAATTTAATCAATTTGTATTTTTATTTCCCTAGAGCCTATCATGCAAGCTATGTAATTGTGGCCATCAATATACACACACATGAGCCAACTCTTTGCTACTCAATTCAATCATTCATGACAATTACGGATCACAAACTCCTGACTAGCGATAGAAAAATAAATATTGAATTAAGGCGTCAACTCAATCAATATAAATAATTCATAGAAAACAAGAACAAGAAAATAAAAATTACTTGGATTGAAGAAATTCTTGTTAAGTTCAAAGCCTCACAAAATTACAACCGGAATTTGATTAACCCTTGGACCGGAATTAAAACCTTAGCCACTAATGGTGGCCAAACAAAACAAAAGTTGTTGAAGAAGACAAATTGCAGCCGTTTGTTTCCTTCTCCTCACGTTGGCCTCTCCTTTTTTCACCCCCCTTACTTCACGTTCCTAGCCTCCCTTTTTATATTCCTTCCCTTTTTGTTTCCTTTTTGCTAGTTTCCCTTTTTCACCTTGGTTTCTTCTTCTCTTAATGCTAGGAAACCAAATCCTTCTCCAATTCTGATTGCTAGGAAACTGTCTCTCTCAAGCCAATGGTCGGCCCACGTTTGCAAAGCCCAAATAAAGCCCTTTTTGTCCAAATTTCATCATAACCTCCATATTTCATCTCCTAAATCAAATCAAACATAATTTCCACAAATTAGCACAAGATCAATCAAAATATGAGGGAATTAAATAAAATATAGTATGACTATTTATAACCTATCAAATTCCCCCACACCTAAACTATGCTTGTCCTCAAGCATATCTTAAATCAACATTCCAGTCCTCCTTTCAACCCATTCAATATCCAAGAATACCAATAAAGCTAAACACACATCAATGAGTTGAATCATAGTGACAATCTAGAGAATAAGCATTCATAGGATAGAATTTGTAACAAAAACACAAGCATCTCATCAATTTATCAAAATCAAATGCAGCAAGACTTAACACCCTCACATGGTTTCGCTCAATGCTCTCAAAGTGTTTAGGGTGCGTGTTTTACTCTCAAAATCAAAGCATAGCATGTTATTACCATAGGCTTGCAAATGATTTAAATCTCCACCACTGCATAAGAATATGATGCAAAAATCAAAGGGACTTAACAAGGGTTGAAATGGGGCTTAGGTAAGGGTATGGTAGAAGGAAAAATGAAGGGTTTAACGATCAAGACAAAGAGTTAATTACATGCATGATTTAGATGCCTTGAAATAAACAAACAAACTTCTAAAATGATGGAATTTATCCCCACATTTAAGCACTTAAAATACTTGGAGAAACAATTTAATAATTCAATTGCTTTTGCAAATAATTCTCCAATCATTCAATCAAGGGAATAAATTCAACAGAATTTGTTTTTCTTTTTCTTTTTCTTCTTCTCTTTTTTTTTTCTTTCCCCTTTTTTTTTGTTTTTTTGTTTTTTTTTGTTTTTTTTTTTTCGATCATGCAATTACTTCACTCTTGTCTTGATAGGGTAGAAAGAAAACAAAGATAACAAACAAGAATAATAACCTATCAATAAAATAACCTATCAATAATCTTAATTTATCTTAACTTATGGATATGAGCGACAATAAGTACACGCATGTACACTTATTATCAGATTAGCATATATATTAATTTAATGATAATACATGTAACATATTTATTAACCATATTAAGAATATGCGTGCAACATTTTCCCATTTGGCTCTCATAATTCTATCCGTAAGACATAAATTAAATCTTATTATTGTGGCCATAGTAACTACTTAAACTAAATGATGATGATACTTTATTTATTCAAATAGAAATTTCGATATACATGAATAATAGTGGTTATGCTTATTTTAACAAACATTTCCTTCCATGTATCACAAATACAAGAATTTTCTTATATGAATATATTAATACTGCTTAAATGAACTTCATATAAGCCATTCAGGATCCAACAAATAAATACTACAAACTTCATGCGCATAAACTTAATTTTATTAAAAATCGGGTATACATAATTAGAGATGAATGGAGCAAACAAATGTTAATTTGTTCAAGTCCCATAAGTTCAACATGACTATTACATAATTTGGCCGACAATCCTTTAGTCATGTGGTTTGCTGACATAAGCTCAGTATTTACATACTCAATAGTTACTTTATACTTCTTGATATGATCTCTGACAATTAAATACTTTATATTAATATGTTTGCTATAGCTCTCGCTCTTATTATTCTTTGAAAAGAATATTGTTGTAGAATTATTATAATAGATTTTCAATGGCCTTTGTCTAGAATCAATAATTTTGAGGCTCGTGATAAAATTTCTCAACCATAATGCCTGTATTATAGCTTTATAGTATTCAATAAATTTTGCCTCTGTGGTAGATGAAGGAATTATAAATTGCTTACCAATTTTCCAAGATATAGCCCCTCCCACAAGAAGAAAAATATATCCTAAAGTGGACTTTCTAGTATCCACACATCCAACAAAAATCTAAATCCGAATATCTAATTACTTCAAGATTATCAGAATGCCTATATGTGAGCTTGTAGTCCTTAGTTCCTTGTAGATATCACATTTTTTAGCAGCTTTCTATTGTTCCAATCTTGAATTACTTTGATATTTACCGGGTATGCCTACTACACAGGCAAAGTCATGCCTAATACACACTTGTGCATACATTAGGCTGCCAACAACAAAAACATAAGGAATTTTCTTCATTTGTTCTTTCTCCAGATTATTTTATGGACTTGTTTTTGACTAAATTTGTCAACTTTAATAAGGGTTTGTAGTAGGAGAGCAATCTTTCATTTTAAAGTTTTCTAAATTTTTTTTAATATATGCCTTTTAAGACAATCCTAATGTCTTTTTAATCCTGTCTCTGTGGATTTCTATACCAACGACATATGAGGTTTTATTAATATCCTGCATGTCAAAGTTTTGGCAAAGAAAATATTTAGTCTCATGCGGCAAACCTAAGTCATTACAAGCAAGCAAGATGTCGATAAATTTACTCCCATTAACTTTATGGTATATACATTGATCAACAATGTTTTCTGTGAAACCATATGAAGTAATAACATTTTGAAACTCCATATATCATTGGTGAGCAGCTTGTCTTAGTCCACATATAGATTTATTTAATTTGCAAACCAAATGGCTATCTTTGTCAATACAAAAACCTTCAGGCTGCTTCATGTATACTTCTTCTTTAAGATCTCCATTTAAGAAAGCGGTTTTCACATCCATTTGATGCTGCTCTAAATCAAAATGAGCTACTAAAGCTACGATATTTCTAAACGAATTCTTTTTTGAAATTGGAGAAAATATTTCTTGATAATCTGTGCCTTCTTTTTGAGTGAATCCCGTAGCCATAAGTCTAGCTTTATATCATTTTATATTACCAGATGCATTTCTTTTCGTTTTATAAATCCATTTACAACCTACAGTTGAATGGCTAGAAGGTAATTGAAAAAGATTCCATACTTTATTTTTGGCCATAGATTTCATTTCTTCCATCGTTGCATCATGCCATAATTTAGAATTTTCTCCATTCGTGACTTGTGAAAAGGAAATTGGATCTTGATTAAGTTCATGATTAAACTCAAACTCTTGAAGGCATACTTCATAATCACTGGAAATTGCATTTTTTTAAATTCTTGAAGACTTTCTTAATTTTATTATTTCACCTTTATTTCGTGAATTCTGAGTGGTAAAATCTTTAAGAAGTGGTTATACTTCAATTCATTGTACCTTAATTATTTCTGTAGGAAATACACCAATAGATTCTTTTATTTCTTGAAATTCAGTATTTTTAGAAAATTCATTCCTGCTTAGTTCAAGATCTTCAAGAAATTTTGCATTTTTAGCTTCAACAATCCTTATAGTGTGTGAAGGATAGTAAAACCTGTAGCCTTTAGAGTTTGCTGGATTGGCTATAAAATAACCACTAACTATTCTTGGGTCTAATTTCTTTAATTGAGGATTATAAATCCTTAACTCAACAGGACAACCCTAAATGTGTACATGTCTCAAACTGGGTTTCCATCCATTCCAAATTTCAAAAGGTGCTTTAAAAACAGTCTTGGATGGAATTCTGTTTAAAATATACACAACAATTTAAAGTTAAAGGGTATTATAGTCAAAAGGGGGACTTAGTGTCTCTTATTGAAAACTTGAAATATATGATAATTTATCTAAACTTTAAGGGTGTAGGGGTTTTTTTTCCAAAAATAAAAGTATTCTGTTCTCAGTCCAGCATTACAAAATTAAAAGAAATTTTTTCATTGGTAATAAAAGTACAACTCACATTTGATTTGAAGAAATAAAAAGAGAGGAGAGGAAAGGAAGAGAGAAAAAAAAAATGAGAGGATAAAGAATGAATCTCATATCAAAACAAATAATTAAATTGAGATTCATCATTTTTTTTCCTCATTTTCTCTTCTCCTCTCCTTTCAATTCATTCCCTTATTTTTTTTTAATTTCTTCTAATTAAACACAGACTAAATGATTTTGCTTAATAGATAAAAGTTATATTTAAAGGCTTAAAACCTCTCGATAAGCTTCACTTTTGTAGTCCATTGGCGCATGAAAATTTTAAGGTTTGTACACTAGTCATAACAGGGCATACATCTATTTGTTAATTGCATCAAGTTCAACAAGTGCTAAAATTGAAAACTGATTTTTTCTAAATCAGAAACTATACACACAAATTCATTTCAAAATTACTGCATCTAACGTGTATAAACGACAACTTGGCCAAGTAATTGGACAAATAAATTACAAGTATTAGTTTTGGCGTATAATAGAGTATTAGCTTGATAGAAATTTGAGAAAAGAAGTCATGCTTATAGCAAAAAAAAAAAAAAAAAAAAAAAGAGATTAGGATCCTCTTTCGATATGAGTTTTCTTCAGTTTTTAAAGATCTTTTATCATAGTTCATATAGTAATAGTTCATGAATAGAAATTAATTTTTTAAATTTATTATCCACCAATTAACATGTGAATTAGTACTAAAAAAAAAGTTTAAATTAAAGAGAGTTCTAATATGAAAAATATATGGGCAAATTCAAATTCATTGGCCTTAGTTTGCGGTCATGCTTCACCCATCAATAAATCCAAGAAGAAATTGTATAATACATAAGAGATTCTATGTTACAATCTGATGTGGAACCACCCACTAATAATAATTGGTCACATGGTGATACATGTTGAAAAAATTTCAAATTCTCTCTTTTTGTTATGCCCCAAAATTTTAAAATTTCGAAAAAATAGAGAAATAAATGTTGGTCTCTCTCTTTCTTCATTATCTCATTCTAATTGTCTTTTTTTTTCTCACTTCAATTTTCATTTATAATCTAGTTGCTGCCATATTTTGAATCTGGCGAAGAAGAAGAATATTTTTTACAATGAGGATAATTTTGCCAGCAAACTTGTGCTCCATTTTTACAGTCCTACTTTTTTCCCATCGAATTGCTACCATTGCTTTACTTTGTTGCCACCAATGAATTTGAAAAATAGAGAACCCCCACGTGGCTGTTTGAGTCATGTTGATTCTAATCATCCTAGAAGAAATTTTGGCTGTATACGAGGGAATCAATGGCCAAATCTGCACGAGCGCCACCTCGCATTCCTTTTCATATGCATGGCCCTGTTCTTGTCCCAAGGTGGGAAACTTGAAGAAGGTGGCGAGCCTTGCCGTTCTGTGAAGTATGATTTTTACCGCGATTCGTGTCTGAGGGTACCATTTCGGCTATGGTTCGGTATGTTCACAAATCTCTCCGATGTCGCCCCCACTTTTTTGCTCCTCATTTTCTATGATTGCTTCATTGAGACCAATTTTCGCTAGTCAATTCTTCATTGTGCTTTCCATTGGTTTTAGTATTAAATGTTTCATTTCTTGTTGAATATCAATCTTATCGGATGTTGATTTTGATGTAAATTTATTATATCAAATTTCAATTGATTACGTTATCGCATCTTTGAATACATATATACTGTTAGAAAAATTGCATCAATGAGTGAGCAATTAAAAGCAGCAAATTTTCGTAAATTGAAACAATTCAGAATTGAATTAAAAAACAAACCCACGTGGGTAGCAATTTAAAGCAGTAGTCAATCAGCCTGAATTTTATTAATAACAGAATTAACAACAGCAAATGGAATTAAAAAAAAAAAAAGCAACTGAAATAAGCAAAAACAGCAAGTGGAATTAAACAACAGCAAAAACAGTAGGAAAAAAATAACGAAACAATGGAAATAAACCCGAGGCCTGTAACACAGTTTTCTTAAAATAGATTTACTACCTACTATGATGCTCTTATGTTAATTGGTAATTGTTTTCCAAGATACAACATGAACGAATTATTTGTTAAACACGAACAAATAATTCCGGTGAACCACAACAACTTAGATTCTCGATCAAAACAGAACAGCAAGGAAGGAAAAGAAATTTGATGTGGTCTGTGTGTATTTTTTTGTTGTCAAACAGATGAGGACGACTGCCCTTTTTATACACATGAGGGGAAGTGTAAATTTAATTTCTGAATTTAATATATGAATTAATTTTGTTTGTGTAACATCCATTCAATTGAATTGAAAAATTCAATTCTGTAACAGCTAATTGAATTCACAAGAATTCAATTATGTAACATCTAAATTATTTTCCACAAATCAAACTGATTTTGAAGAATTCAATTTTGTAATATCTAAATTATTATCCACAAATCAAAATTTAATTCTGTAACATCTCAATTATTATCAAATTGATTTTGATTTTAATTGTGAAAAAATTGTTCTGTTATAAAACTTGAAAGGAAATAAAAAGGTGGCCATGCAGGTGATTTTGGCCTGACATTTGCGAATGCAGGACGCGCGGGTTCAACCAAATCGGTCTTGGATTCGCACCCTCCCGTGCACACGCGTGTGGGGAGAGTATTTATCCTTAAAATTCTTGCTCATGTATAGATAAGTATCTATATATAAATAAAAATAATTTCTCATTCACCCAAACACAATTTTGAGTAAATAAATATACACTTTTAAAGTGTTTACGGAGTAAAATCCGAACCTCTCAAG
This sequence comes from Citropsis articulata, assembly GCA_030449925.1. Lineage (NCBI taxonomy): Eukaryota > Viridiplantae > Streptophyta > Magnoliopsida > Sapindales > Rutaceae > Citropsis > Citropsis articulata. Next base: position 79,390 of record JASUUH010000223.1, read on the forward strand.
ATTTCCTACTTTCACTAACTGTGTCCTACTCAAAATGTGCCCTCAAAATAGCATGTTAATATGCTATTTTTTCAACATATACTTCACGGCGATCCTTTAGAGTGACTGAACTCTATTACTACTTAACAAGATATAAACACCCGATGACATAGAATAAACTAAGTACTGATTACTAACGTGTTCCAATCTGTAATTGAACTGTCAAAGATAATTTAAATCGTTCCCATGCGGAAGCCACACTAATATTGCAAAAGAAACCTCGTCAAATTAATATATAAATGCTTATTAAAAAAAATTCATTAGGCCAATAAATAGTAAGCCAATTCGAAAAGTAAATGAATAAAACTTATGGACAGACACTACATCGAAAATATGCCCAAAGAAAAAGAAAAAAAGGCAGCCGCTCATGCTTCAAAAATCATCTTCTTCCTCATCACAAAATATCTTCTTCTTCACTGGCAGTGCAACATTCATTTGGACTTTGGGTACAAAAGGTGGTCAAAATCATTTCAACAATAAAGACTTTCTTCTTCTTCACTAGGTTTTAAAAATGGCAGCAACTAGATTAGAGATAAAGATTGGAGGCAGAAAAAAATAACTAGAATGAGATAATAAAGAGAGAGCAACATTAACTATCCCTACCTTTTGAAATTCTAAAATTTTGGAGGATAATGAAAACAGAGAATTTAAAATTTTCTCAATATAGATTATCATGTGCCTAATTATTATTAATCAGTGTTCTACATCATATTCTCAATATAGATTATCAGTACATTATTAACATAATGTACTGCAGAATTTCTCAAATCAAAGAGATAAAAAAATATTCATACTTGTATTTGAGAGTACCTCTAGACTCGGAACTTTCCCGTGAACGAATCCTATTCGAGCCACTAGTTTATGGGAGTATCTGTGGATGAGGAAAATGAATGTAAGGTTCTTTTCATCAATTAATATGCGCAACGGTCCAATACATGTAGGTGGTAACCCACCTTATTCTCTATTAGCAAAGATCCGCGTGCGCTACTAATAAATCCCACGTTAATTCTAATAAAACAAAACAAAAGTTGGAATACTGTTACCCTTAAAATATAAATTAATATCAAAGCTACCCTTTAAATTTGATTAAGTGGGGATTGAGGTAGGATTCATGATTGAATGAGTATCACTTTCCATTTTCTACACGTGGGAATAAATTTGAATGATTTTGTGTGAATCTCTGAGATTTTTTTTAAAAAAATCATTTAAAGCTTAGATTTAGGTATTTGTGTTGAGTGACGACAAAGGTTAATTTCCGGGTGTAGCAATTTTTAATTTTAAGTTTCAATAGTTGGGTAACACATTTTTTTAAAAAATAATTGATAGAAAAATATTAGGGAATGTTTTTGACAAGATATTGCGGATTGTTTATAGTTATGGTCAAAGATAGCCGATAGGGCGTGCCGTGCCTGCTCATCCCATCAAAGGAAGATCCATAGGGGCTTGTGGGCCAGCAAAGCATAGGTCATCATGTGCTTCGTGTCGTGTCGTGCTATGCAGAATTCTTTTTTCGTTTAGGCCCTTGTTGGTATAAATTCAACTGCTATGGGTGTCAATGTGCAAGTATACATAACAAGTAATATAATAATAAGTATTCAAGATCGTTTCCACACGGATTGATGTTATGGAAATTGCTTCAACAATCTTAATAGTTTTGCTCCAATTGAAAGTAGATTGAACAATTAAACTAACAAACTACCTAATAAAATGCATTAAGTAAATATGCAGAAAAACAAATTCTTACGTCAAGCATACGAATAAAAGCAATAGGAATGAAGTGGTTGAGTGATTAAACTCTTTTAACAAACTTGATTATTTTTTACAAATTTGGTTCAGTTGCTACAACACTTGCTACAACACTAGGCAGAATATTTGTATATCCTCAGCTGTCAATGTTGAATGTCTTATATCTATATGCAACCTAACAGTGACCAATTGTCATGCCAACATAAGATATAACATTACAGATTTAGGTTCTATTTACCCTGCAAGGTGAATTCCTATATCTAGTTCCACTAATTTTAGATTAAGTATGACCCTTTTGGGATCAAATTGAACTTAATCCAGAAAACCTAATCTAAAACTAAGTATTGTTCCGATATGTTTTATTAAGATAGGCCCTTTTGTGGCTCTTGTATCATTAAATAGGTGATCAGCCGAAATAATGAATTTAAATAAATACTATCACAACAAAATACTATAGTAAACATGCAGCAAAATATGAATTTAGTAAAGAAGCCATTAAGATTGTTTATCACTCAACCACAAATAATATTAGTTCATAATTTGTAAAAGAAAAGTAAGCAACAAAGTTTCAGCCATCAAATACATCTTCATGATCAAAGAATAAACACACAAATAAGAAAAGAATAAGAAAGACTGAATCCCAATTGATTCATGTAAATTCTCCACTGGTGTAGCCTTGATTCTTTCTCTTGAAATCTATTTTTCCTTTGTTTCTTAACGGTTTATGAACTTAGTGTTGGGATTATATGCTCTTTTAAAGCATATTAATTTATTTTCTGATTGAATAAATATATGAGATATTTTAATTGCATAAATATATTGAATAAGGTCCGTTTAATCATATTATATGTATTTATGTGATCATCATATGGATTCACAGAAGACATAAATACAAGTTATCTTATGATTAAATAAATTAAGTTCGCAGTTGATAAACAGAGTTGGGCGCTCTATTTATGTTTAGACTGTAGTAAATTCATTGAATGATTTGTCTTAATCATGTATGAATTTACTTATGTACTTATGTATTTTAATTAACCTTGAAATGACTGTCAGACTTATTAAATCTCATAGGCATTGATTTTACTGTAATCTTAATCTTGAGTTAATTATGATTTCATGATTGTAATTGTTATTCCATTTGAATTACCAATGGGCACGACACACATTTGTGGTTAAGATTACCCGGTATTTTGGTGGGAGCAATTATGAGTATTGGAATAATAGATTAATAATATAGAATTTGTACGACACATCTCTTGATGGGTTTTCGATTGATCATGAATTCTACGGCGAGTGTATCAACATATTTAGTATGTTGAAAATGATCATTAGAGAAAACCAGTAAGTATCAAGGAATAAGATGTAATTAAATCGATTGGACAGTTGAGATATCGATTTAATTAACGATGTGGTACAAAGGATTGAGCAGTAAAGAAATCAATGTGGCTTGGGACGAATTATTATTCGAACATACAATTATGGAGGTCAGTTCCAATCTTATAGTGGAGTAGAGTTGGAATTAAATGATTAGGCTTGTTTAATTACAGGCTTAATTGTTGTGTATGTATTGTATGTTCCCAAATGATCCCCGGGTTAGCTCGTTTAATTGGTAATCTTGGATTAATAACCAAGATAACTAGCAATTTGGGTCAAAAACATAAATATATCTTTTAGTGGGAGGCTCCATGAATATACTTTTGTATAAAGGGCTTATGTTATTTTACAAGGTGGTCCCCTTATGGAAAAAGGAAAGTAACGTAAGTTTCATAATTCTAGGAGCCTTATGATTCCCATTATGAAAGAGATATAAAAGGGCTTTATTCTATCATAAATAGGAGAGGAAAAAGTCACTATAAATATATGTGAGAAAAAGGTTTTTTCTATACAACAATATTAGAGAAAAAGATTTTTCTCTCTAATTTTGAGAGAAAAATTTTCTCGTGCTAGTTTGCTTTTAAGTAGTGATAAAGGCGCCCACACGTCAAGTGCAGATCAATCATGAGTCATAACCTGGAAGATCGTTTGGCGACGGATCGTAATCTAACAGACGTGGTGGTGACGGATCGTGATCTCAGAGCCTAAATCACATCAGCGGAAAAGCCAGTTCAGATCTTCAAGGTACGATTTTTAGATTACAAATTCATATATATTTTATGAGATCGGTCCTAAAAGTTTTTTATTAAAAAAAAAAAACTGAATTTTCCCCAACACGTAGTTGACGACGTCTTCTTCTTTTGCTTGTGTGCTTCTTTTATAGCTTAAAATTAGCGTAAACGGAGGTCCAGGGTGCACATCTTCTAGATTAGGAAACTACAGATCACAATCTATTAATTACTTTACACGAGATTTTCTCTGTCATTGTTCCAGGATTGCTACAGCTCTGGTTGTTACAACAATGGCTATAGTATTTGCATTATTCCAGATTTGCTCCAATTCTTCTATAGCCATATTCTTTTGTCCTCTTTGTAAGCCCATTGCTACAACATCCTTCCTATAAAATTTGAACTCCTGGTTACTTATAATTACTCATATGTTTTAAATACACAATTATTTGAAATCAAGCAAACTTTATTAAGCTTAAACTAAAATGAATGTTAATGCAAACTATCATTAAAACGCACCAAAACACATCAATTACTTTATAAGTAATCTTAATTTAAGCCTAAAAGTATCACGATAACTCTTATTTCAAAAAATTATTGCACCCCCAAACTTAAACCATTACTTGTCCTCAAGTAATGACAACAATCTTAATCACACAATTACTTAACAATAACTTAACTCTGTCATCAAATCTACATAGATTTTTCAACCCTTAGATCATACTTTTAATCACATAAAATTGGCCGTAGCAATTCAACTATTGACTTGAGCATCATTCTATCCCAAGTGTGTGCGCATTTTAATCAAGTCTCACAGATGCTGCAGCATTACTTAAGCATCCGATGCATTTTACAGATATAAAACAATATAACCAAGTCCATCTTATGGAGGAGACAAAAGTCTTACAATAGATTTAAACTGTGCTACAACAATCATCCTCGATTTTTTTTCTCACTTTCAAACCTTTCAATGCAATGTTGAGCTTTCATGTGAATGCCTATCACTTGTAATGACGACACCCAATTACTCACTTAAAGACATATCAGAGTTGCTGCAGCAAACACATCCATGATGCTTTATTTAAGTCTTATCTTTGGGCGTCTTTAACTCAAGGCTGAATATGGGGTTTATGAATAGACCTAATTATTCAGTATCCTGGGTAGCGGACCGTCCTTTTTTTAAAATTCAATTGCCGCAGCACTACTTATAGCTCTTGTTGCCTTTTGACTCAAATCTGCATATAGAGTGCATACTCAGCCCTGGTTTCTCAGCAACTTAAACCATTGGAGCAGAGCTTATTTCATAACAGGCACAGTTCAATAAAGATTTTCCCCTAAACTTGAGATATTTTCTACCCTCAATGTTTTTCTCCTGACTTTGCTACAACATTCTCATAAAACTCAACCAAAGTCTAGGTGTTTGAATAGAATTTCAACCTCTATCTATAACTATCCCTACTTGGCATTCTTATAAATACTGAATGTCACTCACTTTATCTTTATTGGGTTTTTATTAATCTCAAATACAACTAGATAACAGAGCTGCACATCACACAAAACACACAATACACAATACAAGCACATGCACTGATGCTAAAACAGCCCCTCCAAACTTAAAAAAATGTTATGTCCTCACAAGAACACATAAAAGAAAGTAAATTATATGAAAAATGAATAAGCATGAAAGAGATGCACTGTAAATAAAGAAAATTAAAAAAAAAGTTTCAGAATTTAGAAAAGAAAAGAAAAAAAAGTTGGCAGGGGTTACTCCCCTGTTGTTAAATATGTTACTGCAGCTCTAGCTAAAAGTTTCACTGCTTTTTGGAGAAACTCTTTAAGATCTCCTTAGGTGAACCGTGTGGTGGGACAGCTAGTTGTTTTTTCCTCTTACTCGGAGTTGGGCTGGTTAGTGGAGTTTTAGTAGGTACAACATCTTTAGGCTGAATAGATCGAGTTCGCTTTTGCTTTGGTTCTTCTACTGCTGTAGCACCTCCAGAGGTGACCATTTTTTGCTTGCTGGATCCCTTAGGAGTTGTGGGAGTAGATTTACTAGGAGTTTATTATGAAGTTGCTGAAGCAGATTTTTGCGACAGCAGAGCCCTTATCAGTAATTTCAGCAATGATATCTAGTAGACTCTTCTTTTTTGTGGTTGTGCGAGTAACCCTGGTTGCTGCGGTTCTAGCACTGCATAAATGCCTCTGCTTCGTCCTTTGATTCATCTGAACTCATCACTTTCTTCTTGCCCTTTCGGGAAAGGACTAGGATTGGAGGCTTCTCCTTGGATTCATCTTTCTCATCTCCAATGATGTGCTTTTTGTTGTTGTTTAGGAGGTACTATTTGGGGTGGTTTCTTTGGCCCCTCCTCTTCTACTTGTGAACTATTTATTTCAAATTTAGCACTCTCTTTTTCATTAGGTGCTGATTGGTTATTATCATCTGAAGCTACTTCTTTTTCTTTTTCTGCTGCAGCCTCTTCTTCTACTAGAGCATCTGTTGTTGCTGCTCCAAAGTAAAATAACTGTAGCAGTGAATCTGGGAAGTTACTATTGTGACTTTTCATATATACAACAAATTGATGCAGGTGGTCTTCATATGCTGTAAATAGGTCCATAACTAATTAGTCTCCCTTTACTACGCTTTAGCGCACTGAGTGATACTATCACTTAGCTCTTGTAATCTTCTTTCTACTCTAATAAATCTTTTTGACCCTGCTACAATAGCTAATTTTGGTGGTACTGTAACAGATTCAGTAGTAATTATTTTGATGATGAGTGTAGTGAGAGCATCTTCATTCTTAATACATTTATCCTGTGCAGTGATGCAAACTCCGGACACAAGGCATATGCTGGTGATAAGAGAGGAAAACATCAAAGTTGCTGTTTTGTGCTTTTTCATTATACGCTCCCTAATTTATTTCTCTATAATTACTCCCACATTAATTGGTAGCCCTCGAACAATAACATACAAGAATATCAGCCCTTCTTGTGACCCAGTAGTTGTATGTGTTATGGGCATCAGTCTTGATTTTAAAAATTTAACCCAAACCTTAGTAATGGGTTTCAACTCTATTCTATTTATCACTCGCCCTTCCTCATTAGCCGAAGACCCACCTTCTACAGTGAGGGTTTTTAATACCTTACTTTATTTTTGTGTGGTCACATTTCCAATCAGTTTGGAGTATTCGCAATCCACATCAGAAGGGAAGTTATAAAAGGCATTAATAACTAGAGGGTCTAAGAGAACGAGAGAGTTTCTTACCTAGATAGTTTACTGACTTTGTCCCAGCATGTTGGCATAGAAGTCTTTGAACAGTGGCAGCACAGGGTCTTTGGGGTGCTTGCAAAACTCTTGCCAACCCCTTCTTGCTACAGCAGCTTAAAGAGTTTGAGTGAATTTTGAAGGTTGTGGCGGGAATTGAAACCCTTTTTCTTCTAGAATTTTGTATGGTTCTATAATTTTCTTATATTTCTCTTCCACTTTGTATCCTTAGAAGTGAGATAGATCCTTCAGGCAACTTGCTGGCTTTTTTATATCTTGGCATTGCTGCAGCTGTGGGAATGGACTCGTTGATAACCGAAGAATGAAGTTGTAAGAACAGATCGTGAGTTTTGATGATTGAGGTTGTATGAGAAAAAGAAAATAGTGTTAAATTGCAATTGAAATAGTGAAACCCTTATATATAGGCGTCAGCAGAAGTAAAATTAAAAGGGAGATTAAATTAAAGAGATAAAATTGGAAAGAGAGTTTTTTGACTTTTAAAAGATATCCCCTTAAAATAAGAGAATGATATTGATTCGACAATTTAGGGATTGTGCCATCCCTTCTGATATCTATCTAGATTTTCCCAACTAGCTGTCATAATTTATTCCCAATAGTAAAAGATAGTTATCCATAATTAAATCACTGCAATGGTAATATTGGTTGTTGCAGCAACAAATCTTGTATTACAGCAGTCTGTAATAGAGTCTCCTAGGTTGCTTGTACATAGTTCATCAGCCTTATGAATTGGTATTGCTGCAGTAACATTTGTCAGTTTCTTGACTCAACATACATTTTTTTCAGTTAAGGAAAGAAAAGAAATTAAATACTTAATTCAAAATAACAAAAACCGTAAATGACAAACATGCCAGATTTAAACTTAATCTAAAAGAAATTAAAATAACTCCTTTAACAGTAGGTTGCATCCCAATTAGCTCTGATTGCTTGATTGCTCAAAATATTAGATCCCTCTGGACTAAGTTCTCCTTTGAGTGATCCACAGCATAATTCATGAAATGTTTTACTCTGTGCCCATTAATTTTGAATTCTTGGCCCGTTTTTTCATCTAAGAGGTCCACAACCCCATAAGGATAGATTCTGACTAGCTTAAAAGGTCTTAACCAGCTAAATTTCAATTTCCCTGGAAAGAGCTTTAGTTTGGAGTTGTAAAGCAGAACCTGAGTGCCTAGAACAAGTTTTCTTTGCTGAATTCTTTGGTCATGCCATTGTTTTGTTTTCTCCTTGTAAATCCTTGCATTTTCATAGGAGAACAGCCTCAACTCTTCTAGTTCACAAAGTTGTAGTTTTCGATGCTCTGCCGTAGCATGCATGTCCATGTTGAGTTGTTTTAGTGCACAATATGCTTTATACTTTAGCTTTAATGGCAAATGGCAAGTCTTGCCATAGACAATCCTATGTGGAGATATGCTCAGTGGTGTCTTATAAGCAGTATGTAAGCCCATAAAGAATCATGCAATCGGATTGATCAATCTTTTCTAGTGGGGTTTATCACTTTCTCCAAAACCATTTTTATCTCTCGGTTAGATACTTTAGCTTGACCATTGGATTGTAGATAATATGTTGTAGTAATTTTGTGTTTAATTCTATACTTATTCAATGCTGCAGCAAACATCCTATTGTAAAAATGAGTGCCTTTATCACTAATGATTACCCTTAGAGTCCCAAACCTTGAGAAGATGTTTTTGTAAAGGAATTTCACTACTACTTTGGCATTATTTGTTGGTAATGCTATAGTTTTAATCTATTTAGAAACATAATCCACCTCAACTAGAATATATAAGTTTTCAAAGGATAGTGGGAATGGACCCATAAAGTCTATCCCCTATACATGAAAGAATTGCACCCCCAATATATTTATCAATGACATTTTATGCTTTTAAGATATGTTCCCTGTTCTTTGGCACCTGTCATAACATTTAACAAACTCATAAGCATCTTTAAAAATGGAGGGCCAGAAATAACCTAATTGTAGGGTTTTGGCTGTTGTTCTGTGGGCTCCAAAATGTCCTCTATATGCTACAGCATAGCATGAATGCAACATGTGTGGAATTTCTTCATTTAGTACACACTTTCTGATCAGTTGGTCTGACCACATCTTGTATAGATAGGGTTCATCCCACTGATAACTCTTAACATCATGGAAGAATCTCTTTTTTTATTGATAATTTAAGTTAGGTGGTAACAGTCTACTTACCAAATAATTCACAAAATCTGAATACAATGGGAGTCCGAAATACTACAGCATCTGTGTATGCTGCAGCATTAACAGTTGCTCATTAGGAACTATTCATGTGATGGTTGGTTGATATGCTTGCATCTGCTTCCAGCCTGGATAGATAATCTGCCACTTCATTCTCAGTCCCTTTTTTATCTTTGATTTCTAAATCAAATTCTTGTAGCAAGAGAATCCACCTTATCAACCTTGTTTTGGCATCTTTCTTTGTAATTAAATATTTTATTACTGCATGGTCTGTGTAGACTGTCACCTTTATGCCCACCAAATATGCTCTGAAATTTTCAAATGCAAATACCACTGTTAAGAATTCCTTCTCAGTAGTAGTATAATTGATATGAGCATCTGCAAGGGTTTTGCTAGCATAGTAAATAGAGTGAAAAATCTTATTCTTCCTTTGTTCTAACACTGCTTTAACTGAATGTCACTAGCATCACACATCAGTTCGAAAGGTAAATTCCAATCTGGTGTTGTGACAAATAGTGCTGTAACAAGAGCCTTCTTCAATCTACAAAAAGTCTTCAAGCAGTCATCGTCAAAGTTGAAAGGACTGTCATGCTCCAGTAATATGCATAAAGGTTTAGCTATTTTGGAAACGTCTTTGATGGACCTTCTTTAAAACCCAGCATGACTTGGAAAACTCCTAATTCCATTTACTGAAGTTGGGGATAGGAGTTTATCTATCATCTTTATTTTTACCTTGTCTACCTCTATCTCTTTTTTAGAAACTCTATGTCCCAATACTATACCTTTTTGTACTATATGACACTTTTCCCAATTGAGTACTAAATTAGTCTATTCACATCTCTTAAGCGCATTTTTTAAATTATGCAAGCACTTATCATATGTTTCCCTAAAAATCGAGAAGTCATCCATGAACACCTCTAGTTTTTGCTCGACTATGTTTGAAAAGACATACATCATACATCTCTGGAAAATTACTGGAGAATTGCACAAACTAAATGGCATCCTCCTAAAAGCAAAGGTTCGATAAGAACAAGTGAATGTTGTCTTCTTTTGATCCTCTAGTGTTATAGCAATTTGGTTGTATTCTAAGTAACCATCTAAGAAACAGTAGTATTATTTTCCAGCAAGGCTGTCCAACATTTGATCTATAAAGGACAATAGAAAGTGGTCCTTTCTTGTGGCTTTATTCAGCTTCTTATGATCCATACAAACTCTCCATCCAGTCACTGTTCTTGTAGGAATGGGTTCATTCTTTTCATTTGCTATAACAGTCACACGCTTTTTGGAGCACCTTTGTACTAGACTACATATGGTATCGGATATTGGTTAGATGATCCCAACATCAAGTTATTTTATGATCTCATTCTTCACAACTTATGATAGGATTTAATTGCCTTTATTGTTCTCTCTTGGTGCTATTCTTAGTAGAATTTTGTGCATACATATGGATAGGCTGATTCCCTTTCTATCGGCCATGGTCAATCCAATAGCTTTCTTGTATCTCCCCAACACTTCTACTAGGCTTTTCTCTTGATCTGCATTCAAAGATAACGAAATGATTACAGAGAGTGTATTGTTTTTACCGAGATAAACATATTTTAAATATGAAGATAAGATTTTCAATTGTAAATTAAGGTTGATTCAACAGATGGTTTTACTTCCCCTTTTTAAGAGGTCTAGAGGTTCAAAAGGTGTGTCATCCTCACCAGTTGCTTTTCTTCTAGCCATGCTATATGTGCTGCTGTAGTATCCTCTTCTTCAAGTTCTTCAAAGTTAGCAACTCGGATCTGTTCTTTGCCACAACATCTGTTTAATCTTTCTATCATAGCAATGTTTATAACACTGATGAATTATAATCTTTAATCTCATCGAGATTCTTCATAGTATCCATTGAATTGATTTGTTGATCTTTCATATTCGGTTCTTTTGCACATCAATGAGTGTCTTTTAATGGCTAAGAAAAGTATACCAAGAATAAGCGGCATCTGTATGCTTTAAAGTCCAAAGACAATTAAGTCACGGAAAATAAATTTATCCACCTTATTAACACATCTTCAATTTTTCCTTTAGGATATGCATGAAACTTGTCACCGATTGTAGTTACTATTGTTAGTCGCATTCATCCACTCCCAATTGCTTGAACACGGATAAGGCGTGAGATTAATGCTTTAATCACAAAATGCTATACTATTATGCCTAGTTCTAATAGAACATAGAATTGTAAAGCTCCTAGATTTTTCAATTTTTAAGGAATTTTATTTTAAAGTGGTTGTATTCTTGTGTTAGAGCAACAATTTTAAATTTTCCAAGCTTTCGTTTCCTTATTAGAATATCCCTAAAAAATTTCACATAATTTGGCATTTGTTCCAATGCTTCTACAAAGGGAATGTTAATATGCAATGGTTTTAAAACTTCCAGAAATTTATTGAATTACTTATCTTATTTATGCTTCTGAAATCTTTATGGGAAGGGTCTGGTATTTAAACTCGCATCGATACGTAAAGTTGTTGTTCTTTTGATTTAGTCGGTTTGTTGTTCTTTGGTCTTTCTTCTTAGACTACAATTACTTCTTTCTTGCATGAACGTGATTACTTTCACCAATATGTTGGACAATAGGTTGTGTGGCTCTTCTTCAACTTAAGTTTCCTCTTGGGTTGAGTTAGGTTTCATCTTTCTCCTTAGCATACCAACATGAATATCAACATCTTTTCGGACCTTAAGTTAATCACCTTGCAATGTTCTTTGCCTTCCTTGGATCTTATATTGCTAGCTAGAGTTCAGATTTGTTATATCATCAAGTTATCCAATCGATTTTCTAGATTCCTCAAGGTTCTGATTGGCTTTGGACAACCGCTTTCTTCACAATATACTTCAGCAAAGTTTCAAGAGACCATCATTGTTGGTGGTTCTTTGTCCTTAATTTTGCTGATGAAATCTTAGTAGTTGTGCAACTCTGTTCTGTCCACTAGATACTACAATAGATTAATTCTAGTTGCTCTATAAGGAATTTGGGTACTGCTTCCATTGGAGATTATAGGTGTTTGAATATAGATTGCTCTAATGTTGTCTATTATAATTGTCTACATAATTAACTGAAGCTGGATTCCCGGGACAATGATCAAATAAGTGCCTCTCTCGACAATAAACACAAGAAACCTCGAACTTGTTGACGATTCTTTGGAGCATTGGTCATGGCTTTTACCATGTTTGTTAATGAAATTACTTGGGCTAATAATGCTGTAAATGCATCCATATTATGAACTCCTGCTACTTCCCTTGTTACAACTTATCTAGTTGATGGCCATTGATAATTGTTGTTAGTAATTGTTTCTAAAATTTCATAAGCTTGTAATTTGACAATAAAGTTCTATTTTTTGAGCATTAGCCTTCTAGTTTTGGATTTGATTTAGAGAAAGATTCATGCAACAAGTAATACCATGATGAGGACATATTTGAGTAACTCTTAAATCTTTCTCATACATCATGACTTTCATCTTCAAATTGATGGAAAGATGTTATTTTATTCTTCATTTAATTCTTGGTTGGTGGAAAGTACTTCATTAAGAATTTATCAGCTAAATCATTCTATGTTATGATGGAGTCTGGTGTTAAAGAGTTCAACCATACTCGTACCCAATCTCTCAATGAATGCTAGAAAAGTCTGAGTTTTAATGCGTCTTGTGATGCTCCAATAATTTTATAGGTCTCATTCACCTCCAAGAATAGTTTGAGGTGAAGATGATGGTTTTCTGAAGGCAACCCATTAAATTGCCCCACTGTTTGCAACATCTGAAACATCACTTCAAATCTGACAAGTCCAGGATGCATGACTTGAGAGGTCAATACGATATATTCTCTAATGGCTCTATCTCTATCATTTACCATGTATATGATGTTGTTTCCTGGTTGTCCCTGATGAATTTGTCCATTCTGACGTTCTCAATCATTAATTGGTTATATTTCTCCAAGAGGGTTTAAGTTTTCCACATCTTCCAAGTCATCCATTATTACATCAACTTTTGAATTTTTGTGCTCTGTTCTTAATCTCCTTACGGTTTTTTTAATCTCTGGATCAAATTGAAACTCAATAGTATTTGTATTTACGCATGCAAGAAGTTCCTATCAACAAAACAAACCAATTAAAATAAAATCGACGTTTAGCATTGTTAAGATGAAATTCATAAATTTCAATAAACAATCAATCCCCAGCAACGATGCCAAAAAACTTGTTAGTATAAATTCAAATGCTAAGGGTGTCAATATGCAAATATATACAATAAGTAATATAATGATAAGTATTCAAGATTGTCTCCACATGAATTGATGTTATGGAAATTGCTACAACAATCTTAATAATTTTGCTCGAATTGAAAGTAGATTGAATAATTAAACTAATAAACTACCTAATAAAATGTAATAAGTAAATATGCAAAAAACAAATTCTCACATCAAGCACAAGGATAAAATCAATAGGAAGGAAGTAGTTGAGTAATTAAACTCTCTTAACAACTTGACTATTTCTTACAAATTTTGGTTCAGTGTTGTGAAAATCCTCATGAATTCTTATGTATCCTCAATCGTGGATATCTTAAATCTATAACTTGACCAATTATTATGCCAACATAAGATATACCATTACATGTTTAGGTTTTATTTACTTTACAAGGTAAATCTTTACATCTAGTTCATCACTAATTTTAGATTAAGCATGATCATTTTGAGATCAAGTTAAACTCAATCTAGGAAACCCAATCTAAAACCAAGTATTGTTCTGGTATGTTCCACTAAAATAGGCCATTTTATGGCTCTTTCCTAGATTGTATCATTAAATAGGTGGGTAGCCAAAATAAAAACTTTAAAGAAAAACTATCACAACAAAATACGATAGCAAACATGCAGCAATATATGAATTCAATCAAGAAGCCATTAAGATAATTTATCACTCAACTATAAATAATATTAGTTCATAGTTTGTAAAAGAAAAGTAAGCAATAAAGTTTCATCCATCAAATGCATCTTCATGATCAAAATAAAGAAAATAATAAGAAAGACTGAATCCCAATTGATTCTCACAAATTCTCTGCTGGCGTAGCCTTGATTCTTGCTCTTGAAATTTGTTTTTCCTTTGTTTCTTTTCAGTTTATGAACTTGGCTGATAGTCTCCTCTTCTTTTGTATGTGTGCCTCTTTTATAGCTCAAAATTAGGGTAAACAGAGGTATGAGGCGCGCATCTTCCAAATTAGAAAACTATGAATCGCAATCTGTTAATTGTTTTGAGCGAGATTTTTTCTGCCATTATTCCAGGATTGCTACAGCATCTGCACTGTTTCAGATTTGCTCTAATTCTTCTTCTATAGTCTATTCTTTTAACCTTTTTGTAAACACATTGCTACAACATCCTTCCCATTAAATTTGAACTCCCAGTTACCTATAATTATTCATATGTTTTAAGCACACAATTATTTAAAATCAAATAAACTTTATTAAACTTAAATTAAAATGAATGTTAATGCAAACTATCATTAAAATTCACTAAAACACATCAATTACTCTCTAAGTAATCGTGATTTAAGCTAAAATATGATAACTCTCATTTCATAGAGTTATCAACCTGTCTGCATATGTCTTGAGCCACACATGCCATATCATGAGCTATGCCTAAGAAGCATAACAAGCTTATTTATTTATTTATTTAATTTTTAAGTGGGCATGCCAAGCTGTTGGAGTGCTTTTTTTAAGCATATCTACTTTTTTTAGTTCCATGTGCCTTTAGTCAAATTCAACAAAATTAAAAGTTCAAAACTCAAGTCCATATTCAATAATAATAAAATAATAATAGTAAGAGATTGTGATATTAGTTATTAAGTTAGATCCTATAGTATTAGAGTTCTTTTTTCATACTTAACAACAACTAACAACAATAATGATAAATTTTTCATAATAGTTAACTTATTTGTTATTTGAACTTACCTAGAGTCATAGATCATAATCCATAATAACATTAATGTACACATTTATAAAATCATGATACTTATAATTTTATTTATTAAAATCATGATGTTATCTATTTATTTTGATAAATTATAAATATAAAACAATTATAATTTTTTTAAATTAAGAATTAAATGAATTAAAAAACTTATGCTAATAAAATGCATTGAAATATTCAATTTCAAGTTATTTGAAAATTATAAAATTTTAAGTTTATAAAAGGTTTTGCTTTAACATACTTTCCCCATTATTGATGGTAGCATGATAACCAATATGAAATGTGCTTATTAAGTGTCTTTTCACGCATTATGCTAGTTCATCTCTAATCGTGTCATATTTTTAAAGCTCACGTATTTGAAATTTTCAGCCTATCTTAGTTTGCATGAGTGTCGTGTCTATATGTCCTAGCAAACGTATTCATACCATGCTATAGTGTATGGACACATGCCGCCATTGGCCATCTCTAATTAAGGTTGAATAAACTAAAGGGACAAGGGCTTTGCCAAATGGATTCTCTCACGCAAATAAGCTACGTGGATTAGCCCAAAATAGGTCCTCTTCATAGCCCATACATTAGAAGATGTCATGCATGCTTTAAAAAAGGTTAAAAATGTAATAATTCCTTTACTACAAATCCAAAATTTCAAAATTTCAACCTAGTAGGATTGTTTTTAAAGGCAAGTGAGGACTTTCTAAGAGGTCTTATCTTAGCTGCCGTCCATGCTTAATCATGTTCTAATGTGATTTAGTATTTGTATCATGTGGGATAATCGGGGTGATTTTAACTTAAAAAATCAATAATGTGCTATCATTTGTATATTTAAAATATGAATCAAATATTATTGATATTTTTATTTTTTTCATGTTATCATTTCTTCAATAAAATGATTCAAATCTTTTATTATTTCTCTAAGAAGATTATTTGGTATACCATATGATCTTTCTACTTTAAGATCTCAATTACGATCATTGAGATGAATAGTTTAAAAAATTGCAATTGAACTAAGGAAAAATGAAATCTATTAAAATACATAAAAAATATGATAAAAAAATTAAAAAAAAGTTTTAAAATAAATTTGTGTATTGAAAATTATTTAATGTCTTGAAAATCTCAGTTCAACAATTTCAATTCGACATGTATGGATAGAACATATTATATTCATTTGATATGCATATCTAAAGTGTGGAGTATTGTTGCATGACATGTGATATCATAAAGATTGAAAATGTATCACATAGTTACTCATATTCATAATAAATTATAGTACTAGTTGTGCAAAATGAATGTGTGAGATGTTTGAATTATAAGTAGATAATTTTTTATTTTATTTTTCTTAGGGTGTTATTATGTTAGATTTTAATTGTAGTGAAATGATTAATTAAATAATAAACTTTTAAAATGTTAAATCTTTAAATTTAAATATTAAAATAGAATACTTAAACTATTAAAATGGTGATTTTTACAACTATAAATATACACTTTCTATTAATACATCTTAAACTTGTTGAATATAAAATTAGCGACAATAATAAAATGATTTTAAAAAAAGTCTTGTTTGTTATAATGATACATTATAAAATATAACATTATTTGAAAAAATATTAAAATATATCCCATGAATTATACTTCATTTATAGTAATAGTGAAAGAAAATAAATAATTGATAAGAATCTTAGAATTAAAAATATTGATAATGGTAAATTAAGAAAATATTAAAAATATAGATCTTAGATAAAAATATACAATTAAAAATATGATCTTAATCAACAAAATACTAGTCAAATAAATAGTTTTATATACAACATCTTTTAGATATAAATAGATTACGATTTTAAAAATCAAGAATAACTTTTATTAGGATGTAACGTAGGTTAACATCATTATAAAAAATAGGAAAGACAAAATATATATTTTGAAAAAGTAGTCTTTAGGAAATTAAGATAATTTAAACATTTATTAATGTGTATTATTATTATTATATTTTCTTCTTTTTCTCATTTTCAAACTAAATATTTTTTGTAGAACTTTACCAAACAAACAATTATTTGTCTTACATATGAATAGGTGATGGAACTTGTAAGATATTGGTCTAAATCATATAATGATAATTGATAATTAAAATTTAAAGGGTTAAATATATAAAATAGATGACTAAAAACTCAAATTGGTTAAAGATGGTTTTCCATCTCTTTTAAAATAAATAATCTTTCACATCTCTTAATTCAATTGATTGAATGTTTTTTTTAACTTTTTTGACTAAAAGGAAATCTAAAATCATTTATAAAATAATAATTGCTATCATGATATTAAAAAGGTTCCTAAAAAAATGATTGGACTTGAAATTTATTATGATATATAAATTCCTAACATATTTGTCTCAATATCAAAATAGCAAATATAGTCATCAAGATAATACAAACTAAGATTTAAAGCTATCATGTCATCCAATATTAAAGATCACACAATAAATTTTTAAATGACATTTACCCCACATCTAAACATGAAAAATAACATATGAGAAAGATGAAAATGATGTAGAAAATTAATTAATAAAAAATGTTACTCACACTTAAAAATGAAAATAAAAATAATAATAAAGAAAAAAAAATGTTCAGAAAACAAATTTATTTTTATTTTATTTTTAACTTAAAATAAGAAGATGTATTTCAGTCTTTGAACTTCATAAGCTATTTTCAACTAAAATTTAACGGTTAGTCTATATAACAAAATCAATAAAACTTAGCATGATTAGAAAATCACAATTATCAACTTTTTTGAGGAATGAAACATTTATATGTTTTAAAGAAAAAAGTAGACTTATAAGGCATCATGCTACAAAAAAGAATATTTAGGAAATTAAATACACTTCTTACTTATATTTATTTATTATATATATCTTCTATAAGTTTGTAATAACTCAAGTATCTCATTAGTTTCAATAAAATTTTTATGAAAAAGAATGATGGTCTTTTATTGTATGGTTAATAAATGTAATAAAGTCATGAAAAGTTATTGACATTTAACAAAGCGATATGTTTAATGAATGTTGATCGTTCAAGATGCTAATATAATTTGACAATTATCTTGGTAAAATAAAAGCATTAATATGATTTAGCATTTATTTCTTTCTTGCATATCACTAATTCTTTTGGTAAAACAAATAGCCCAAATTTTTTTCTTAATGATGTTTTGGCTTCTTTAAGTATTAGACCAATTTTGATAATAGTTACCTCCTCCGTATACAAGTGTAATTTTTCTTCAATCAAAAGATTTAGCGCCTCAATGAACTCTTTATATTTGCCATAGTTAAAAGAACACAAAATATTCTTGAATTTTTTATTGATACATCTTAAAATAATTTGTTTAAAAATCATATTTAAAGATCTTGTACAATAGTTTATAAGCATTTTATGCGTGTCATTAAAGCATGAAAGAGTCAAAGAAAATAGTAAAAATAGCAAATAATGATAAAATAAAATTATTAAAGACAATAATAAAATGATAAAAACAATAGTGAAATAAAAATATTCTTTTATTTTTATTTATCTTTCTGGTTTACAAACAACGAGCTTCATGGGTTGAGGATACTTACTAATTTTCTTATAAACTAGCAAACATGGTCATTTATAGTGATTTACGAGACTATATTGTGCCGTTCTTTATAATAATGACCAGAAAATTGCTCATGTATGTATCCTCGGATGCATTTTATGAAACAAAAGATATTATCTAATGCCATTTTTAATCCAATGAATTAAATCTTATCTCTTCATTATGACATTCTTAAGAACATGGATTTTATGCATCTTATTCGACATATGTATGTACAACTAGTTTTCGAGCTTTTCATTTCTTGAGTAATTTCCTTTACTACAACTAGCATGTATGCAATAAATTTGAGGCAACTCACTATCAATCATATTTTGGTCTCGATTAATTAGTGGATATCGGGAGATATATTTCTTATAAACTCGCATCGTTGGATGAGCTTTATAGATTGTAAAGATGGCATTAGTAAGTAAATCAATTGTAAAGCTTTGCTAAAATTATGTTTTTGTCCTTCTCGAATATCGGTTATTATAGGAAACTAAAGTAAGACTTTGATTATTACGAATGTTATCGGCACTTGGTAATAATATAAAGCACATAAGGAAAATTAATTTCACAATCATTCTCTTATTAAATTTATCTCAAGTTTTGATTGGATGTTGTAGATACCTCCTTAATTTCTATTGTCTTCTAAATCCTCAACAAGATACTAACTCTAGTGGTGGTAGATCAAATATGATGTGTTTTACAAAATCATATAACGAGATGAGATTGTACACGTTGAAGTTGTCTGAAGGTTCAAAATTTGTCTATTAAAGCACATGATTGAAAGTGATAAAAGCAATGGTTAAACAAATATGCTTATGCAAAATAATTTTAATTAGCAAAAAATAGTAAAATGAAAAAAGATAAAATTAAATTGAAAAGAAAAAGAAAAAACCTCGTTCAAATTTGGTGGGTCAATAAATTCATTTTATTGTCCATGGTATAGTTGGTACTCATATTTTTCTTAACTTTGTGGCATCGTTCTTGATCCAATTTGATTGCTTGTACATGAGCAGTAAGGACGACCATCGAGGCATAACACTAGGAATAGGTGGGCGAAATTGAATAAAAGTACTTTTGACCTAGGAAGAAATATTTTCTCATAATTTGATTATGAAGACTTTCATTCAACATAAATCTGGCATTTCGTGACATCATTGTAATTTCTTGATTCTCTAATCTTGTTTACGAGCTATCTACATGTCAAGGTTAAATTTCTTGATGGCCCAATATGCATGATGAGTTCCAGGTTGGTGCAACCTTTTCCATACACACTAACTATAATGACATCCAATTTTGATCTTGAAAGTCGATTACATAGCTATTTTCCTTCAATTATCGTCTTTTCGATATGTGCTTTATTTCATGGAGATCTTAACTTGGCCATGGTTTGATTATAGGATCGTCCTTTGTGAGTGATGAAATACTTTGTTAAAGAGCTTTGAATGATTTGTTACAAAAATACACTACCATCACTAATTATTGCTCGAGAATCTAAAGCGTGAAACAATATTACTTTTAAAATCCTATTACCACCGTGATCATTGGTTCTCTAGAATTTCTTACTTATTTTGATCGTCATATATATGGATGACCAAAAGAGGAAAGTCATTAAAGTCGATACGTAAAAATCTCAACTAAAATTGGGTTTGTGGCATCATTATTCATGTAATATATCATTTGTTGACACTATCACATGAAAAGCGTTTCTGATTGGAATAAACCACATTGTCAAATTTTAGTAGTTATTTTCTTAGCTGAAATGGTCACGAGCTTGTGGTAAAATGAACAGATATTTTGAAATTTACTTTTGGGACACATGTCGACAATTTGATCCGATACTTGAGCAGATAATTCCAAAATCATCCTTTAAAAAATGTGGCTTTATTATGCAATCAATGCTCAAGTTGACTATAACAGATAGTTAACTATATGTCATGTGTCATTGGTTTGATCAAATGTTGATTAATTTTCATTTATTTTGAGGATAGTGAGATATTTTAATCATTAAATTCATTATTTTGAATTCGTTTTGCAAATAAATAATGATCAACATTTCTTTATCAGAATTAAAATTAAAGTAAAAACTTTAAATATTAAAAGATAAGATAAGATCTTCTTTCTCATTTTAGTGAAAGTTTATGAATCTTCTTTATGCATACTTTCTTCAAATGACTGGAGAATAATAATGTTTTACCATTAAATAACATAAATAATTTTGACTAATTTTCTGATCATTTGAATTTTGAAAATGTTTAATGAATGAATCACCAAACAAAAGGTCATCGGAAAAGATTTAAGGGTATAAATATTAAAAAATTATAACATGCTAAAATACTTTCTACAAATAAAGAATTCTTTTTATCAAAATTAAGCAATGAAAATTTTTTAATTTTTAGTTTAGAATAGATTATATCTTGAGTAACCATCGAAAATAAAATTCATATGATCTATCAAGTATTTATTATAAATAGTAAAAATATCTTTTAGCATAAATTACTCTATAAGAAAATAGTTTTTCTCTATAAGAAATATGAATTTAATTTTCTTATTGATGTCATGTGCAATTACAGTAATAATGATTTATTCAAGATGTCTCGCACGTGAATTGTTGTTATCTTTTTGATCTTATCATTTTTTGTTCTATTAAAATAAAATATTGATGAAACTATTATATAAATTAAAATAAAAGCAATAAAATACCATGTAAATTATACATTAAATCAAGGATAAAACCAAATGAATATAGAGTAGTTGGGTGAATAAATTCTCATGATTTAACTATCTTAAAATTTTTGACTTAGTTCTGACATCGCTAGACAATCATATGTATCATCAGTCATATGAATTATATATCTATCTACTTCTGATAAGTTGTTATCATATGATATAACATTACAACAGGTTATTTATATATGTGAATCCACATGTCTAGTTTATCATTGTTTCGATTAAACATGACCCTTTTAGGATTAAGTTAAACTCATGAAAACCCAATCTAAAACAAAGTATTGCTCGATATGTTATAAGATAAGCTCTTTTGTGGCTCTTTGCTTAGCTAGTATCATTAAATGGGTGATCGGTAAAAAATAATAAATAAAAAATACTATCAAATAAAATATACGTGAATCATATTTTCAATCAATAAATCATCGATTATTTATCACTCAATGAATAAATTTAGTTCATGAATTTGAAAATAAGAACAAATGTTCAAATATCCCATGAATAAACGAAAACAAGAACGAGAATAAGTATGGTGAGCTCGTTGATTATGCATTCTCTCTTATCAGCATAATCTCTCTTAAATTCTTTTCTTTTGTTTCTTTGTTTTTTCTCTTGGTGATCTCCCTTTCCTTTGCTTATGTCTTCTTTTATAGTTAAAATTATGATAACAGTCTCGACAACATCATCTAGATTAGAAAATTACGATTATAATATTCGGGTATCTCATGGAATTTTTCTGTTGTTGTTCGATTGCTACAGCAATGGTTTACAATGACACAACTTATCTTATTCTAGATTTGTTTCAATTCTTTTATAGCTATGTTCTTTTCCATCTTTGCAAGTCTATTACGGTCATTCTTTCCTTTGAATTCACTACAATATCCATATGATCTAAGTACACAAATTATTCTAAATCAAACAAAATTCACTAACAATAAACTAAATGGATGTTCATGTAAAATGTCCTAAATGCAATAAAACACATAATTTACTCTAAGTAATCTTGATTTAAGTCTAAAGTACCATGATAACTCTCATTTGATATAGTTATCACACCTCAAACTTAAACCATTATTTGTCCCAATGGCAACACTACATGATCACCATAGAACAATTAATGTCATCAAATTTGCAATACTCTTAATCATGCAAAATTGCCATAGTTAAGTTCTAGACTTGACCTGTTCTATCCAAAGTGTGTGTGTGCCACTTTGATCAAGCTTCAGTGCTATAGCATTACAAAGACATTGCATATAATTCGGTAGAACACAAATACATTCACATATAGAAAAAAAATCACAAATAACTCAAATTGTGCTACAACAATAATCCTCGGTTTTTTAAGTCACTAAACCCTTGATACAACATTGACCTTTCATGTGAATATAAAGAATGAATTATTACTCAAAGTATAGGAGTTCTTTGACATCCAGATATTATATCTAGAGATGGCAATTACGAATACCACTCGTCAAAACCGCCCGCTGTAATTTTATCCGTTGGGTTTAGTATTATAATGAAAACCGCTGGATGCGGGTGGGTTTATATTAACCTTATATCGATGGATACCGCATGGATATCCGACCCAATATTTTTCAAATATTTTTATTTAATTTTAATCTAAAATGTATAAAGAAAATAATGTAATTATTCAAATTATCAAATAAAAGTCAAAGTTATGTATGTGTGTGTCTTTCATCTCAATGACAAAACTAAAAATTTTTTATTTTAACAGTCTACTTTGTGACCATCTCATCTACACTCATTCAATCATTCTTTTCTTATTCATTTGAACTTACAATGAGCTAGCCTACACACAACAATTCATAAATTATTATATACCTATTATAACTTTGTAATGTTTTGCTTTAACTTAATAAATGGATTATTTTATTATTATAATTTTTAAATTAGTATTTGAAAATATTAATCTTAATTATTATACGCATCATGTTAGATGGATGCTTATAAATGGAATGAATATCTTGTCTTGAACTTGTTTTAAATAATAATATGAAATATAATTATTATTCTTAGATATTAGTTGTGTTTTTAAATAGATTTGTATAATTTATACTTAAAATTGAGAATTTGTTGGATTGATGTTGAAAATTTAAGCTTTTATTTACATTGTTTAAGTATAAAATTGAGTAGGTTATATGGAATTTAAGGTTATTATTATAAATTTATATATTAAACATTCGTAATTTTAAATCAAAAGTAAAATCCACGATCTTATTAAGTTTGTAATGGCAAACCCGCATGCCATTGCCATCCTAGTTATATATATGTCTTACTTTTGGACACCTGACTTAGGGAACATGGCATTGACAGACTTGGTTACTTAGTATCCTAGGCGTGGACTCCTTTATTTTCATTTCTTCATCATCAATTTTTTAATAGTTGTTGGTCATAGCTCTTATTGCCTTTAGACTCAATCTATCAATGCATCATTAGAAATCGCTGCTCGATGATAATCTAATCTTTGCGATGTCATGATTATTTTGCAATTTTTTTTTACTTATGCAATTTAACACAAAGATATAAAAATTAGATGCACACTTAAAACAACAAAAGACAAATTAAATAAAACTAAATTCAATGCCTTAAAAACTTGAAACAACTTCCTTATGGTTTCTTCCATTAGCATTTTAGGTCCTTGTGGCCTTTCTTGTTTGCTCAACACGGGTCCTTCAAGAATTGATCCTTGTATTTGTTCACAGTCCTATATAATTGCTTATACCATTAACCTTGAATTCTTGTTGTTAGAGTGAGCTCCTTTGGTTTATCAATTCTAAAGGTATGCTCACGACCATGTTATGTTAGTTGCTCTGATCTTCATCATCAAATTCTTTAAATGTTACAGCTTTGATTTCTTCCTTACAGCTGAATGTAATCTCTACTACAAAGTCCTTAACACTAACAAAATTACAATCTTGATCTCATCGGGACTCTTGTAGCATCTAATGCTGAATGTAATTTCTGGTCATTCACCCTTATGGTTAATTCTCCTTTTCAACGTTAATTAAAGTTTTCCCATGGCTAAGAAAGGTCTCCTTAGAATGATTGACACTTCTTTGCCTCAAGTCTAATACAATAAAATCCATCAGAAAAATAAATTAATCTACTTTAACACATCTTCAATCTTCCCATACGGATGGGGGATCTTTCAGCAAGTTGTAAAGTCACTATTGTTGGTCTACATTCGACTCCAGAAAAATGATATTCTATTACAAAAAATTTAGTCACTAAAGATAATAAATTGATCACCTTATATTTATTATGACAAAAAATAAATCGTCACACGTTAGTCGTAGAAAGACCATCTTAAAAGGTTCTAGCGACCAAAATTATTTTTGTCACCGAAAAATAAACTTTTTTATTAGTAAATATTTTGTCTCAAAATAAAGTTTTAAGAGTCATATATGATATT
The DNA here is from genome assembly GCA_030449925.1 of Citropsis articulata. Classification (NCBI taxonomy): domain Eukaryota; kingdom Viridiplantae; phylum Streptophyta; class Magnoliopsida; order Sapindales; family Rutaceae; genus Citropsis; species Citropsis articulata. The sequence continues at coordinate 104,506 of JASUUH010000223.1, forward strand.
AAAAAATGACAAAATCGTGATTTAAAAACATATTTGTAGCAATTTTTTTCAGTCATTTAATGTTACTTTCGATGACAAAAACTAATTGTCTCTAATTATTAGATTCTATAACCTTTTTCTTTGCTGGAGATTATACTTTAGTCTTCTACTCTTTACCAAGATTGTAGGTGATTAATCTTTTTTGTCATTAGAAAATATCATTGGTGAGTAAACTTAATAGTCATAAGAAGTTATATCAAATTAAATTTAATGACCAAAATTTTTGAAGGAGAACATATTATTTTTTTGGCATTTATTGTTGTCACCAATTGAGCTTACAATATTAACATAACAATTAAAAAAAAACTACAAACATTGAAATTAAGAATGTACAAATAAACAAATAGTTATAAAATTAAATAAACAAAAATAGATAAAACATTTACAATGTAATCACATAAACTCAACTACGAAAAGCCGTTTCTAGTTGTCATGGAAATTAACTTGAACTTATCTTTCATTGTCTTCTTCTGAAGCTTCCAAACTTGTAGATTAAAGACATCGGCCTCAAAGATATCCTTACAATAAAATTTTTTTGACAAATATAACATTCTATATGAAGAAAATCTCCAAGTGAAAATTAAAATAATAAATAATCAATTTGTAACAAAAAAGCCTTACAAATACTATAACAACAAATTATATATAATTCTTTAGCCAATATGCTTCTCTTTGCTTATCTCTACTTGAAATTTCACAAATGTTTGTTGGCCATAATCGAAATCCGATGCACGCAACAACAAATCAATAATGAAATTAAATAAGAAAGAGAAAGTTTAAATAAAACATGTCTTTCTATTGTCACTTCTAAACTATTACTTTATTTTCAGCTTATATTTTCTTTTAACACCTGTCTCCTTGATCATGCTTGAAAGAAATGACATGAAATTTGTGCACTTAAGAAACTTGACAAGGTTTCAATCTTAACAAGACACTAGAAGGTGGTCCATAAATAAACGTTCTTCTTAAATTATTAAAAAATAGCTCACCAAATCTGAGTTTATTTCTTTTGGACAAAATTAAAGTAAAAATAGAATGTCTAGAACCATTTTTTATGCTTAATATATTCCACAAAAATTAAGATTCCACAAAAATGACACTTACGATGTATAAATCAAATTTAAAATTTAATTAGATATAATGAAAATGTCTGTATTTGTGAAATATCAAATTAAGTAAAAACCCACATTAAGGAACATAATCAAATATAAAAAACATACACCAGTCAATAAAGAAAATTAACAACCATTAATGAAAATTTACAAAACAATTACATAAATGCGAATTTTGTTCTTAACAAAAAATCCTATTGCAAAATTGCAAAATTCTTTAAGACTTTCGAGGAAATTGTCATGCAAATACAAAGAGGACATAGAAAATGAGATGGTAAAGCATCATATTCCATTATTAATTTCTCCCAAGGTAAATAGTTGTAACAATTCAATTCTTTATGAAAAAGTAAAGGCTCAAATGAGGTGCAAGAGACGAATTATTTTAATAAGGATACAAATACTTACAAGAAAGTCTATCAATCAATTTCCATGTCTTGTACAGCTACTTTCAAGAGCTTGGCTATGGTGTAAATAATAGAATCAAGGACACATGTCATTTACATGAAGTTTCCGTAATCCTTAGTCAATAGCCACCAATAAAGCACCATTTGAAATTGGATCCAATGGTGCTGATTTTATTATTAAAAAAAGCTGCTGCCCCTTTTAAACTCAATCAGCCATCCAATGGAACAAGCGAGCCATGCTCTTACTCATATACTCATCACTCCCAAAACCTCTCATTTTAACCAGAACACTTTGTTATTGCACCAGATTTTCAACAACCGTGTCCATAAATTCGCGAGCCCATGCTTTTGCAGGCAACCCCGTAAGATCCAAGACCTCTAAATCAACAGACCCATTTTCTCCGACCTCGGCTCTTGGTCAAGGTCTTCTTCATAGGTTCGGACGGTTTCAAGAAGTTGTAAAGTCACCTGCAACCATCGGCTATTAGGCATCTAGGGTTTTTAATTTTTGCGCTATTCCTTCTCCTTTATTTATTTATTTTATTTTTTATTCGCCCTTTTTCTTTTTATTATTTTTCACGGTATCTTTATTTTCCCCCCTTTTGGTTCTTTTTTATGCTTAAACATATCTTTCTAATACGTCTCAGAAAAAGATTTATTTGTCACAATATACAATATAGATCAAGACAAAATTATTAGCTATTATTTTCTAGTTTAGTCACTACAGGTAATTATTTGTGCCAGTAAAATGTAGCCTCTAAATTAATGGAAATCAAAACAGCTAAGGTGACTGATAGTTTGTGTCTCAATAAACAATTTTTGGTAAAAAAATAGTGTTGTTGCTTATAATTATATTTTGTAACCACATATTTTGTCATAAAAGATTATGTAACATCCCAAATTACATATTTTGAAGGTAATTATTTGGCGCTTAAAAAAATTGTATCTTTTTTGTGACTAATCTTTTGTTTGTCATTAAAAATTTAATATAAGAACCAATTAATGCATCTTAAAAAGGGAATTATTGGTTGTAAAATATAACTTTAGTCAAGACAAGACTATTAGCTACGATTTCAAAAGTTTGTCACTATAACTACTATTTGTACAGCTACTTTCAAATGTCTTGGCTATGAAAAAAAATTGTCTTAAAATTTCTTTTTCTGTAGTCAATAGCCATAGCGGATAAAGGCATGAGATCTGCCATTGTATTTAGTGCCTATAGGCGTAGGATTACGAAACTTCTTGAATCGGCACTATCTTCCTGCAGTGCTTTACTACCGAGCATTGGTTGTCTGATAGTATTAAATTAGCTGTCTCGAATTCAATCTTCTTTTCTTTGTCAAGATTTTCAACAAATTCATGTCTGCTTGAGAGCTTCCACAGAAAGTTTGCATCCAATGAGCTCCCAACCGACCTTGCAGACCTCTAAATCTTTGGGGAAATTTTGTAATCGGCGGCTCGCTACATGAGGTTGGTTACCTGCGTCATCCATTTGAAAATTAATTTGTCTTTTTTTTTTTGTGCATTCTTTCTTTGGGTTACGTATCTAGGTTTTTTTTTTTGTCTTTTGAACATACAATATAGATCAAGACAAAATTATTAGCTATTATTTTCTAGTTTAGTCCTACAGGTAATTATTTGTGCCAGTAAAATGTAGCCTCTAAATTAATGGAAATCAAAACAGCAAGGTGACTGATAGTTTGTGTCTCAATAAACAATTTTGGTAAAAAATAGTGTTGTTGCTTATAATTATATTTTGAAACCACATATTTGTCATAAAGATTTATAATTATCCCCAAATTATATTTGAAATATTAAATTACTTTTGGAAATCAAACCAGCTATTTTTTGTGTTTTTGTGTTTAATTTAATATAAGAACCCAATTAGGCTAGATTTCTAGGACAATTGTCAAATAAGTGCCCTTCTCCACAATAAACACAAGAGACCTCAGTGACTTGGTTGTTGTCTGACGATGGTCATAGCTTTCACCGTATTTGTTAATGAGGTTACTGACAATCTTGTCAAGGCATTTACGTTATGGACTCTCTCTTTGTCCATTGATAATTAATGTTAGCAATCCTCTCTAAAATTTCATAAGCCTCGTTGTAAGACTTAGATAGTAAGACCTCATTTCTTTGAAGCATCCACCTGCTTGGGTTGAGACTATTATAAAAAGTTTCCAAGCTGTGATAAGGAATACCATGATGAGGACATCTTCTAAGTAACTCTTTAAATCTTTCCTATGCATCATACTCTCCTCTTCAAGTTGATGGAAAGATGTGACATTGTTCTTTAATTTTGGTTGATTGGAAGTATTTCATCAAAAATTTGTCAGCCAAGTCATTCGATGTAGCGATGGAATTAGGTGGTAAAGAATTCAACCATGCTCTTACTTGATCTCTCACAAAGAAAATGAGAAAAGTCTTAGTCTCAATGCTTCCTGTGATGCTCCAGCAATCTTGAAAGCATCACTCACATCAAAAAATAGCCTAAGATGTAGATAAAGATCTTCAGATGGGAAGCCATTAAATTACCTCATTGTTTGAAGCATCTGAAACATCACGGGTTTGAGCTCAAAATTGTCAGCTTGAACATCAGGTCTAACTATTCCCAGATGTATGGCTTGAGGAGTTAACACTGCATAGTCTCGAATGGCTCTATCTCTATTGTTCGCAATGTTAATGATGTTGTTGTTCCCTAGTTACCTTTGAACATGTTGTCCAAATAGACCTTTATGTACATTGACTAGTTCTATCTCCCCTCTAGGGTTCAAGTTTTGCATATCTTGCAAATCGTCCATTCTTCTTGACAGCATGATTCTCGATGTCCTTTTCTCAAACTCCTTGCAGTTCTTTTAATTTTTGGATCAAACTAGAATTCAACAAATTTATATTTGCACATGCAAGAGTTGCTAAATCACCTATGTCAATAAAATAAATAAATAAAATTAAAATTAAAAATTAGCACTATTAAAACTAGTTTCACAAATTACAATCAACAATCAATTATCGGTAACGCTTAGGTTTTATTTATCCTACAAGGTGAATCCATATGTCTAGTTCGTCATTAATTTTATATTAAGCATGACCCTTTTAGAATCAAGTTAAACTCATCCAGAAAACTCAATTTAAAACCAAGTATTGCTCTGATATGTTCTCCTAAGATAGGCCTTTTTGTGGTTCTTCCTTAGCTAGTATCATTAAATGGGTGATCAGCCGAAATAATGAATAAAAATAAATACTATCAAAACAAAATGCTATAATATTTTTAGTCAATAAACCATCAAGATTGTTTATTACTCAACCACAAATAAATTTTAGTTCATGAATTGCAAAAGAAAAATAAAGAACAAAGGTTCAGCCATTAAACACATCCCTATGAATAAGTAGAAAACAAGAGAAGTATAAGAAGATGAGCTCGATTGATTTCTGTAAATTCTCCTCTTGTACAACCCTTAATCTCTCTCTTAAATTATGTTCACTAATAATAAACTAAAATGGATGTTCATGCAAAATGTCCTTAAAATACAATAAAAACACATCATTTACTCTCTAAAGAATCTTGATTTAAGTCTAAAAGTGTCATGATAACTCTCATTTCATAAAATTATCATGCACCGCCCTGTAGTCACTCCAATGGGTATCAATTCATTATCAACATTGGTAACTCCTTTGACTCCTGACTTTTTGGGGACAACTTGCACAGGACTGACCCATGATTGTTAAAAATGAGGTAAATGATACTTGCCTCTAATAGTTTAAGGACTTCAGTTCTAACAACTTTTTTCATGTTAGGGTTCAACCGATGTTGCATTTCCCTGGTAGGTTTAGTATGCTTATTAAGGTGAATGTAATGCATGCAGTCTGTAGGGTTTATACATTATATCGGTTATGGTTTATCTTAATGCTCTTTGTACTCTTTTAAAACTTCCAACAACTTATCTTTTGTTTGTCATTTAGGCATGATGAAATGATTCTTGTGAGTGTTTCTTTTTCGAGCATAATTCCAAAGTGTTGAGCAATATTTTGAGCTCGAGTTTTGGTGGTGATTTTGATGATGGGCTGAGTTTCTTCTTTGATGGTGCTAGTTGTTCAATTCTTAACTTATTTATTAGTACCCATGAGTAGTCTTTGAATCGAGTAAGATATTAACCTCGTGATTGATCATTAATATCAATCAAAAACTATATTTATAAAGGGTCATCACTAAGGTTTGAAAGAAAAGCATTATCAAATAATGTTCCTATTAAATTCACATCAATAATTCCATCATTTATATTGTGAGGTAGTTTGGCAATGTTGAAAATATTTAGCTCTATAGTCATATTGCTGAGCGACAAGCGCATATTTCGATGTTGCATTGAATGTAAGCATCAACGGTTGCCAAAAAAGGTCGGCCTAGGATAATGGGGATGTACTTCCATTAATCCTGGACTGTTTTAGTGTCATTTACAATGAAATCAATAGAAAAATAAAACTTATCTACCTAGAACCACGTCCTATACAATAACATGAGGTATTTTCATAGACCGATCTGCAAGCTGTAACACCATTGGAGTTCGATGTAATTCTCCCAATCCAAGTTTCATAAATACTGAGTAAGACAATAGATTTACACTAGCTCTTAAGTCCAATAAGTATTCTCGATTGTGTGGTTCACTATACTACATGAGATAGTGGAGAGTCGGGTTTTTAATTTTAGAGGAATTTTGTGTTTGAGTATAGAGCTAACGTTTTCTGTTAAAAAGGCTTTCTTTTGAAAATATATATTTCTCCTTTTGGTACAAAGGTCTTTATGAAACTTGGCATAAGATGAAACTTGTTTTATAGCGTCAAGCAAAGGGATGTTAACACTTACTATTTAAAGATTTAAAAATCTCACTATGGATTTTCCTTCTTTACTTTATCTAACCTTTGGGAAATGGAGCTTTAGAGCGTATTCTCATGGGTTTGTTTCTTTCTCTCTTACGATGATGAGTCCTCGGCATTCTGGTACAATTTGAATTATTTTGTCACCAAACATCTCCACTTTGTTGTCGACTTCTTTTCTTCTTTGTAAGGTTATGACGGCTTTGACCTTTTCATGCTGTTGAGGTGAACTAGTACTTGCTTCATGCACACCTTTAAGATTAGGCACTAGTTGACTTGCAAATTTGCCTTTCTCAATAGTCATTGCCAAGGTTTGAACTGAAGAGGCAAGCTGTCCTATCATCTTTTCGAGGTTCGAAACTTATTAGGTTTGTGAGTTGAAGCTTGTTCCCATCTCATTTCATAGTTCATTAAGAGTGCGGTTTTGTTGCTTGATCGTGGAGTAAGATTCTTGAAATTAGGAATGTATCCTCCGTAGTGCAGGTTGAGAGTAGTTCAAGTTTTGATTGTATGGTCTAAATGGTAGCTGAGAGGCTTGAGGAACTTGAGGAATTGGTTGCATTGGTGGAGCTGGAGCTGTTAGTCCATTTTGTTGAAACTTTGAGACCATGAAAAATTGAGATGGTCTCTTCATCTAAGATTATATCTGTTGGAGTAAGGGTTGTAGTTTGATAGCTTTTTCATTATACCTATGACATTGGCTTGATTTGGGCAAGAATCATGATCATATGGCTCTGTTGATTTAGCAGCTATTAATGATGCCATTTGTCAAGAAAGACCTTCAACCAGCTCTTTGACTTTTATAATTTCTAAACTTTACTCGCCAATGTGAGCCTCATTCACTCTTTTAATTATTTTAATATTCCTGAGTGATCGACTCCATTATTAGGAATCATCCGCTTGTCGTTGGAAAAAATCTCAAATCTTTTATGTTGCCATTAGCTATTCTTGACATTAACTCTCAAATCTTTTAACATTAACTCTCCTTCACTTGTTGCCATTAGCTATTCTTGCATAAGCGACAATAATCCCTCTAAAAAGTGTAATTCTATTTATGCAACCCAAGAGGGGGGGTGAATTAGATTTCTAAAAAATTATTCAATTCTAAAGCAAAACTTAATGCAAATCTAAAAGGAATTCAAAGTAATAACTAATAAAACAATCACAATATAAAAATATAAGGGAAGAGAGATTCAAACACGAAGATTTTTACGAGGTTCGGCCAACCTCGCCTGCGTCCACGCCTCCAAGCTTTCCGGGCTTAAGGATTCCACTAAGCAAGCCTCCAAGGCTTCAAATGCTTACAATTGACTTCCAAGGTGTCAATAAACCTTTACAACAAGAGATTATCCCCAATCTCTTAACTCAAGTATATCCTAACACTTATAATCACTCAAAACAAAAGATTACGAAATGCTTTTCTCTCACACAATATTTAAGATTACAACTCAATGCCCAATGTGTGAATAAAATGAAGCAAGAATGTGTTTAAAGCTTTATGAAGATTGTATGCTCGAATATAAGCTCAATGGAAGTGTTGTGATCGGCCTTTGATTGGATTTAAATGAGCTTATTTATAGTTGGAGCTGAAAACTAGCCGTTACAAACTGTCTGCTCGATGTTGGATCGCCATTAACTAGATGTCGGATCGCTGTTTGATTGGTCAATATGACCGTTGAGCTGAATTTTCAAATTGTCGGATCGTTGTTATAAAGATGTCGGATCGCCATTAGTATCTAGAAATTTAATCTTTCAATTATTCAATGTCGGTGGTAGTTGTTAGGATGTCGGATAAGTTAGTGTCCGAGACTAATCTTGATTTTGTTCAATGTCGGTGAGCCATTATCAGGATGTCGATTAGCCGTTTGTGTCTAGAGGCTAATTTCTGATTCTGCTCGTTGTCGGCTAGCCGTTATCCAGAAGTCGGTTAGCCGTTTGCTACAGTGACTGCTATAGTGAACTGTTTTGTAAAATTACAGTTTGGCCTCAAAACCTTATAAAATGGTACTATAATCCAAAACTTTATAAACTTTTCAAATAAGTTCATTTCCAGACTTTTAAGTAATATTTGCTATTTTCAAAAGTCTCAAAACTTTTCAATTTAAAACATTAACAAGAAAATAACTAAATATCATAAAATCACTTCATTTAAAAGATTAATCACATTTAATTAAGTTTGTTATCATCAAAATCAAAATTAAAGAAATATTTATGTTAACAAAAGGTATTGGCACTGATGCCATTTCTCGTACCCATGATATGGACACTTCAAGAAAAGCCCATTGAATCGTTCCTATTCTTAGAAAAACTACTCGTCTTCCCTCTGGGTAAACTTCAAAATCTCCCTGCGAATAACATTGGTTTTATGCACTATGAAGTATTTATTCAAAAAAAATTTTACCATTTTTTCCCATGATGTAATGCTATTAGCAGCAATGTATTGAACCATGAATAAGCTCTATCCTTTAAAAAAAATGGAAATAATCTACGTTTAACATCATCTCTGAAAAATTCTCATATTTAAACGTTTGACAAACAGCATGAAAATCATTCAGATGATTATATGGGTCTTCATTTTCTAGGCCATAAAATGTTGGGAGAGAATTTAGCACACTAGGTTTTAACAAAAAATTCATAGCAATTCCATTTGGGTATCTTATGCATGATGTGCTCAAGTTAGCGAAGGGACTGAAATTGTCCTTAAATTATCTTTCCTGTGGTACTTGGTGTTGCTGCAAATACATTTTAATTTTATCTTTAATTGCAACGTGTTTAAGTGTATAGGCTTAAGATTAGGTAATTGTGACTTTCAACCATGCATGCAAAGAATACAAAAAAAATAGAGAACAAAACCAATAAAAATAAAGAAAAAAGAGAAATTACGATACTAACCTTTACTGGCCTTCTATGAAAACACACTCAAATCTATAAAACAATACGTTAAATAAAATAACTAAAATTAAAATAAATTAATAAATTAACAAGATAAGCGAAAAATTATAAAGAAAAATAACTTGAAAAATTAAATTACGAAATATAAAGAAAAGAAAAGAAAAGAAATTCTTACCTCAAAATACAGATTCACTTTCTTTTTTTCTTTTTTAAATAAAAAATTACAAAAAAACAACGAAAAGAATTATTTTAAAAAATTAATTCTACGAATTAAAGTAATTTACTTCCCTAGCAACGGCGCCAAAAACTTATTATGCAAATTTTATTGTGCTCGCAAGTGCATGAGTCTATTGTAGAATAGATTAACGGTGACGAGCATCAATTCCACGGGGAGGTGGATTTTAATTATGTATAGAGTTAATTTTCTAAGTGGGTAGTTGGATTTGTGGTGAAAGTAATTTAAACTATCCTAAAATTTAAATTAAAATGGCGGGAATAAATTAAAGTGAAAAGTATTAAAATGAAGTGCTTCAGTCTCTGGATCTGCACTCATCATGCACCATGGACTTAATATTCGTTATTAGTGCTAATTAAATCATGAAGGGGGTTTTCACTCCTCATGAACCTCACTCAAATAAATATGGTGTTAAGTGCTTACCGTATCAAATAGAAATAACCTTGTGCTAAGGAGACGGTTATGCCAGTGCAATATCTAGACAAGATTATTACTATCTGTCGACGAAAAGTCAAAATATCTACATATATCAGAGGGAAAGAGAAAGTAAATTTACCAAATTAGGCCCATGAAATATATTGAGACTTCACCTTCAACTCAAGCTTGAAAGAAAATTAACTACTTATAATTAAATTAGGGGTAAAATAAAAATTTATTAAAATACGTAAAAAATACAAGATATAGAAGAAATTACAGAAAATAAAGCTCAAAAATGAATTTAAGGATGTCAAATTAGGGGGGAGCCCCCAATTTATAGATATAATGAGTAAATCATGACCATCGGATTAAAACAATTTGGATGCTTAGGATTGCGACATGTGGCAAGTTATGATTGGATAGAACACATCATCAGATGCGTTCTTCAACTCAAGCTTGAAAGAAAATTAACTACTTATAATTAAACTAGGGTAAAATAAAATTTATTAAAATACGTAAAAAAATACAAGATATAAAAGAAATTACAGAAAATAAAGCTCAAAAGTGAATTTAAGGATGTCAAATTAGGGGGGGAGCCCCCAATTTATAGATATAATGAGTAAATCATGGCCATCGGATTAAAACAATTTGGATGCTTAGGATTGCGACATGTGGCAAGTTATGATTGGATAGAACACATCATCAGAGCTGTCATTCCGTGTATATGTATGTACCGTACACACATTTTTCAGTTCACTAACATACTCCCACATTATCGGTGAACTCCTCGTGATATTTTAGTCCAATAGGATCGTGACACATTATCATCAACACTACATCATCGGTCAGCGCCATATAAGCGATCAATGCCACATCATTCGTCCAATTGAATCATCACGTCATTGGTTGGTGCCATCGTCATGTAGCGTATATATGAGCGATGTCATGAATATTATCGTAACGATGTCGTCTGAGTGAGCGATGTCGTTTATCATTTTATATTCCTAAGGGTTTTGACTGTCCTGAGTTCAAAATTACTATCCGTTTTACTATTTGATCTCTCGTTCATTGTGAAATGACCATGATGTCCCCTAAAATAAATTAAATACTTAATTATAAGAAAGTACATATAATCAAATGACAAGGAACTTAAATGCATAAAAGTAGGGATGTTAATGAGGCTTGAAGTGTAAAATGACGATTTTCTCTTTTATAAATATACACTTTCTAGCACTTAACAGCTATCGTTTAGTGGATCAATTAGAAAAACTTTTTGCCTAAAAAATTAGTGTTTTTGAATGCCATCGACATAACAAGAGGGACTTAGTTTTTATTAATGAAATGCTTAAAAAAATCAAATTTTATGAAACTTCTTTGATCAGTTAAATATTACACTAGTCCTACAGATTCAAAGAAAAATTAAAATAAAAACCTTTGCGAGGGACATAGACCAAAACTTTGAAGAAAAAAAAAGAAATAACCAATTAAAAAAAAAGAAAAATCAAATGAAAGAAACAAAAACTAAGTAAGAAAACACCCTAAGGCAAGGCCTAGCAAAAAAAAACTATATGAAGATGAGCTAATGCTTAGGGTGTCGCTTATGATACTTGCATCAAATGGCTAATTTAAAACCTTTCTTTGATCAAAAGGAATGTGAGCTAGCAACTAGGGCGGGCGATACGTAGTTTGGTTTAGTTTGGTTCGAAATCGAATCGAAATTGATTGGTTCTCAAGAATCTGAATTGAACACAAACTAAATTTAGGAACCGAATAAAACAAAACTGAAATATTTCGGTTCGATATGATTCCTAAATTCGATTTGGTTCAGTTTAGATTTTTACATTTTCTTGATTTTATAGCTTTATCCCTAATATTATTAGATTTTTACAGTTTCCACTTGATTTTACCAAATTTTATAGTTTACATTTGCATTAACTACCAACTAAACACACAAAATAACAATATATATAAATAAACAAATACAATGTTCTCCAATCAAAGGCAAAATAATAAAAGTCCTAATATAGAATAGTTGTAATTCACAAATACGCCTAAAATTAAAATTTATTACAAATTAAAAATCCATGGCAACAAAAAACAAAACATAACAAGTTAGTAATTCTCATCGGCATTCGATAAAACTCCACCATAACACAGGCTGCAACTACATCCACCATAACAAACAAGCCACAACTACATCCACCATCCATATCATCTAAATCAAATTTTAAAAAGAGCCAAGGCACTGAATAATTAAACTAACTAAAATGAAGTCATATTTAATAACAAATAAATGTATATCAATTTTATTACCTAAAAATTATTGATATTAAACTGCAATTTTCATGTTGACCTACTAAGTTGGTCGGGCATTGTTGATTTGTGAAGTTTTACATAAAAAAAAAAAAAAACAAATTGAACAAGGTTCATATTAATTAAAAAGTAAATTAAAATTATAAAAAATTGTATAAGGTTCATAATACTTAAAAAGCAAACTTAAATTAAACTTAAAGAAAACATACCTTCTGCAAGCTGATCCATAAACTCATTGTCTTCAACTAATTTATTTTGGTTCACTGTTGTATCCACAAAAAGAGAAGCATGCAACCAATTTTATAATAATACCAATGCTTCAACCATGTCCGGAGTCAAAGAGCTCCTACATTGATGTAGAATATGACCTCTAATGCTAAAGTTGGACTCAGAGGCAATAGTTGAAACCAAAATAATAAGATAATCCCTTATCATACTTCATAAAATTGGATAATTGGCACTATTCACCCTCCACCATAACAAAATATCAAATTTTGTGCCTAAATTATCTTTTGTAATTGTTTTTAGTCTACTCCATCAAGTAAAGATCCAACTTGTTTGACGATTTTAGGCTACCTTCATTAACCACAACCACTTTACTGAATTCGGAGAAAAGGTCCTGATAGCTTTATGAAATAAGAGTTATTATGACACTTTTAAACTTAAATCAAGATTACTTAGAGAGTAAATGATGTGTTTTGTTGCATTTTAATAATAGTCTGTATCAATATCCATTTTAGTTTAATTTTAATAAAGTTTGTTTGAATTCAAATAACAATCTTATACATAATTGTAGGTAATTGGAAGTTGAATTTCAAGGAAATGATACTATTGCAATGTGCTTGCAAAGCGATCATGGCTATGGAAGAATTAAAGTAAGTGCGGAGCAGTGCATATCTTGTAGCCATTGTTGTAGCATTACTTTAGCACTCGTAGAGCATTGATAGAAAAGATTTCGCGCCAAAGCAATTATGATTGCGATTTGTAGTTTTCTAATCTAGAATATACACGCCTTAGACTTTTGATTACCCTAATTTTCAACTATAAAGGAGGCACACACAAAAAAGGGGGGGCTATCAATCAAGAACAAAAACCGAAGAGTAACAAGAGAAAAAGAGAATCAAAGATCGAAACTAAAGGCTGCAACAAGGAGAATTTATGGAGATCAATCGGGAAACTTAGTCTTTCTTGTTCTTCTCTTGTTTTCTTGTTTATTCTTTAATCATGAGGATGTATTTGATGGTTAAAACTCTTTTATTTATTTCACTTTTGTAAATCATAAACTAATTTAATTGTGGTTGAGTGATAGACAATCTCAATGGTTCCTTGACTGAATTTATATGTTGCTACGTATCTGCTATAGCATTTTGTTTTGGTAATATTTATTTATATTCATTATTTCGGCTGATCACCCATTTAATGGTACAAGTTAAGAAAGAGCCACAAAAGGGTCTATCTTAGTGAAACATATCAGAACAATATTAGATTTTAGATTGGATTTTCGAGTTGTGTTTAACTTGATTCGGAAAAACTATGCCTAATCTAAAATTAGTGATGAACTAGAAATCTGGATTCACCTTGTAGGGTAAATAGAGCCTAAACACATAATACTATATCTTATGTTGGCATAATAATTGGTCACTATTAGGTTGAATAAAATATAAGACATCCAACATAAGACATCTCCTTATACATGAGGATTCTGTCCAGTATTGTAGCAGATGTTGTAGCAACTGAAATTAAAATTGCAAGAAATAGTCAAAACCATTAAGAGATTTTAATCACTAAACTACTTCATTTTTATTGATTTTATCCTTATGTAAGGCGTGAAGTTTGCTTCCACAATTTTTATTTATTGCATTTTACTCTAATTAATTAGTTTATTAGTTTAATTGTTCATTCTATTTTTAACTGGGAAAAACTGCCTTTGCCAAGATTGTTTTAACAATTGTGATAACATCAATTCCTGTTGAGACGATCTTGAATATTCATCATTATATTACTTATTGTGTATACTTGCACATTGACATCAATAGCGTTTGAATTTATAGCAATATGTCCCCAATCATATCATCATCATCACAACCAAAATCCTAAAAATTCAAACCACTTCCACTTCTAATAGCTAAAGTTTGGCTTCCACTTGTACTTCCACTTGTACTTCCACTTGCACTCCCACTTCCACCCGGTTCGTACTGTACATTATGAGACTCATAAAGCTTAGTGAACAAATCTTTGATCATTTCCTTCATCTCAACATATTTAGCACTATCCTTACCATATAATTTCTCAAAGCAATAAGTTATGAGTTTCATTTTTCCCCATGCATCAAGTACAAAAGCAACAATCAACAGTTTATTTATCTTCAAACAACCCCCCCAATACTTATTAAATTTTTCTTTTGTTTTAACTGCCATCAAACCCAAAAGGCTATCATTACTAGTAGACAATGATTCCAAAGATTGCTCAATTTGACATATGAAATTGTAACAAGTATTCAATGTCACCTAAAAAAAAAAATCAATGTTTGAAATGCAAGTTATGCAACCCAAGAAGGGGGCTGAATTGAGATTTTAAATTTTAAACTAAACAAATCACAGAATAATTCAATCTATTGTCTTAATGAAATAAAAAATAATAAATTTAATAAAGTATAATAATAAAAGAATAAGGAAAGAGAGAGCAAACACAATTAATTTTACGTGGTTCGGCAACCTCTGCCTACGTCCATGCCTCGAAGCCAACCAAGCTCGAAGATTTCACTATCCAAGCCTTTCAAGACTTCAAGTGCTTTACAATTGACTTCCAAGGTGTCAATAAACCTTTAAAATCAAGGGATTATCTCTCAATCTCTTCACTTAAGTATTTCTCATGCTTATGCACTCACAAATTTGATAAGAAAATAAAGATTACAACAAAAACTCTCTTTAACAGTAGATATAGAAATTATAGCACAATGATGATTCAATATACGATAATTTGTGAAATGGAAGCTTAATATATGTTGTATGCACTTCTTCATGCTCCCAAAAAGTCTGAAAATTAACGTTGGAGTTGAGCTTTTATAGCTAAAGCCTAAAACTAAGCGTATAGTAAAATTCCGCAAACAAGTGATATTGCTTTATTTAGCTAGCTCCCTTCAAAAGCGATAAAGTTATTGTTAAATTTAAATTTTGCTACAGTAATATTGTTCATAAAATTACAATTTTATCCTAAACTTTATGTAATTATATTATGGCCTATAATGTCATTAAATTTTACACACAGATTCAATTTTAGAATTTCTAAATAATATTTATTTATTCCCAAAACTTTATAAAATTAGGATATGGCCCAAAACATGACAATATTTTTTCAAATAATCTTTTTCAAAATTTTACATAATACTTATAAATTTCAAAGTTTTCAGAAAGTTTTCAATGTAGTCCAAAATTTGAAAATGTGAAGTTTCCTCAGGCGGTTAGCCACTAGCTCTTTGTTCACTTAAGATATTTACACTTAAGCCCTCATACGTTCATAAATTATGGTATGACACAAAAGGTTTCAAATGTTTGCAAATAAGTCCAAATTCAGAATTCAAAACAATACTTATTAAATCAAATATTGCAAAACTTTTTTATTTTAGTCCACATCTTAAAAAATAAATAACTTCATAAAATACTTAGCTTATACTTGTAAAACCTTTGATTTATATAAAAAAAAGATTTATTCAACACAATCTTATTAAATCATATATTAAATCATATTAGCTTTACAAGAATTGTCACAATAATGAGTCTGTTGAGCTCTAAACTATATTGTTAATTACGTCATTGTCCGTTGAATATCTTGAACTTGATTTCATGTGATTCATTTCATCGTAAATATTATCCTTCAAGAACTAATGAAATGTGAAATATAATAATTTTCAATTTACTTAAGATATATATTTGTTATCATCAAAATTACATTATGGGCAAGCCCTTTTGGGTAACAACGTTAATAAAGCTGAAGTAAATTCCATATCATATATTAAAATTCAAAAGTATAACAAAAATTTCATGTCACTTATAAAGAAGAAGAAAATTGCAAAGTTGCATCTTAAATAGTTTTGATTATGCCACAGGCACTCTCTCAATCACTGTACAACCGTGGCCCCTCCATTTTCCTTTTCCTTTTCCCATCCTTTTTTTCATCGAAATAAGCATCATAATGCTTATCTTCAAGTGCTATCCAATCAAATGCCGGCTTAAATTTTAATATTGTACTCAACATAGAATATGTAGAATTCCACTTAGTAGGATAATCTAAAATCACACTTCCTCGGCAATTAATCTTCTCTTGTTGTATATGAATTTGAAATGTTGCATCCTGGTAGTGGAAGATCTCATATGCTTCACAGCATTCCGAACATTAACAATACTTTGCTCCAATTCCTTCAACCTTTCAGTAACGATCAAATTCAATATATGTGCATAACAACGAGCATGCAAATAATCTTCATTTAACACTAAGGCATCATTCCTCCAAGTCTTTACTCTATTAGTTAAGTACCTAAGAGCACCATCATTTGGACTTGCATTGTCAACAGCTGTAGTAAACACTCGCTCTATATCCCATTCAATTAAACTTTTTTCAAGTTGCTTACCAATTGTCTTTGATGAATGATTATTAACATAGAAAGTGGGGCTAAGGCCATGCCTCCTAGTACCCTCAAGCCCAGTTAAAAAGTATTCATCAACTATAATATTCCTTTTGAAGTGAGAAGAAATCTTCTAAAAATGGGCGTTGAAACCCATAACCATTATACAAATATTATCCATCGCAGGTCTAATAAATAGAGCCCGTGGATACCCTCTGATACCTGACTGATCCAAAGTCATATCATTACCATCATAAGTCATATAAATTGGTCACCGCAAAGAAGAATCACCATGATCCTGATGTTCAATAGCTAGATTAGACTAAACAAGAATGACAATATCATCAGCAACAAGATCATTAGTGCCATCAGAATTAGGCCAAACCTAGCCAAATAAATCCACCTCATCATCCTGAGCATTAGAAGCAAGGATTCTCGTATAAAGAGATGCACCTGTAGTAATACCAGGCTCTATAAGCTAAGCGACCCCACTAGAAATAGGCTACTAAGTTAAACCAGAAGACTATCTTGAACAAAAGAAGACTAATCAATAGGCATCCCTGGGCAAATTATCTGGAATAACAATATACGGAGGACCAGTAGGAACTTGAGGCTAAACATCTACAATAGACATCGGTTGCTTACTTTTATGTCTAATTTCTTTATCTTGAGGCTCATTAACAGGCTTCTAAAGCCAACGATTAGCTACATAACAACCATCTACAGAATTGCCAACGTGCTTATAGGAAATACAATAAGAAGGAACTCGTTCAAAAATAATATCCTGCCATAAACTAGAATCACCTTCACCAATCCAAAGGCAAGCCGTGGAACATCATATTCTATCAAAACCCTCGGAATATAAGCCCATTGACAAAAGCAGTAGCATGTTCAATGCGTAAAACTTTCTCTAAAATAGCAGCCATCGAATATTATGTTTCTTTGCAATAAATAAAGCGAACAAGTAAATATGGCAAAGAAACCCAAACAAAAACCACAGAGGATTCCTCAGAACAATTAAATGTGATTATAAAGATCTTCATAGCTCTAACACTGATATAACATGTCTGCCGAACCTAAATTTGGGAATAGTCTTCCTGTACTGAAGCTTTATGAAAATATGTCAATTATATGCATAGATACCTAAGTACTTCTTTTTAAGCCGAGAAGACAAAAATCTTCCTAATCACATCCATTGAGGGGTGGCCAAAAGAGAACGTACCCACTAGAGACATCTTAAACAGTTCAGCCATAGTCGAAACCTTAGCAGCTGTAAAATGAATAGCAAGTTTGCCTCGATGAAGGGTGCCTATCTTTATAGATAAAAAAGGCGAAGATGGGCCTAAAGAAGGCGAAGATGGGCCTAAAGAAGGCCGAGATGAACCTACAATAACATCAAAAAATGATTTAGAGGGCCTAGAGGCAACATTAGGTGTCAAGGATGGACAGAGGGTTGAGTGCAGAAGCATATGATGGCCTGGGGATGGTATTAGGGTAACGGATGGAAGGATCTGTGTTGTAAATTGAACTTGGGTGGGGCCACGAACAGATTTCACATTATCAGTGTTTGGTTTGTCACTGTTTAGGATTTGAGAAAGATTGCGAGCATGGATTTGCAAAGATGGGTTATTGGTGATGAGTGGGAGTTGGAGACATCAGTGGAGGCTGTTGCGGGGTTGGGAATGGCCAAAGAGAGATGCAGCAGCTGTTTTGTCCAGTGGAAACAATGGAAGGCAACAAATCGTTGGAGGTGGCTGTTGGTGATGTGACGCGAGTGACTGGCTAGGGTTTGATGCACATGTTTGTGAAGGAGACGTGATTAGTGGGATTTGTTGGGGGTGATGGCTGTGCGGCAGCTGTAAGTTGGCATGGGAGGGATACAGTGGCTGTAGATCATCACCAACGGTGGTGAGAGAGGGGACGGCCGTAGGAGAGGGGGAGCGAGCAATGGTTGGCAACATTGCAAGGCCAAAAGCGGCAGCCAAATGGAGTTGCATGTGGCTAAGGGGCTGCCGGCTAGTTGGGTGGTGGCTGACGGTGAGTGGTGGTGGTGGCACTTGCTGATCACCACTACCTGCATGCGGTGAGGCCATATCGGCGGCCAGAAATTAAAAGGAGTGTGGCGGCTATAGGAGTTAGGGTTTCGTCTTTTTATCTCTTGCGGTTCTGCTGCCAAATTCTCTTTCATTAATGGAAGTGATGAAGTTGAATATGAAGGATTTTCTTAACAGTCGACGCTTTTGAAAATTGAATTAATTATTACCACATTACGATTGGTTTCGTCGCGAGAGATGCTATTGTCTGCTTCCAGCTATATTTTGGTGAATTTGGTTAAATATAACACCAGTTATCCATTTAAGGATGCTGGCTAGTTAAACTCCAAAATTCAAATAAAGCAAAGAAGCATTTGCTTAGATATGAGGAACTATTTTTTTTTGCAAGATGCATGAACTTGAATGAAAAACATGGAATGGATCAAAACTACACATTGAGACACAAAGTACAACAAAAAGAAGACTTAATTAAGATTATCTTATAGCTACATAAACGAATTAAGTTTACATATATAAATCTTCGACCATCGACTCTGGGGATCCTTCCATCGACTGTGGGGATCCTTCCATCAAGCCAGGACTCAACCTAACCATGAGAATGCAAAACTCGAATTGACTAAGAGCACCATCTCCATCCAAATCACCTTCACTCAGCATGCACACAATTTCATCATCCATCATATCATTTAAACCAAGAAGCAAGCTATTTCTCTTCAAGCTCTCAAACGTTATCAAGCCCTTTTCGCCATCCATTAATCGCTGAAACCCGCAGCATAGCTCAGAGATAAACCCTTCTGTTCCAAGTCTCTCGATCATGGATGGAAAATAGTCTTCAAAATCTTCTAAATCATGGTCAAATAATAAAGCCGCCATTAAGTATATTGCTTTTAGAAACAACAAAAATTAAGAATCTGGTACGTATAGCAAGTGTATGAAAAATGAATGAATGTATTATTGGC
>JASUUH010000224.1:0-342500 GCA_030449925.1 Citropsis articulata
TTTGGAGACCTTTCCCTGCCTTTCTGAGCCCTTTGTCCTCACACCCAAAAGCCGGCGCAATAGAAAGAAGTTCACCTGAAACATCAGGCATCACAATTTTAAGCATCACTGGCTCTCCTCACATGAGAATCTTGTTTACCAAACCACAATTTCTAATGAGATCTATTTTCTACATGGGTAAACAAACAGATAAGTTGAAACATGATATCTCTAGAAGTAAAATAACAGATATCCCAGAAAAAGAGGTACTTGCACCAATGGCATGATTATTCCACTTGTAAAAATCCAGCTGAGCATATAAACACAATATCATATATAATCAATCCAAAATATCATAAAAAGCTTTTTTACCTCAAGCTCGACAAAAACTTCAGGGAGTGACCCAACCTCCCCAAGAACCTGACCCACCAATCTATCCGCACGTGTCAAAGTAGGGTCCATGGTTGTACCAACCCCAATGAGACCTCCTGGAACAGCAAATTGAAGCTCATTTTGCTCAGCAAACAATGAAACTATTCTTGAGTATATAGGTGTGCACTTGATGTTCCCAGACTCATCTTTGACAACAATACCGGGACGAACCTCAATAAATTGGTTCACCTTCAGAACACCCTGCCAAAAAAGGGGGGAAAAAATCAGCTTGGGGGGGAAAAAATGTATCATCCAACTTTTAAGCCAACTGAAATCATCAATCATTGAAACCAGAGTCTTGGGACTGTTTGTGAGAACATAACCCATCCACTATTAGATCTTACTAAAAAAGTTAATCACTAATACATCTGGTAGATGTATTCATAAGCTATATTAATTAGTTTAATGCCCCAATTTCTTTTTAAGATTAGGATTTTATCATCCATACTACAGTTCACAGTCAAGTACACAACAACCTACGACAACAAGAATACTCGGTAAGAAGAATGGCTGTCAAAACAGGTTCGTTCAAAAAGAAACATACCCTCAGGATGCTGCCACCAGCAACACCACCTCTTATATCATCAACCTCAAAACCAGGTTTATTGACATCAAAAGATCGAATTACAATCATATTTGGTGGATCGATAAAGTTCCTCTCTGGAATGGGAATTTTTTTCACAATATATTCACATACAACGTCAATATTGTACTTTAGCTGTGCAGAAATGGGAACCACTGGTGCACCATCAGCAACAGTTCCCTGGTACAAAAAAAATTGGAGGTTGAAATTCAGTTGAATAGCATAGGAAAATTGCACCAAATGTATATTATATACAAGCTGAAATTACGGAGAAATTTTTCCAATGAGAATGGTCTGAGAAGAAACCTGGATAAACTTCATGATAGCTTCATGTTGGTTGATGGCCACATTCTCCTGAATGAGATCAACTTTATTTTGAAGAATTATTATATGTTGGAGGCGCATGATTTCAACAGCCGCCAAGTGCTCAGATGTTTGTGGTTGGGGGCAACTTTCATTGGCTGCTATGAGAAGCAATGCTCCATCCATAATTGCTGCTCCATTAAGCATTGTAGCCATAAGAATATCATGACCCTGTCAACAGAAAGATGAAGAAAACTTATCAGCATAAATTGACCCCGGACAATTTGCATGAGAAAGGGATAAGCAGGTTCTAAATATACAAACATAAGATATAAGACAATCAACTTGTTCTACTTATATTCCAAGATTATGTTTGCACCTAAAAAGTACCAGTAAGGTCCAAGTCAGATCAAGAACATCACAAAGGGGAATAACAAGGCAACCGTATGGCCATTCAACAAAGATATCATTGTTAATATCCCCTCATTAGTTTCCAGTTATTAAACAGATCCAAAGACAGGTTGATCAAAACACAAAAAAAGTAAACGTAACTCATCCTTTCTTGAGTATCTGGAAAAATATACAAACATAAACACAACCCGCCAATCCATGAATACATCATCAAATCAATTTATATATACTTTAAAATCCAAGTCCCAATAATATATATCATAATCAAACATCATCATTCACTTACCGGGCAATCAACAAAAGAGACATGCCTAAGCAATTTCATCCTGCAGTTCTCAAAACCAGGCACATCGCACAGAGGATTATCTTCTTTCCCACTTCCATATGCCCTAAAAAAGAAGGCAAATTACATATTAAAATGAAATGCTGGAAAATCACATGACAAAAAGAATTGCATCTGTTATAAGCCACCTACTTATAGCACATTGGTCGTGGGCAACGATCATCTTCACATTTGTATATCTTGGCATTTGCATATCCAAGCTTGATAGTAATGTTCTAATTCATTCTTAAAACGAACAGTCTACAAATGAAAGGCAAGGATTATGCAAAACCCATTAGATTATGCACACAAACATGTCATCATAAAAATTAAAGGAATATTTCATAATCTTGATGTAGACAAAGGCATATTAACTCAGCAAATCATATCTCGTATTGCTTCCATTATGCTACTTGAGCCAATACAAGATTATCATCTATTGACTCTAAGTGAAACTAAATCAGCCTCAATCAAACAAACAATTCAAGTATTTTCCACCAAGTTTACCAGAGGACCTTTATAGATTACTCAGCCGAGAAACAAGTCCCCATATGAGAAACTAAAATATATACCGAGCATGCCGCTGAAAGGAAAATTACAAGCAGTAGAAACAAAGAAGCCACAAACCTGAACACCAGATATTGCCTTCACAACAGTTGATTTGCCATGGGCCACATGGCCGATGGTTCCTAAACCACAAAAAAAAAGAAATTCACCAACAATCAATTTCAAATCCAAAACAGAACCCAATCAAGAACAATAACTAAAACTTATTAAATCCAGCTTTTGAACTCAAATTGTCATATTGCAAAGATTTACTCATGGGCAGGGGAACATTACCAATATTAATGGTAGCCTGGCGAGAAATGACTTCAGGAGAAAGAGGATGCAACTTAGTTACATCCAACTTACTCAAGTCCTGTTCCATCAAACCCTTCCGTGACATCTTGCCTGTTTCTTTGAAAATATCCCTCTCCTTATTGTCTGTGTTGCTACTAGTAATGTTCAAGCCCGTCAAACTGAATGGCCAACAATATAGTACATAAAGTTATATTAATCAATTAGGATAAAGCAATAATATAAACTTGTAGCCAAACACCATAATTAAACACACACGAATACAAAAGCAAAAAAGAACACCCACAAAAACCCTAATGAACCAAGATGCATAGAAACCCTAAATTCAACAATGAAATGAAAACCGTAACAAGTTGCTCGCCAAAAAAAATAATAATAATGAATATTAAAAAAATAATGAAAAACGAACCCTAATGAACGAGATTCATAAAGAAACGCAGAATTCAACGATAACAAATAAAAAAAAAAGAACTAATAATTCGCGGGGGAATAATCAGGTGTCAGAGCTGAATCTGCGAGTGAGAAAACAAGAGCAAACGGTAATAGAAGCGGACGTACCTGATTGAATGCTGAGCAAGTTGCGACCGGAGAACGACTGCGAGACCGAGACTTGACTGAGGTTTACCGCTATGTTGATTGTGAGAGGGGTGTGTGAGAGAGAGAATTTTAGGTTTTGGGGGACTTCTCGCGATCCCCGTGGGTTACTTTTGTAAATTTACATTGATTACAGCTGGCCTTATTGGGTTAGGTTTTGCCCATGGGCCTTGTTACGCATGGCATTGCGCAAAGCATAATCCAAATTGTGTTTTATTATATTTGGACTTTCTTCAACCCCAAGAATTAAATTTGTACTTACTTCGGCCCCAGTAGACCAAATTAACGTTCTGTACTTGAATAAAATTTTGCTTTCTTCCATCCCAAAAAGAAAATTAATTCGCAATGTTATTTCTCACGTGCAGTGGTATTAGACAGGCTCGTTCATTAGCTTTATTTAAAAATTATGATTCTTGCTCGCCAAGCAATCCTAAATATCCCAAGTTCAATTGAAGGAATCTAGTTTTTATATTCTTAAGCAAACATGTTAATTGTTGAAGGAATCTATTTTTTATATTCTTAGCAAACATGTTAATTGCTCGAGCAACTTAGTCAAATTGAACACTTTAAGCCCTTTGTTAATTTTGATATCTGGTACTTAGAACTAAAAATGGTAGTGTAAATAATACAGTGTTTATACTTGAAATTGGAAGTCATTACCTTACTGTCGTTTGCATGCAATGGCCAATATCAACCAACAATATAGCACAATGCTTGATATAAAACCAAAAACCAATACTAATTAACGAAGAATCTACAACTTAAAAATGGATTAAACAAATTCTCTCAGTGGATATAATTTCCGTTTTTCCCTACAGAAGGGCATCAGAATCTGCTGCTAATTTATTCCAAAAGCATTCCACTTATCTTTTATGTTTTGGCAGTTCGTTCATTTATACCCATATGTATATATATCTCCAGTTTTCCCAACAACGCATGGGAATTTAATTAGATGAGTACATCGAAGAAGTGGCATCACCTCCTCCACCACCAGCAGCTTCCTTCTGGTCACCAAAAATTCGATGGCGGAAGTCAGCAACCATGAGAGGAAGCCCCTTCCGGAGAGTCACTCTTGGCTCCCACCCAAGTAGCTGTTTAGCCTTTGTAATGTCCGGCTTCCTTTTATGCGGATCATCCTCTGTGTTTGGCCTAAATTCTATCCTTGCATTTCGGTCTATTATCTCTTGTACGACCTGTGACATTATTAGTATATAAACTCGCAGATTAATGATATCAGTCGTGTTTAAGTGCTAAACGATGGCGCATAAATGCATTAATGAAAAGGATATATACCTCAGCTAGTTCAAGCATGGTGAATTCACCAGGATTGCCGAGATTAAAAGGACCGACATGATCACCCTCCATTAGCCTTATTAGGCCCTCGACCTGTAGAAGGTAGATTGTGAAAATACAACACAAAGAGTGCTTCTCTTGTGGTCACCATAAATAATGTGTCATGTGTGTACTACTACGTACTCAGAGCATGCGTATAATCTAGAGGACATGACAGCCCCACATAACGCGTTTACAAATTATTTATTTTCATCTAAGTAAACCAAACTTTCTCTCTAGCGATCACAGCTATTTACTGTGGTTTTAAATACAAGCACACAATTTACTCCAGTGGATACCATTCTGTAGAGGTTTTCACATAGTTTTTACTTGTCGGCATCTCTTTCAACATTTCAAACAAAATGGTCTTTGTACATGGTACATATATACCAGTGGCCGCTGGTGAGAGGGAGACGACACACCACAGTTCACAAAGCCGACACCGGCCAAATAATTGCACGGATTGACAATTACTTTTCACTAACAAATGAAAAGCAACCTTATCACGAGTAACCAACAACGTCCGCAATAATCGCTTATGATCTTTCCCAACGAATTGTTTATATCTATGAGTGCTGTATATCTCTGTGACCGGGTGACATGTCATTAGTGGCGGATTATAGAGAGGCAGAAATATCAAGTGAGGAAGCCAACAACACATGTCGCATAAACGACCACGTATTATGTGATAGTGTCGTCCGCCACATGAGCTCGTTCCAAATGAAGCTAGATATTAGTCCATTACTAACGCTTTTTTGGCACTTACCAGGTCTGAAACGTATTGAAAACTCCTAGTCTGTTTCCCATCGCCATAAACAGTCAATGGCTCCTTCCTCAATGCCTGCACAAATTTTCAAGTTTATGTTTAAACATGCATGGCTAGTGCGTAGTGGGCAACTTCATGCATAAATAGATTATTTATATGACATAAATTATAGAGAGAAAATTACTCACTTGGGCGACAAAATTGCTCACAACACGACCATCATCAATGCACATTCGTGGTCCATAAGTGTTAAAAATCCTAGCAATCCTCGCCTGCAAAACAAAACAAATCAAATACAAATACAGAAACAAAAGAAAATCAATTATCTTATTGAACATTACAAGATGCGTTACATATATCTTTAATAATAAGGAACAATACGTAACCTCAATTCCAAGTCCTCGATGATAGTCCATGGTCAAGGTCTCTGCTGTGCGCTTGCCCTCATCATAACAGCTTCTTACACCTGCCAACAAGTCAAATCAAATGGAGGAAATTCAATGGGGATGATGAAATCAAACGTTGGAGAGTTACTCACCGATGGGGTTGACATTGCCCCAGTAGGTCTCGGCCTGCGGATGCTGTAAAGGGTCACCGTACACTTCACTAGTGCTTGTTAACAAGAACCGTGCCCCAACTCTTTTAGCTAGCCCTAACATGTTGAGTGTCCCCACCACATTCGTCTTGTTCACCCCACCACACTCAAATGACAGTCAAAGGACTTCAAACTTCAAACAAATTTAACAACGGGTTTCAACAACAATAATAAACAAATTAATTTTTATTTAATTTTTCTGGATGTTAATGAAAAAGGATATGATGGTCTTGACAGGATTGAACTTGTAATGAACAGGCGAGGCGGGGCAAGCAAGATGGTAGATCTGATCAACTTCTAGAAGAATTGGCTCCACGACGTCGTGTCGAATGAGCTCGAACCGCGGGTTACCAAAATGGTGAATCAAGTTATCTTTTTTACCGGTAAAATAATTATCGACGACGATGACGCTATCACCTCTATCCAACAGACGGTCCACGAGGTGGCTCCCCACGAACCCGGCCCCGCCCGTTACCAAAATCCTCAGGCTCTTTCTTTTTAACCCCAACGGCACTTTGCCACCCGCGTTTACGTGTTGTGCCTCCGCAGCCTCGTAGAGGACACGGCGCCGACTCAGGTGGGTTGTCTCGGACGTCGTCAGAAGAGCCGGGTTGGTGATTTGGTGCTGACGTACGGGGAGTTTGCTGAAGAGGAGAGATGAAATGGCGATGCCAATGAAGAGAAAGATGAGCCGTTGAGAACGAAGCATGTACTGAACTGGGTTTCGGAAACTTTTAACTGAATTCGAAGGCCTTGGTGATGAATCAAGGCCAATAATTTGGTCCTGTGTTTGGCTTCTATGGATCAACTCATGAGAACCCATCCTTTGTTTTCGGAGCAGAATGCTTATAGTTCCAGATTTTCTCGAGAAAAATTTGAAAGCCAAAGAGTTGTTAACGTTTGTAATAACTTTGATGGATGTAGAGAGAGAGAGAGGGAAAGAATTTTGCTTGATTGGCACAGCAGCAGTAGTTGTGTTCCTGCATGAAATTTGGCCGCTTAATTCCTCTTATAGGGCCGTGCTTGTAGCTGCTCTTATGGTTTGGCATTTATGTTGCCAACTTTTATGCGTTTTTGGAATTTACTTTGCTTACTATAAGGTTCATGTGTGAGCATGCACATAATTGGAAATTTTTTTGAAAAATGTCCAAAATTTGGTTTTATATATACATACCTGTTTTTATTGATTTTGTAGCCAATAATCATTTTTGCACAATAATGCCCATACTTACGACAGTGGCAATAAATTTTATTAACTTTGCTTGTCGACTGCGGTGGTTAACTTGTCATAACACTTTAAACGAAAAATTAATCGGACATTCTTGTAGTCGGACGTTTTTGTAAACTAACTTTGATTTCAGGTTATTTTAGTAAATTTTCCAAATAGTTTTGACATGCAAGGAGCTATTTGAACCCACCGAATTTATCTGTACACTCATTTTAAAAAAATAAATTCATTATTAAAAATTTAAAATTTCAAAATTATCCTTCACTAATTTCTTTCTCTCTCTATCTCACTATTGTATAGTCTCTCTCTACTTTTACCTTCTGCAAACTAAACTTTAAAATTTATTTTCTTTTAAATTTTTTTTCATTTCTTAGTAAACATAATCTCTATTTCATGTTTTTTTTTATATATAAGATATATATTTTTATATTCATTAACTTTCATGACTGAAAATTTTGATAATTTTTATTTTTGAATGATGGATTTTGATCCTCTTAGTTTATGATAACTTATAACGAAACTAATTATTTGTAGTTTTCTAATTTGCAGTTAAAAGAAAATAGACAAGGAATTAATGAGAATTGAAGAATTGAGAATGAAAAGAGAAAGTAATGACTAATTAAGTAATTTCATCAAAAAGTATTTTAATAATAAAGTTCTTAACGTGAAACAAAAAACAAAAAAAAGGTGTAGAGAGGAAATCAGTGGATTCAGATAGGCACATGCCTTACCCTAATATAATATGTATGAGCATTTTTTTTTTACAAAAGTTTGTTTGAGTATGATTAATGGTACGAGTTAGAGACATTGAATCCGTATGGAAGTGTTCATGTATTAGCATTATTTCATGTTTATCTATATAAATTGATTCTCACATATTAGATCTTAAAGCTCCCAGTTAACCGACTGTAAGAAGGTGGCAAAGGTGATGCCTTCAACGTACATGGACTTTAATTGTTACCAAGACCGCACTTTGTCTACACTAAAGTCCGAAATCGGCGAAAATGGAGGGAAGAAAAAGTAGGTAAAAGATCACAATATTTCAACCGTCAAGGGTGGCAATGATACTGCGACTAGAGCCAATGAGTGCACTAACACTAGGGTGTCGGTTGCAAACCCACTTGCTATATTGTCTCGGAAGCAAAGGTTTGATTGCCAGTGGATTTATAGACACGGAGAATTTTTGCTTGCTTTCGAATCATTAGTAGTTCAAGCACTATGAATGTGTAGCGACTAAAAGATGCTTATGATAAAAGTTTCTGCTTTCAACCTATTACGGGGGCAGCAGCAAATATGTTAATAATTTTCACATGATCTTTAAGCCAAAACAACTCAAAGAGCAGCCCATTCTCACAAGGCAGGCAAGATTTTTCATCTTTTATCTTCGAACTCCTAACCGGGGCAAGAACATAATCATATGTTATTGAAGTGGCCCAACCGCGTCATATAGTTAAATTAATTTTACATGTTATTGAGCACTATGAAACAATATGATACATGATAAATCAAAGCAGCAAGACTATGGGCAGGATGAGACTAGAATCGCCGGATATCTTTTGGAGGCTTAAAGTTGAGGGGATGAGTTTCCGGGGTGGCAGTTTCATCTTCTCTCCACATTTTGATTGTCTTGTCAGCTTCACATGTAACAAGTCTCGAACCAGTTACATCATAGGAGAGAGCATACATACCCGCTTCACTGTCCAATGAACCTGAAACAGATAATCATTCAACATTAGAAATTTTCCCCATTTTCAACAGTAGCCTTACAGCAATAAAAAGAATAACTGTAAATGCATGAATAAATAAAATTGAGTGAATTCTGTATATACCAGGCTGTACAATTGTTTGGGCTTGCTGGAAATTGTGACCACTTTTCCAATCCCAGAACCACAGACTCCCATTGTCACCTTCAATTACATACAAGTAACCAATTAGAACATACACGTAAATGCCACAACGTCAGGCCTGATATCATCACAATTGAATTCTGACTTTTATAGAATCAAATGACAAGCATATCAAAAGTGTAGCAAGTACAAACCTCCTGTAGCTAAGACACCCTCCTCATTGACAGCCATGGAGTTAATGATAGTTTTCTGCTGCGAGCTGCTCAAACGAACGTAGAGTTAGGAACTGATAAAGAAATAAGACAATTCTATAATATACAATAAACATACATTGGGAGGTCTCTGGATAATGCATCCTCATGATATTCCAAGTGCATTAATTAAAAAACATAAACTCAAAGCAGAGTCTCAAAGCAATACTAAGACAGATGAGTAATATCGGTGTAAGTTTAAGGACTACGTTTCCCAAGGAATATCAAAACAAACACTGTTCTAGACATTTATCAGAGTATAAAGCCAAGAAGATTACTAACTAGAAATTATTAACTCAAACATTTACTTCTCTGAATTTTTAGACTACAGTTATCAGTCAGGTCTCACTATAGAAGTACCAAACAGAAGAGAAAGTAAAGGAGGGAAAGTTAAAAAAAGAACAAACCAAGAGTTTATATGCAGCGAAGGAAAGCAAATCTTATCTAGAGTCCATATTGAAAATATAGGTTGTTTGAGAACTTAGAACTTACAGCATGTTGTGTAGAAACTCTCCCTTTGGAAGGTTGAATTTCTTAATATTTTCAGCTGATGCTGAAGCAAAGCAATCCCTGGAATAACAGAACATATTAAAGAAAATTTAAAGACATACATAGTTGAAGTACAATACAATCAATCATGGCTCTCTGGCTTCATAAAGGTAACTGATAACATGTCCGAGAACATACTCTGTAGGATGCAAAGCCATTGCTCGCAGATTTCTTATGGTGTGTGAGAGTTAACATCGTTTCCTACAAGAAAAAAGGATTTGAAATGTTAATTTTCTTATGCAAAAAACAGGAAAACTAATAACAAAATGAAAATAAATATGTAGCTACCATATCTAAGATCCCAAAACTTAATGGTTGAGTCGTGGGAGCCAGTAACAACTTGTGGATCCTGGAAATGACAAAAACACACTATAGTTTAGCTAACAAAATATGATTAATGGTCGTAAATAGATTAGATTACGTAATAAGAGCACCCTATGTTCTCCCTTTGAATATGAAAGGCACAATACAATCATGTCATCCACAAACAGTCATGGCATAATTGAGAATCTTTCCATCACATTTGTTATATAAAGCAGAATGTTTCAGTTAAACTTATTCTGCAACTTCACAATCTCTAGCATGTACATGCATACTCCTGAAAACCTCAAGTCTCAGGGTCTAAGCAAACAAACAAATAGGAAACCCCAACTAAGAAACGAAACAAAACAAGCAGCAATGAGAATACATAAATAAACACCAGAATCATCTAAGACAATTCTTTCCAACACCCGAACACAAAAAATGTTCATACCGTTGGTCGAGTGAAAACTGAGCAAACTGTATTATCATGCCCAGCCAATGCAAAGATTTGCATTTTTGTACGAATATCCCAGACCTGAAAAAGTGTTATAACATCAAAAGATTACTACCATTTTTCTATACCACATTCAGCAAAACTACATACTCCGTTCAGCAAGCAACAGCGAATTGCACTCACAATAAAATGTCATAAAACAACGACAAAATTTATACCCGGCAAACAGAATCACGACCCCTGTAAGCAATATGTCAATGGTGGGATGAAGACCCAAGCAGTAAACACCACTTAGATGGCCATGATAAGACCGGATAACCTGTAAAGCAGATTAAAAATTTCAACACTAAAATCACTTGTATATGGCTCAAAAAAATTAATTTAACAGGAGTATTTGAAGTTCTGACCTTATTTTGTTCAAGATCCCAGCATTTAACTTGTTTATCATCACCGGCAGAGAACATATAAGTATGTTTGCTGCTAACAGCGAGACCTGCAAATGAAAGAAAAAAAAAATGACCTCAGAATTTTGTTCATAATTTAGAAAGTATTAGCTAAAAGCAATTTATGACGGGTAAAAATTTCTATAAACTAACCTCGTATTTGTTCAATATGTCCTGTTAGTGTCAACTTTAGTGTTCCTTTTGCTACATCCCATATCTGAACAAGAAAACAAATATATAAATGGACACAGTCAAGCTGGATGTCCTAAGATGAAGCAATTATTACAATGTCAAGTTCAAACCATTCACAGTTTTTCTGATTTTCAAAAAGAATGACTGCAATAATTTATCCAGTCTCATATGCAACGAAAATCAAGCCTGCTTAACAGGTGAATTTCATCCCCATTTTTATCCACTAACAGAGGATTAGAGAAAGATTTATGATAATTATCAGAGTTTATGGTGTGAGAAAGAACAGAAAAGTGAAAAGAAATCAAGTAGCAATCACAACATTGAGATAAGTTAAATATAGCACAAACAAGCCAAATATCTAAACACCACATAACCAAAGAAACACATAGAAGCTAACAGGAAAATATTTCAGAAATCAGACATGAAAATGAAGATTAAAGCTCAAACCTTAATTGTACGATCTGCAGAGCCAGTGCAAAACCATGTATTGCTAGGATCAAATGCAACAGATCTTACCCATCCCAAATGGCCACTAATGACCTACAAAGCAAAATCAATTTAAGCAAATATCAAATAATATGTCTGTTTACAAATGATTGATAAATTAAAAACACACAGGAACATGCATGCATGCACACCCAGACACAAACAAACCAGACAAAGGTTAGTGTCAAATTTAAAACCATTAGGGAAAGATGAAAATCCGCCTATGCAGACCTATCAGGTGATAAGCCAAATTCATTAGCAGGGATAAGAAAATGAACATACTAAACAAAACAAATGAAATCCCATGTTTGCTACCTTAAATCTTAGCCACAAATGAATAGACATGCTATTCATTTTTTCTCTTCAATAAATTTATTCAATGACTCTCAACACCATAACAATAGTGCCCTTCTACATTTCCAATAATGGAATGGGGTTAAAGAAACAGAAAATTGAATGTGTGAAAAAAATACATATCATGCAACTATAAGGCTCAAATTTCCCAGTTTCAGATTGGTAATAGAATAAGTAGAGCAGACAAAAATGATTGAATGAACTTTTAAGCACGTCGGGAAACCATCTAACTAAAATTTATATCAATGGAAAGCTCAGAGTCAAAACTTAAAGGTAGTCAAAGTCCGATCAGAACTTTTTTCTTTTCTTCTCCCCCCCACCCAAAAAAAAAAATAAACACACACGCACACTACATGAGACTCCAACCGGAGACCTAAGTCTTGGTAAGGCTGCCCGCTGCCACTACCCACTGGAGCTAGGCCTTGGTCTGAAGTTCGATAAGAGCTACGATTTGGCTCCATTAAACATCATACACTACCTCTCAATTTTAAAGCAGATGAAGGTTCCATGAGCACGCCTAGATAAATGCATATTTTACTAAAAGGTTTACAACAAAGATTATCACCAGAAAAGAAACAGTTAAATATGATTTGGCTCCATTAAACATCATACACTACCTTTCAATTTTAGTGCAGATGAAGGTTTCATTTTACAACAACGATTATCATCAGAAAAGAAACGAATTAAACCAAACAACTTGCATGTGCACAAAGTAACAAAAGAATAAACCGTGTCTTACCCTGTAGCACTTCCATGGAGCATGCCATTCAGGACGTGGCCACTTGCTTGGGATTCGTTCCATTATTGCAGAAGTTGAAAGATTCCTACGGAAAAGAAGAAAGAAAAGAAAGTACATTTTAAGTTGAGAATGGCCCGATTATCCAAGGTAGCACCAATACTCAAAATAGTAATAGATATGTCAAGCAGTGTGTTGTTTCAGTTACTCATATATCATTATAGCAGAATATAAAAAAGCACAACAAAGGAGAAAAATGAAAACCTTTCAGATGATGCAGAAGTAGATACAACGGCACTGCTTTTGCCTGACGGACCAACATTATTTCTGCCAGAAATATGATATTGATTAAACCAAAGGCACAAATATGCTCAGCAGTGACAGGATAAGATAAACACACATAAGAGACTGCTTTGTTAAAAAGTAAAAGCATTGAAACAGAAGAGAATACTCACAGTCCCTTAGGCTGCACAGATGGACCAACAACCAAAGCATTTTGAGCACCTGCTTTCTGTGCATCCCCAGAGCCCTCTGGCCTAAAACATAGTCAATGCAATATTCTAAGCAAGGATTCAAGGCACATTGAAATAATAATAGATAACATTTCTTTATCACACTCAAAAACTCAGAATTAACAACTCTAAATTCTGAAGCATCAATTTCATATTAACAAAACCTGGAAGAGCAAGGACGTCTGAAGATCCAGATGGTTGATTCCGATGAGCTGTTGTAGTTGAATCAGCTTGACGCCTAGGTTCATTGGTACTTTTAATACCTCCATACTCAACATTTAGCTATAAATTCAGTCAAAATCCAATATATAAGCCACAATACAATCACATTGTCAAAAGAATTACCGGAAAAAGAAAAAAAGGGATACGGACTAAATATTCGAAAACTATACTCAAATTTCTCATTATATAAGCATAACCAATATATAAATTAGACTAACCTTATGGCTTATGCGAATTTTTTTACTGCATGGACAAAAAAGAAAAACGATAAGTTTGAAATGCGTTTTAGGAAAACGAAAACGGGAAATGTAAAAGAATGACAGCAAAGAAGAAAAATTTAGGGTATAGAACAGAACGATGGTGACCTTTCAGGATCCGGAGGAGGTAAGCGGCCGTGAGTAGGGCTAAAAAGATCGAGGGCTCGCTTTTGGGATTTGAGACTTAGCTTCTTTAGTGATTGTGGCTCTACAGGCTCTAAATCCATTGCTGGTCCGGGCATAATCTCTTCTTCTTCTTCTTCTTCGACTTCTAGCAACCGCTAGCTAGGGCTTTAGACGAAACCGGAAGCAGATACAGCGAGCGAGACAGACAGACAGAGAGAGCGCGAACCGGCTCCGGGTCAAATTGTTTCGGTAATTTGTTTTGCGAGAATTTGTGGTTTTACTAATACGACTTCGTTTCTTTGCATAAGCTTTAGCTGGTAAAGTGGGTGTGGGATGGTCTGGATCCGGTGCCGGTTATGAAAAACGGCTTTCCAAACAGTGACACAAAATTATCCAATTGTTTCCAAAAAAAAAAAGCACTTTGTAATTTTTTTTAAAAAAAATAGAAGGTGGGTAAAATCCAAATTATTTTTTTATCTATTGTCATCACAAAATTCGAACTTGATTAATCAAATCAAATTATTTAAAAACCAGTCTATCAAAATATTTAAGACTAGCACTTTATATTCATATTACCTGTTTATTGATACTTCAAATATTAAAAGTGTACAACTTACCCCGATATCTTAGTGCGAAAGGGTGAAGCTAAGCCACCATTAATTTACAAATACAAATTAAATTATTATTATTGAAGGCTTAAATTTTGATTTACCACTGGACCAATGGCCTAAGTGGCAATAAGTCTCAATTTCTAAAACACGCTATAAATGATTATAGGTTAATAAATTTTAGCAAGATTTATAATAAATTGGAAGCATAGGATATGCTAAAAAGCTCAATTTTACTTGCAATTTTAATTCATATTGCATTATGTATACATAACTAAATATCCCTATTTTGAAGTAATAATTCTCTTCTTCAATTTCCATCACGACTCCCACAATCGTATAATGGATTCATTGCTCTTTTGTGCCTCATGAAGTAGAGATAAGGAATACAATACGAGTTAAAATGCCAATAAGACCAATTATGATTGAAAACTATGATGGTATTATACATTATTATACACAGTAACAGTCTTTCATCAGCAGCATTGCATTTTGAATTCCACAATATATATAATACATATAAGACACATGGCGCTTTGATATTTTGCTTAGCATTTGAATTCTACAATATTTTATAAAACATATAAGACACATGGCGCTTTGATATTTTGCTTAGCATTCCAATGCTTCTTTTATCCTGGCAGTAGCTGCCTAAACAAAACTCCATTGACAATATATGTCACTTTCTTGCTAAAGTGGGATCTAACCCTGCTGTTGATTAGGATCATGGAATTAGAGCAAAGCCATTACAAAATTTTACAAAATTTTACAAAATTAAGTAAGTTAAATTATAATGGAAAAAAACTTCAATGAACAAACCCTGATTAGTCATGTCTTTGTACCGCACAAGACAATGTCATTGGCAGTGAGGAGACTTGTTATCTTGCTTCCTGCTGATATTCTTCCTACTTTTTGTTGTGTTCCTCTCAACCAAATCTAATTAAACAGTGTACATCCGAAGTCAGAGAAAGTGCCATCACTTGTCAATCCAAACTCTACACGTTAAACTCTTTAAACGATGGTTTTGCGGTGAAAAATTTTGATTAAGGTTATGTCTGGAAGACTGGAACTGAGATGTTGATAATATAAGTGTGTGAGTGATTGTTAACATTAGTCGCCGAGTATAAGTATAAGGAAGTGTTTGTTAGGCACTTTAGTTTTTGAACTTCCAAAATTAAGCAGATGCATTGCTGTTACAAATTTGTTCTAAATACCTGAAGGGAGCTTGCAGAAGAGTTGCAGTTTAAGTATATGAAGTCTTCCACTACTGTCATTGCTTGTATAGCCGTTCTTTTCTCAGGAGCTATTGATATTTGAGGTTTTCTGTGTCTTCTCCACTCTTGTGATATTTCTTTTTATCAGTGGCAAGTTCTTATGCATTATATACATTTAGAGTTCATATATAACTCATAAAAAGTTCATATGCCTTAATGTTTGATCCTTCTACACTCGAACTTGCACTATACAACAAATCTTTGCACACAATAAGTGAATTGATAGGTTTAGATTGCAGCCTCCAACTTTTAAATGGTGATTTAATCTCTCCCTTCACATTATTTGACATTGCTAA
The DNA here is from genome assembly GCA_030449925.1 of Citropsis articulata. Classification (NCBI taxonomy): domain Eukaryota; kingdom Viridiplantae; phylum Streptophyta; class Magnoliopsida; order Sapindales; family Rutaceae; genus Citropsis; species Citropsis articulata. The sequence continues at coordinate 16,314 of JASUUH010000224.1, forward strand.
CTCCTGCAATGGTTTATGCTTCGGTATATATAATGTATACAGTCTCAATTGTTGACGTTAGATTTTCTACAAAGCAAGTGTTTAACACCAAACCTATATACTTGAGTCAATATAACCAATATAAATCCTTCCTTGAACAACGCTTATGGACTTAATGCCTTTGCTTCTGTAGATATCTTTCAAGGTTCTGGATAAATCAATAACCTGGAGATGGAAACAACTCGAGTCATATTACTCCACCAAAAATTCTCAAAGAACCATGCCAGCGTTATCATCATTGGTTCTGAACATTACTTTTATTCTGTGGCCTTGTGTGATTGCAAATATCGTCTTGCCATATGTGTCCAACTTTTGAATAGGCTCTTTAGTTGCTATAACTTCAATAAGCTCTAATTTCTTTTAGACCATTTGCCAAACTTGTAAAAGGAAGATCAATTTCAAAGCAGACATTTAAGATTCTTTTGCTGCCAATGCATCTGAACGAAAGCAATTAGTTTCTACAAACAAAAAATCCAACATTCTACATACCCTGATGGTTTTATCAGTAGAACCACTTAAGAGACGCTCTCCTGGTTTGAGTAGTTTTTTATTCGCTAAATTACCCGAGGCCTACGCTTTTTTTAATCCAATTGTAGATGTTGTGCCAGTAATACCTGTTCTATTTTTTCTCTTAGCCTTTGTTTGGCAAGCTGCTGTAAGTTTTCGATGAGATCTTGAATATTGTGCTAGAAAAATTCATGATTTATTCTAGTTCGAAAAAAAAGTTCTAACAATTAATAAATAAGAGTGGATGAGTCTTACAATATGAACAAACCCCCGCCTCAATTCAAACAATGAAATTCAAACAAAGAGAAACTTATCACTGCCTTTCTATGCTCCTTAACGTCCCATAGAAGCACGGCTGATTGCTTCTTGATATCCCACATCTGTTTAGTGACAAACACATCATAATTTTGTTTTCTAATAATACAACAATATTGGATGAAATTTTGTTTAATAATGCTTTTGTTGTAGTATGACTATTTGAATATTTGTATACCTTAATTGAACCATCAGAGAACCCACTGCAAAGCAGTCCTTTATAGTAGATCAGAGTAGCCACAGCTCCACTGCATTTGTGACTTGCCTCCAGAATTTGAGTGTGGACACAAGAAATACGCTGCTCTCACCATTGTAAGAATATGGTTTAGAAAGTGAACGAACTTTATCACAGTAATAATTTCACATCAAGACATTTAAGGTTTTTAAATACGCACAGTATACTCTCATATAAACTTAAACACCATTATCAATTTTCTACTACACTAACCGATATGTTGGGCGGGTAATAGTCATCTACTTTATGTAATTCCTCCGCCATCCAGGTTACATTTGAAAGGCGTCTCAATGATTCTCGCACTTCTTTTGATGAACGAATGAGCTTTTGTATTCCTACACTAAGAAAATGCATCAGCATATGGCTTGATCAGATAGAACAATTAGCTATTATGTTACTTGTGATTGTGTAAAAATTCTTTCACAGTAATGGCATTACCTTTGCCAGAAGCATAGTTGTAGATGCACAGACAAGCTGAAAGTCGTTCTTCAAGCTCCAATCCAGGATGTAAAAATTATTCAACTCCATCGAGTAAGATTTGGCATGTAGAACGTCTTAGGCTATTTGGACTTTTTGAAACTTCAAAACTAAGCCATGCAATTGTGGTGAGAGAGCAAGACAAATACTCTTCGTCTTACTCTTCAGTCCTTTCTCGAGAGTATAATAGACAGGCTTCCCAATTTCAATAATGCTCTTTCCAATCTTGCTGCTCCATGAGTCTATTCCTCTATTCTACAAAATTTACAATTGTCTTCATTCTACAATCACATGTAAACGATAAATCTATGCCAACATTAGTTTCTTTTAGCATCTTACCTGCAGGCTCTAATCCAACCAGTCAAAGTTTTTTATTATGTTTTGTAGCCACAATAAGTTTAAATCGGCCTTCTTCACAAGCTAAGCTACTGTGTATTGCTCTCCTGTCCAAGAAAATATTTCACCAATGTTTGATTCAATGAATGAAGATAATAGCTGTATCATCGAGCTTTCTTCAGATGCTACTACTTTGAAGATTACCTGCATTGCCTCTTCTGTGAACACACTTTTACTAGATGTATTTTCCTGCATATAGTCATTGCCTATTTTATATCAGTTGAAGCATTCTCTAGTATTTTGTATGTAGTTTTATTCAGTTTATGTTTACATTTCAAATTAAGCTTTTCAATAAAGTAATCTGTAGGATATTATCTATGATACAGGCTTCCATAATCAAGAAACTTACCAGTGTGTCTAATTGAAGCAACAAATTTACTGTCAAAAGTTGGTAATTTGATTGCAGTTGTTGAAGAGAAAGCTTTAATATGTGCAAAATATTTATGTTTCCTTCTTTGTGTATCCGCTGCAATAAGTCTATAGCTGATGATCTGAAGAAAATGATGAATAAACCTAAGAAAACCCCCATAATGTTCAAGTCCAGTGTCCTTACAACTAGATTGAATGAATGCTAGATCTACCTTAAATTATAGTTACTATTCTCATACCTTAGTATGCGAAGGATCTCATGAAAGAATTCAAGTGCTATCATAATGGCTCGCTTGTCACTACTCTGTAAGAGGCAGACCAGTGGAGCAACAGTAGTGAATTGAGACAAATATTTTCTGCATTGTCCATCGAATTATATACATTTTACAAGAATTATGGCAAAAGAGATTGGTTTTTCCAGATTTTGATGTCTTGTAACATCTAGGAGGCCACAGAGGACTCGCGAAGAATTTATTGCAGTCAAATGCATGTTATTTGTAGCATAATCAAATGCAGTTACTAGTACTTCAATAATCATCAATGATGCAGCAAGTGGTGTCAGCCAAACTTATTCAAGTTTGCCCTTGTACAATTTTAAAGTACATATAACCTCCACCAATATCAGTAAGAGCTCTAAAGTCTTTATTTCTGTAGGAGATGGCTTTATCAAGTAAATAAGAATAGTTGCCTCGGCACATTTCTTTTCAAAGCACTTGCCAAATCACTTAGCCTTAAACCCTTATTCTTAATGTCTTGTATGACTGATTCATTTGCCAAAATGATAGTTGTTAATATAGAAACTGACGCTCTCATCACTGTTTCCTCTTTGGAAGTAGAAATGGCTGTTAGCAATTGTTCCAAAATCACATCCTTCAACATATCATATTTCACTCAAGTTTTACTATTCAGCATCTTATAAAGGGTTGTGACTTCCACAATATAATCTTTGTTGCATTTTCTTAAATATGCTAAGAAACACAAGCTTGAAATTGCTTTCTCAATTATTTCTAACAATTCACTATTCGCATCACTCTCCCTGTTTAAACATGCTTCATTGAAGTACCGGATGAGTTCTTTATTTTTCTTTCAGAGCTTCCTCGGTAGTCCATTTCTATAAACCTACAACTCTGCAGAGATAAAGATAGTATGCATCAGAGAGTTGAACTTTATGTTGTTTTGATATCTTGTCCTCTACATAGCAAGAATCATTTGATATCTTGTCTCTGAGTTCCAGAATGGATAAGTTGAAATGCCCGCTAGAACTTAAAAATCTTTTAGAAAAATTCTTATTGTTGTTTATTCCATTTGATTCTTTATGCATTGGACGTTTGGGAGCTCGCAGGAAAGAAATTTTTGCGGATTCCAACCCTGATGACGAGCAATAAGCTTGTAGCTTTCTGCATAGGTCATTACAATTGAAAGAATCATTAAAATTTAAATATTAGTATGGACATTATAGAGTTAGATATTCATACAAATAGTATACGATTGATTATGAACCTAACTGATAAAACTTTTATGGCTGTCAATCAATTGTACTTGTTCTTTTATTTGCTATTAAGCTTTTAACAATCTCTATGTTTGCCTGAATGTACAAAAAATAGGCATGAACATTGTAACTATATCCTAAATTACTAAATCCTCAGCAAATGGTCTTTTGGACAATTACTTCAGAGTCACTTTCTTCCCCAATTTCAGTAGAGCATGAATCAACTGTCGTTGATCTGTCTGACTCAAACTCTTACAGCATATCATGGAGGCATTTAATGCTTGAATTTTTTCTCAGCCCTGTAGTACAAAGTTGCAACCTCGGTACTTTATCTAGATTTTTTTATATCTTTGCCATATTCTTAAATTTCTGGAATTTTTCGGCATGCCTTTTTTCCGACTGTTGTGTCATTAGTTACATCTTATTGAGGATCAAATGGATGCACATTTGTATGCAGCATTGATTTTTATGGCATCATACAATAAAATCAATTTCTAGAGGCAAAGATTGTTTAATCTAATGTGCTAATATAACATTCTTTGCCGCAAAATCAAGTCAAAGGCATACATACATTACTAGAAGTTTGCAATTTTGGTACATGTTCAATTGAACTGGAAGATCCAACGTTGCTGTGTATCTCATGCATGTTCATACACACACACACACACACTAATTCTTATTACAGCTTGCAGGATCACTCACAGCCGAAAACAGAAATAATTAAGCAGGTATCCGTAAACAATCAATGGATTAGAATGAGCACCAAGAGCAAACTTACATATGATATTGAGCTTCTACATCAGGGGACGAAAGCTCTCTAAATCCACAGTGCCTCTGAGGAGTCTTTTCGTGTAGAAGGACTTGGTAATACATTAGCCAATGTTTGTATCTCCTTACGATCAGCCTCATCGCGTCACTATCATTCATCTCATCGGATTTCAATTTTGTCTTTCCACTCATTTCTTGAAGTTGAGGCAACCCTAATGAAGGAAAAAGACTCTTTCAAAGTTCTGGTGTAAATTTTGTTCCAATAAGGCTTAGATAAACCAATAATGCCTGAAGAAAATGTGGTGCCACTTGCAACTCATCTTTTTGTAGCTTCTTGATCACAGACAGGTAAAAGTAAGAGCAGGAAACCAAATAACAATTCAGGACTCTAGTTGTGACTTCTTGCTCATCAAGCAACGTCGGTGCCTGAAGCATTTTCTCAGAGTTACATAACTTACGAGCTTTCTCTTCAGGCCATTCTGCTTGAATTGCAGCTTCTAACTCATCAAATCAGGTGCTTAGAGAATTCAAAGAACTCATGCCTTTTCATGTTCAGCTTGGAGGCATATCTCAATTTTAAAGCATGCCACCTTTCAACATGTGTAGTGAATTCAAGAATGAACTCATTAATTGAAACTACAAGTGTCCAAATGATCTCGAGGCACGGTCGTTTCTCATGGTCATGCTGAAAGCTTTATAAAAAAGAAATGGGAGCCATTGAATTGGTAGACATAATGGTGCTATATTAGCAAGAAGAAAAGTATTAGTGCTCTACAGCAGATAAGAAAGAAAGAGAGAGAGAGAATGATAATATGTAAGTACTTGTACTAAAACTAACTTCTCGTGACTGTTCGAGCCAAATTCCAAAGATGATTGTCCCTTTATTTCTTCCATTGAAGTTACAGACAAAATGTTGACCGTTGCTTCTGTTTGGAGAAGGAAAGTGGTCTTTTTATCATATTCCTTCTAAGTTTTTGTTTGTTTGTGAATTGCTAGTCATTTACTCTTTGCTATTTTTTTCTCTCTATTATTTGTGAAACAAGTACCTATATAGCTCTTGACAAAATTTTCAAAATCATAGAACCTCTTAAATCGACTCCACTAATGCACATGAAGAACTTAAAAGTGTATATTAAAAAAAATTGGTTAATCATAAGAACCTTTTTATTTAACATTAAATATAGTTATAAAATTGGGCAGCTAGAGTCATAATTCCTTTTTCAGATGGGGAAGAGAATGTGGTGACACCATATTATAGAAATTACTACCATTTCCATAATAATGCTTTGGAAGCTTATAAGTAATTAGTTTTAACATCTTGCATTTGAGCCTCAACAACCGTACTCACAAGGTGCAAATTGACTTGTTAGAAAAGGCTTCATAAGAAGAGCAGAACCCATGAGTCCATGACCATCCCCATAAACAATCAGTTAGATTTGGCTTCAGCTTCACCCTACGCTAGTTCCCGAGGTGGAGTCTTTATACTTCTAGAAGAGGCATGTGAGTCTGGCTCCAGCTGAGCCCCTTGGATGGAGAGGTGGTGCTAGTGATGCTTTTAATTAAGGGTTATTTTAGGGATTTTCCCTGAGGTTTGGTGTATTAACACTCAGATAAAATGTATTAATGTAATTACAGATACCTCCCTTGCCGTTAATATAAAAATACGTATGACGTTAGTATAGAAGGGTAAATATGTAAAAGTATATTTAAATTTCAAATAATTCAAAATTTAAGCCGAAACTTTGTTGATGTCTGGGAAGTATTGACTGGTACGACCTCTTATCATGTGGTTTGCGATACTTGATGGACAAAGAAAGCAAAAATCTTACCTTTATCTTTAAGCAAAATCCAACATCAATTTCAGCTTTCTAAAGTTGTAAAGAAGCATATCGTTTTGCCCAAAACTTTATCAAGATTGAAGGAGAGTTTAGCTTCTGTTATGAACGAGATGAGTGGCCCAAGTCTTCAACGGAGTGAGTATCGTGAATGGCTTCAACCGCGACTGGAATTGGAGCGAGAAAGAGGTTAGTCCTCATTTGTGACCGTTTGAAGATGCAAATCAGATGCAGTTGATTATTTTGTTGATTCTTATTTATTTATTTTTTTTTAGAATGAGTTGATTCTAAATTACTTACAAATGAAAATGGGTTTTCGAATTTTAATTTTAGTTTTTTATGCATGTTGATCTCAACAACTGTAGTCTCTGATTTCTTTTTTATGTTAGTCAATTATAGTAAGTTGTTGTTCTGATTGTTGTTCGTCTTTTTTTATTTTCTTTTATTTTTTTAATTTTAAATATTCACTGTATTTTTCATCTTTAAAAATCTGTGTTGAATTTGCATGTTTAAATCTAGATGGCGATTTTACAAAAGCTATTTTTGGATGAAAGTACTTTCTATGAAAGCGTCTGTATAAGAGTAATTGCGATAATTTATTGAAAAACTGTTAAATTTTTCCAAAAGAAAAACATACACGGTTGAAATTCTCTCATATGCAAACCTTTTATGTAGCATATTATCTATGATTGGCTTTCTCCTGATATCTGCAAATTAAGGGTTTTGGTAACTAAATGCTTTGATACTTGATAATATTCTACTAATGAAATAAAAGAAAGCATATACACAATTACACACACACACATGCAGTAGAGGAGACAGATAGATATAACAACAATATCTCATGAGGCATGAGAGCTTTAGGAATCACTCTATGCAACAAACAAAACATTCACAGAGATATCTTGTAATTCTTCCGTGTATTTTATATGTAAAATAAAGTATTAATATCAGAGAGAAAAGACAAAAGGAACACTCAAGAAACAAATCATTTAATGCTACACTTTCTTAGCCAAATTAATCTTACACAGCTTTCCGATTTAAATTTATTTAGTTTTCCATTGATGGAAAAGCTATTTCATGGCTGTAACAAGGTTCTTCAAATCTTTATTATACCGATTTAATGCTTAATCGTTTTACTATTATAAACTGTCTTGTTGGTAGCACATAGGTTACAAAAGAGGAACTAATTAATCTGATGTTCTCATTAATAAAAAAAAAAGATTATAATCACTGTTTCTTTCATCTTATCTTGATCTATTTGGAACTGGAAGTATATCATATTTGCTTTTAGAATATATCTTTTAAAACACAACTTTAATTTGTTGGTCTATTAATTTTGTCTGGTTAAACAAGTTGGTGTTGGAGAAGAGAAAACTAGCCAAACGATAACCATTGCTCGCCTAGATCTGCATCTCCATCTCTTCTTTTTTATTTTCTTCTTTTAATTCTATTAATTCTCACTTTTTCTTCCATGATGAGACATCTCCTTCTCGTTCAAATGTTTCTGTTTTTCTGGATGGTAACATAGCCGATGGATCTTCGGCCTCATAGAATTAGAATTAGCAATGCTGATTTTTTTTTTTTCTAATCCTTGAACTTTAAGTTGGGTTTGGGAGTTTCAATGATTGTGCCAACCTGTGATTTTCAATACTTAGGCAGCATGGTGCCATGGCTTTGAAAAGGCTGGTAATATAAATTCTCTTCGTTTGCGGCATGTATTGTTAAAAATTTTGAGCTCATCAGAGCATGTAATGATAGGAAGCCTTCGTTGCCAATAGTAGTTTCATTCTCATATATTAAGATAATTATTTGCTTTTACACATAGAAAGAGATGTACATCTTAATTCCAAATTTGTCAATTACACACAGAATTTGGAGTGTTTTTGCCTTTAAAATTTAAACCAGCTGAAATCTTGCTTGATGTTCTCATCTTGAAGTAATTATTATTGATGGCATAATTTTATTTAAACTTTCATGTAGCAGATTTTAATTTTTTAATGGTTTTTTGTTACTTATGATATGCTATTGTTTATGACTTGTAGCCGTGTTTATGGTAAGTAGCTGAAGATAAGATTGATGTAGCAACAATAATTCTAGAGTAATACACCAGCTTAAAGAAGATGTGGTAGGATGTCAATGTCAAGGATGTTTGCTTTGACAAGCCTAGACATGCTAAGGAAGTGAGAGTTTATGTCATGTTGCCATGGCTCATTGGTTGTATATTTGATTGATTGGATATGTTTGAGCTTTGAAAATTCATATGGTTGAGATGATGTTTGATCTGGATTATGTTGAATGCTTATATTGATGATTTGAATGGATGACATTAATGAAGTAGATGCAAAGATTTCTTAAGTAGAAGATGAATAATAAATTGTGCTTTGATGATTTATTTACTCGCAAAAGCCTCCATTTATAATTGTTGCTACTATTTAAATTATTAAGATTTATTTACAATGATTATGATGGCAGCTTCATTTGATTTTGAAGAGTTTTTTAAAATAAGAAATGTCAATTACTTTATGTTGATGGGTATTTTGGTCTTTTTATGATGCCGTGGTTGGAGCCATGGTTATTACCCATCAGTTCTCAAAGTTCTATTCATCAATTTATTATTTTCGTGAGAATGGTATTTTAGTAATTTTAAAAGTCAACTAACGGTCAATCTAACTTATAATTAACGGCAGGGGTGATGCCTGTAATTACATCAATACTTTCTCTCTGAGTGTTAATATGCCAAACCCCAAGGGAGGTCCCTGAAAATAACCCTTTTAATTAATTACCCGTGTTTTTGGTTTGGTATGATGGAGGCCAATTTAGTACAACATTTGTAGGTTGTCGTGAAAATCACTTTACTTTAGTGAAGACGAATAAAAATGCTCTCATTTATTTATGCAATAATACATGCATTGCTTTCATAAATAGTGTTAAAAATTATTGGTAAGTTAGAGATAACGTTTCTTTTTTTTTTTTTTGGTTGATGCCCTTCAATTTTTATTTTTATAATATTATATAATTTGAGGTGTTAACAAGAATTAGAAATTTCCTAAAAAAAAGAAAGGATTTCAATAAAAAAATTTACATTTTACAAGCAATAATGTATTGTAGATAATCCAAATATTTGAAGTCTTTTTAATTCTTCTAAGATATGGTCTGTACTCTTCATAACTTTTTTTTTTTTTTGATGAGAAAGTAAAGCTTTCGATTAAAGGGACTTTGAGAGTAACAACATGATTTGAACTGGGAAGTCTTCCAGCCATAGAACAGGATGCTCAAAATCTAAAGCAACTTTGGCTAGAGCGTGAGCTGAAGTGTTACACATTCTTGGGATAAAATGAATAGACGATTGGCTCTGGTTCTTCAGACTTGCTTGGATTTCTTTAATTGTCCACATTATTTCGGACATGCTGCTCTTCCTATTATTTGATAGCTCCACCACTTCCAGCGAATCAGATTCAATGATGAAAGGCTCTAACTTTGCCTGACGGGCTGCTTGAAGACCATAAAGCACTGCTTCAGCCTCCATGCAAGCTACGTTGCCTCTGTAGTTGATTCTCTGAACAGCTGCTCCTACAATTTTGCCACTTGAATCCCTGATCACCACCCCCAAACCGGCTTGCAATTTTGACGTTTTAACAGCGGCATCGACATTTATCTTATACCAGCCTTTTGGGGGAGGGTTCCAGCTTGTAGTATTTGATTGCCTCTGACAAGGCGTGACTGGGTGTTTTGGCTGTTTGATCCTCTTGTAAGATTCCACTATGGCTGTTGCTCTTGCAGCTGTTATTTGCGGGCCATTTTGTTTGCCTTCCAAAACTGAACGATTTCTGTCATACCAAATAGCCCAGCAAACTGCAATAAACTGTGCCAAGTCCTCCTTACTCCTATTTGAAGCTACTTCTTGGAGCACACTTAACATGTCTTGATGAGCCATCTGTTTCACATCTTCATAGAAATCTGTCAGCTTCCAGACTTTGCGCGCAGCCTTACAATCCAATAGTGCATGGAAGGGGTCTTCACTGTTGCAGTGACATCTTTGACAAATTGGGTTTGGCACCATTTTTTTCTTCCAGAGGTTGTCGGCAGTTGGGAGCAAATTTTTTGCAGCTCTCCACATAAGAATCTTAACCTTTTCTGGGATTTCATTTGACCAAATGACTTTCCACTGAGTTTTGGAAGCATCAGAGCAGCCTAGAATGTCTGGAGACTTTAGCTTGGCTGCCAGCTGATAACCACTTTTAAGAGAATAGGCTCCATGCTTATCATACCTCCAAATTAGAATGTCTTCCTGGGGGGTTTTCGGGAGAGGGAGCCTTACAATCCTCTCCGAGATCTCCCTGGGATAAATCTGTGCGATCTTGTCTTCTCTCCACTGGTTTCTGTCATTGATGAGGTCAGCCACCACGACCTCACTTGTTAAATTTAGAGGGGGAAATACGTTACCGCTGCCTACACTCCTCATCCAGATTTTGTTGCATACTGAGATTTTGTCTCCCTGGCCTATTCTCCACCGTAATCCCTCCTGAAGCAGCTCCCTACCCCATAAAATACTTCTCCACACGAATGAAGGCTTTGAACCGAGCTTAGCCTCCATGAAGTCACTGTGTTTAAAGTATTTAACTTTTAAGATTTTGGCCATTAGGGAATCTGGATGGTGCAGTATCCTCCACCCCTATTTTGCTACAAGAGCTTGATTGAAGCTCGAAAAGTCCCTGAAGCCTAAGCCCCCTCTAATCTTTGCGTGGCACATTCTTTCCCACCTAGCCCAGTGAATGCGCTTGTGATTATCAGAGGATCCCCACCAAAACTTGGCTAAAGCTTTTTCAATATCATCACATAGCCCTTGGGGGATTTTGAAAACGCTCATTGCATAAGCTGGCACTGCTTGAGCCACTGCTTTAATAACGACTTCCTTTCCTCCACTGGAGAAACACTTGTGCTGCCAACTGGACAGCTTGCTTAAAACTCTTAGTTTTACATCGTTGAAGAAGCTGATTTTTTTCCTCTCCACCATAGAGGGTAAACCCAAGTATCTCTCATGCTTTGTCACAACATTCAGACCAAAGATATGTTTGATCTCCTCCCTTTGTCCCTGACTTGTGCTGGAGCTGAAAAGCATGGAAGATTTGTCGTAGTTGAACACCTGACCCGAGGCTGCCGCATAGCAATCGAAGATGCTCTTTAAATTTTTGCAGTCAGAGGTTGAGGCCCTTGAAAAGACCAGGCTGTCGTCTGCAAACAGGAGATGGGAAACTGAAATGTCTCTGCTGAATTTTAAGACATGGATAAGGCTCTGGTTTTCTGCTTGCTCCAGCATGTTAGAAAAGACTTCTGCACACATAATGAAAAGGTAAGGGGAGAGGGGGCATCCTTGTCTCAATCCTCTTTGTGGATGGATGAGACCTTTTGCCGCTCCATTAATTAGTACAGAGAAACTTGTTGTAGTAATACAAGACATGATCAAGTTCACCCATTTTTCAGAGAAGCCTAGTTTAAGCATTGTGCATTTAACAAACTCCCACTCCACTCTATCGTACGCTTTACTGATGTCTAGTTTCCGGGCTACAAGCCCTTTCTTTCTACCCTTGCTCTGTCTAATCTTGTTCAAGCACTCATAGCCTATGATTACATTATCAGTGATGAGCCTATTAGGCACAAAGGCACTTTGGGTGGGTGAAACAATATCATTTAGCACTTGTTTTAGTCTATTGGCCAATGTTTTTGCTATGAGCTTGTAGATAACATTACAGAGGCTAATAGGCCTAAAATCAGTTACATTCTTAGGCTTATTCACCTTAGGAATCAGGGCGATATAAGTATGATTAAGGGGAGCGAGGTTACCTCCCTCGTTCAGGACATGCAGGCAAGTTCTGATAGCTCCCTCTTTCACTGAGCGCCAATGCTTTTGGAAGAAAGCTGCTGGAAAGCCATCCGGGCCAGGGGCTTTCGTCGGGCTCATCTGAGCTAGGGCCTCTGTTATTTCCTCCTCTGTGAAAGGTTGATCCATGTAGTTTGCCCTCTCCTCTGTGACCTTCGGATTCAGCCCAGATACTGCTGCCTTTATTTGATTTGGGGGCGGGTTTGATGAGGTAAACAGATTTGTGAAATATCCACAAATCATCTGCTCGATGCTCTCTACATCCTCAATCCGCCTTCCGTTTTCATCTTCTAGTCCGTTAATTCTGTTTTTTCGCTTTCTTGCCGAGGCCTTTGAGTGAAAAAATTTTGTGTTTTTGTCCCCCTCTTTCAGCCACTCTGCCCTCGATATTTGCTTCCAGCAAATTTCCTCTTCTAAAAGGATTTTGTCAATCTGATTTTCCATGTTTTGAATCTCTTCGCCCTTGTGAAAATGCCTGTACTCCGTCTTGATCTCTTCTAGCTTGTTTGTCAGCTGCTTCAACTTTCTTCTCCTTCCCTCGAACTCATTCTTGCTCCAGAGCTTCAACTCTGCCAGGGATACTTTCAATTTCTTTTTTAGCGTTTCAACTGGATTGCCTTGCTCCCAGCAGCCCGTTTCCAACCACTCTTGCGTAATGATTTCTTGGCACTTCTCGTACGAGCTCCACATATCCTCGTAATGGACTCTCGGAAAGCTTCTTCTTAAATATCTTCTTGCTGCGCTACTACCTCCAACAAAATTGGGTTGTGATCTGAGCTCCAAGAAATCAGATTCGCGGCTACCTTATCCTGGAAACAGCTTCTCCAACTACTGTTGCATAGGAATCTATCAAGCCTCTCCTCTATAAAATTAGAACCAAATCTCCGATTGGACCATGTGAAGGGATACCCAGTGCTTCCTAGGTTCATTAAATCGTTGTCCCTAATGGCTTCCCGAAATTCATTCACTAAATTCACTCTCCTATCCCTCCCCCCTGATTTTTCATTTAGGTCTAGCACCTTATTGAAATCACCAAAACACAACCAAGGCAAAGAGGATAGAGTAGCTAACCTTCTTAAAAGTTCCCACGTATGCTTATTTTATTCCGATTCCGGGTGACCGTATACTCCCGAACATCTCCAGTATATGCCATTCTCACTATGAACAACTGCATCCACATGGTGATTACTGTAAGATTTTATTTCATCACTTGAGCTCCACAATGCCAAACCTCCTCCCAAACCTTCTCTACTGACTGCAAAGCAATTCTGAAAATTCAATTTATTTGCTTTCTCTTGCATTTGCTTCACCGTCATCTTTGTCTCGCTAAGAAAAAAGATTTTCGGCTTGTGCTCTTGCAAGAGGTGCTGGGCTTCGCGGAACGTTCGGTCTTTCCCCAGCCCCCAAACGTTCCAGCTCAAGAGATTCATAATTGTCGGCGGGGCTGTCCCGCAGCCGCCGCCGATATGTCGTTTGCATTGTGTAGCTCCTCCCTGCCTTCCCCATTCTCGTTCTCGAAATTCAGTTTTGAAGCTATGTTTTTTGCTTTCCAGTATTGAGGTGAGTGGTGAGTTTTTGTTGGGCTGATAATTTTGCACCTCTTTGCCTTCGGGCTCTCCCATTCCATTGCACTACAGAGCCTTTTGAGTTTTATTGGTCCCTCGTTTGTCTCCATCTTAGTTTTCACCTTTCGGGCTTGGCACTTCCACTTCTTTTTCCTTGGTTTTGTTTTCTCCATTCTCGGCCCATTGTCTATTTTTTCCGTTTCTAATTCGAGTTGGGCTGAAGTCTCAGAAGTTTTTTTATTCTGGCCCATATCCATTATGATCTCATTTTGTTCTTTTTCTCCCCATTTTGGATCTCCCGCGCTTTGTAGATTTTCTGAATTTTTCCCTTGTGAGCCTGTACCCTTCTCTTCTCCGTTCCCGCTTTTGGTTCCCGCTCTTGTGGCCACATCCCAATAAACTGTGTCATCGATGACCGTTGTGTTCATTACGCTTGCCTCCGCCTCAAGCTCTGTCACCCCTTGCATTAAATGCAGCTCAACCACCCTCTGAGTCTGGTCTATTATTTTGTTCGAACTATCCAAATCCAGATCCGGCAAGTTTCGGTTGGGCCCTTCATCACGACCCGAGACATTAGTTCTGTCTTGCTCATTCCCCTCTGTGCCGCTGTTTTTTCTTGTTGGGGTTGAGAGATTTGTGTGTGGTTTGTTAGAAGCTGAGTCCCAACGATCTTTCCCTCTGCTCTGTTTTAGTCGCTCCGTGATGGTTGTTGCTTTGAGCCAGGGGCCGTAAGCTAATTCATCATTGGATTGAGATTTATAATGGACACACTCCCTATACTGGTGTCCTATTCTTCCGCAATGTACAAAAATCGTGACTGCTCAGACATCACCCGCATGGGGATGTCTTCTTCCCCCTCCCCCTCCTGTTCAAGCTCAATTATTTTCTTCAGCGGTCTCGTAATGTCCACTGAAATTCTTAATCTCAAGAATTGTCCAATACATTCTCCTGCTGCATCTGTCTCAACTTCTTCGACCTTCCCGATAGCCTCACCCAACTCTGTTGCCATTTCTTTGGTCATACACATAATGGGAACATCATGAATTTGGACCCAAAAAGAAGAATGGCTGAAATCTTGCTTTTTTATGTCCCCTATTCCAACTGGTTCAATAAGCACGATAAGGGCTCTGTCGAAGTGCCACGGGCCCCCTGCTACAATGCTCCTTTTGTCTGCCTCCGAACCAAATTTAAACATGAATGTATTATCGCCAAGACTTTCTATCTTGACTTCTCTGGAAGTTTTCCACACTCTCTGCATGGCGATCCTTAAGCCCTCGATGTTAACTCCCCATGTGTGGATCACTCTTCCTATCAAGCAACCCGCTACTATCTTTTCCCCCTTGACTTTCATTTTGCTTTTAAATGCAACTCGTCCTTCTTCCTCGTCACTTAACTTTATGGCTCTACATCTCCTTATTAACTCTTCTGGCTCCATTTATGAAACTCAAGCACACCACAAGCTCAGGTTTGGATGGTAGCTGAGCTTTAATTGCTCTGACGTTATGGCTCTAACAGAAAATAAGGTGGGGGAAACAAATAACAACACAGGAAATCTTTTGTAAGAATGACAATAAAACAAACACCCACTTGGGGCGACTTTAGAGAGTCATGACGACTCTACTTTATTCTCCCATCTTTCTAAGTTTTCAGAGAAAACTTTGAAAGAGAGAAGACTAATACCTTCTAGAAGATACTTGTACTCTTCATAACTTAAAAGGTCAATGAGCCTGCGATTGAAACATATTATATAAATGACAAATGTATTGTGTTGTAGATCATGTGCATGTATTATAATTTATAAAGATCTTATTTAACAAATAATGGATTCCGATTTGCATAATTGAATGATCAAATGTTTAATGATACATTGGGTGGGTGGGCTCTTGATCCAGATGGAATAGACTCCTGTCTGTCACGGGTTCCGATTGTCATTGTATAATTGGATTTTGATTGCATAATTGAGCGATCAAACGTTTGTCATCGTTGGATTAAGATCATACGCACACAACTAACATGACAAATATTCAAAACTGGGGGGGGGTGGGGGGGGTGGGGAAAGAAATAAAGATCTTAATACACGTAAATGATCAAATTACATCTATTAATCTTGTGATTGGAAAATGACAATCATGAATCATCGCCTATATAATATGGGCCCACATCTATGCCCTTCTTTAGAAAAAATGTTCAAATAATCAGGACCCACATCTATGTCCTCCTTTACAAGAAATGTTCATCGTACGGTGTATTAAGCATGACATCAATTGTTTGATTGCAGCCTAATTTGGGCATATATTCGCTTTGAGTGATTATACAACTACAAACTTTCGTATAAAGTATAAATTTATTTTATATAAATTAATTTAGTATTAATTTATTAGTTGAATAAAAATATAAAATAATAAAAATAAATTATGTGGACAAAGAGATATTTAATTCAACTAATTTCATTATGCTACATTAATTGTATAAAATAAATTTGTATAAGAATTTGTTGTTATATTATTACTCATTCTCTTTTGTACGCTGAAAAGAATTTTTGCCAAATATTATGCTATTATAATTGTATTGATTAAGTACACCCGCTAATTGCCTTGAATATATATATATATATATATATATATATATATATATATATAAAATACCACAGTATGACCAATAGTATTGGGCGAGCCCATAGGTGGGCAAACTTTAACATATATAAGTCCTTATACGAGTGAATACTAGAGTAGGGCCTTTGACATCCTCAAAATTTCTCATAAAACCCCTTTCAATGAAACTACCTAAATAATCAAAATTTTAACTAATTCATTTTTATTTTGAATGAAAATTCAATTAAAGTTATAATTATTCTTTTAAAAAAAAATTTTTACACCGACTCATTTTGTAATTTATATTTTTAGTATAGATTTTAATTAAACATATTTTCTTGGAGAAAATTATTAGAGTTTATAATTATGGATATAAATTATATAATAAAGAGAAAATCATTTCAGATTTTAGAATTTTTATGTATATTTTCATAAATAAAAAAACTCAAAAGAAATACTCATTTGAAGGTGAAATTTTACGTGACAATTTTCTATATGGGCTTCTATTTTTGAATTAAAGCAAAGATATGTAAAGAGAAAATATTCAAACTGGGTGTTAAAAGCATTTTCGATGGGTGTAGAAAGCTCTACTCTTAACACCGCGTCTGGGTTTAAGAGGTTTTCTTTTCTTTTGAGCCCAATTCGGACTTGATTCTATTTGTTTCGTCGACTCCATTTTTAGAGCATGCGAGGAATTTGATCTGCTGATACCCAACCTAGCATAAGGGATAGCTCCTTTTCGTTCATGCGAAAAGATGTTCGATTTTAAGCGTACATTAGTGAGATAAGGTGTCTCTTTTTTCTTTTTTTCTTTTTTTCTTTTTTTAAGTAGATTCATTCTATAGTAAGTCCAATATATCGAAGTTGCACTATAAAAGAATTATTTTGTCCCTACCAAATATGAGGCGACCCCCAAAAAAAAAATTATTTTGTTCTCATAAATTTTTTTTATTGTAAATATTGGTTTATTAACGTAATATTACACTTACCAAATATCATAATTTTGTTTTTCTTATTCCAAGTGGAATGACATTAATTCAATGACAGAGATATATTAACAAAAATTTAAAGTTACGAAGGCATATATTTCAACGAATGAATTACACTCCATTTCTTGAGATTGATAAATTGAAATACTACTTAAAAGGTGTAATCATTTTGAAAAACTCTTGTTACCACCGAAAGCACTTTAATTTATTTTTTCACCTGTGCTTTAGGGTTATTTGGGCAAAAAAGGTAGAAAACATTAAAGCATTTAAGAGAAGCACTTGTGACAAAAATAGTATTTCCAAGACTATAATTTTTTTTTAAAAAAAAACCTCTTAAAAGCACTTTTAAACACAACTAAAATCTCCAAATAAAGCACTTTTAAGCACTTTAATTTACTTGAATAAGCTTTTGTTTTCTTCCATTGTTTGCTTGCACAAAACCATTATTATGCTTTCTCATCACAATCCTTTGATATCTCATGTTTCTTTAATAATATATATCTTAATGGTTAGTAATCAATTCATAATGGATAAAAATGATTAGTTGCAAGATTCTCATTGACTAATGAAAAATAAAATTCAAAATCTATATGTTTAAATCCAACTCGAATTCGTTCATGTCTACTTCATCTCCTCTACTCGCTAATACTTTGTACCATGTTAGGTTTTATCTCTACGTAATGTAAAGTGTCTTCATGTCACAAGTTTGACGAAAATGCTTACCGGCCCAAATTTTTAATCACATTAATATCAAATATTGCTGCGGCTAAATTTTGATTGATTGTTCCCCTCTTATACTCAACCATACAATCCAAGCACCATCCATGTCGATTTTCCCATGCAGCTTAAATACTTTTGGCCTTTCTTGATCTTTCTTTTAATTGAAACTTCCTATGGAGTCAGCATTGCGTCTGCTAGGCAAATGGGTATGCAAAATTCTGACGATGCCCCAACTCACTTAAACTTTTTTCGAGCTGCATTAAGAGGAAGGCAAAGGGTTTTATCATGTGCTAATGATCCTAATGCCTGTTTGGATCGCGAGAAGAACCCGTGGGGTGGCGACACGTGTTGTTTTCGACGGTTCTGTAAAGATACATTGAAAGATTCAAACAACTGTGGGGGTTGTGGCAATGCTTGTGGTTACGGGCTTGTTTGTTGTGACGGAAAGTGTGTTGATGTTCAGAACGATCCTCGGCATTGTGGCTCTTGTTTTGAAGAGTGTGCTGGGAAGAATACATGTGCTTATGCAATGTGTGATTATGGTGGCTGATTGATGATGATAATTGATTCATCAATAATAAACTCCAGTAAAATTTAAGTTCACTTGTGATGGCTCTAGCAGGAATTTGGTGTCAGGTTTGTGTCGGTATGTATCATGCAAATAAGAAGTCTTGTGCTTCGAAATTGTGTCAATATCTATCATCTGCTTTACCCTTATTTTCTTTGGATGCATGCATTTCATTCAAATAATTCGTGCCAATGGATCTTTGTAAAAGACAAATATTTGTCTGATTACTGATTGGAAAAGTTTGAAATTAATGTGGGTGATTCATCGCCAATGGGCTAGGAGAGCGCGGGTTCACCGTCCCATATGACTGTGGTAGTTGAAAAAAAAATAATGGGGAAATTTCCAATTTAGAATCAATCTCCTCTGTTAATGTGAGGGTAAAAATCTCCTCCATTAATGTGAATATTGAATATTTACTTAATAGATTATCCGGATATATAATTACTTGTAAATATCAACAGTGTAGTATATAAAAAAAAATGTGGGTGATTCATCAGAAAGGTTAAAAATCCATCACCGTATCAATATGACTGTGGTACTGATCATTGAAAAGTGGGACTGCAATGGAACAACTCTGTGAACCAAAGAGCTGTTTCCATTTTTTTTATTGCATGTCCTTAATTTTTTGTTACAAATATCAAATTTTCATTATACTATATTACAGTATTTCTAAATACTCTTCAAATAAGATTTTATTATTTATTTAAAGAGTAATACCAGTATTTAAGACTTCAAAAAATATTCTAATTAAGATTTTTTAAATAAGAAACGATTCTCTCTCTTCGATTTTATAGAATTACGTTTTCTCTCTTTAATTTATATTTGATTAAAATAATATTAATTTATTTATATTTGAAGAGATTTTTAGATAATGATATATCTTTTTATTCTTCTTTTTACCATATAAGTAAACAAATAAATATTTAAAGAGTAAAATTAATAAAATTTTTTAGAAATGCTCTAATACTCCCTCTCTATTTTGCCTTTTTTATTTATTGTATGCACATATTAATAATTTTTTCTAAATTTTTAATGCACACATTAATTAAAAATTTTGTAGTGTGGAAAATTTTGAAAAAACACGGAAAGTATTACTATATTTATGCACCTTAATTTAAAAACCTGATAAACAGGTTTAAACTTTCTGCAACTTTAAAATCTCGGAATTAGAAAACTACCAATATACACACGCACGTAACATCCTTCTGTTGAAGACTTTTTCTTGGCCACTTTCATGTGGTCCTTTCAAATATGAGAGTTGTACAGTTGTACTTGATAGTGACCATGCAACAACTTTAACGTCATATAATTAATTATATATTTAATAAAATTTTTAGGTTTAATTAAAACATAATGATATTCAATAATGCATACACCATGGACATTGAACATTGCTTCCGGGCCTCTCCAAGCTATGACAAAATGATTCAAATAAACTTAGTATTCCCAATTTATTTTATGGTAAATTTCAAACTTATCAGTCATATATATATATATATATATATATTAGTAATTTTTTGATTTAAAATCTTAAAGTACGGGAAAAATTCAAGAAAATTTTAAAACCGCACAATTTTAAAAATTTACAGTTTAAGTCTTTTAAACCATGTGGTTTTAAAGATTTTCTGGACTTTTTCGTATTTTAAAATTTCAAACTTAAACATTTTTAATATATATATATATATATATATCTTCACTTCATTGCGATCTCATCCTATCGTTTAACAATTACTTAATTTAAAATTTGAATGATACAATTATCATAGCATTGCGATACTAAATTGTGTCAAGCCATACAACTGTTGATATAACCATGTCATTATGTCACAAGCAATTATAAAAAAGTGAATTCCAAGTTTTAGATCCAAACTTGTCAGCGATGGTGCATGTATTGTGATTATTAAATGCATTGAAGTAATCATGAATCTACAGATCACCAGAATTTTAAAATTCCCCCTTTCTAAAGTAAAAGATTACGTCACAATAATTCGTAAAATGGAAAAATGACCAAAATCTTTTGATGTGGGATCAAATCATTCCATCACCATCGGTGGCTCAGTCGGGCCCCAAGCCCTAGCACTGCAATTTAGGGGTGTACACGGATTGGATTTTACGGATCGGACATTAATTTATATTCGATCCACAATTTTACAAATTACAAATTTTTAATTCAATTCAATCTGCAGATTAGTTAAATTCAATCCAAATATAATTCATACGTCTGTGGATTGGATGCGGATTTGACCCAATCCATATCCGATCCATCATTTTACGGATTGGTCTATGGATTAAAAATTTTTTATTTTGTCTGCTCCACGAACTAATAAAATAGAAAAAAATCTAATATAAAAATAATTTTATTATTTAAATAAAGCTAAAATAATACATTAAAAATTTAAAAATACAACACACTCTAGAATAATACATTCAAAATTTCAAAATATAACACATCAAAATTAATTGTTCAAATAAAGTTACAATAATGCATTTAAAGTTGCAAATTATGATACTCTGAAAAGAAAAATGTCCGCTACCAATTTGTATTTCGTACTTTAACCTGAACAAAATACATATAATTCAAATAAATAACAAATAAAAAACTTTTATTTAATAAAATATATAATAAATATTTACCCTTACCATCCCATCAAATCTGTCAAGCTTCATCAAATATATTCTTATCATCTCCCAAAATCTCTGTACATCAAATCTTTGCCTTTTGATTATTTAATCATTTTATTTGGTGACTGTATATTTATATATTTGATTATTTAATTATGTTTTATTTTATATTATTATTGGGTAATGGGCTAATGGGTAAGATATGTTACGATGATTATGTAACTATGTAATGACACATTTATAATATTTTTTAATCAATTAAATAAATATTTTTTTTTTACGGATTTACGGAATTTTACGGATTTACATAAGTAAATCCATATCCAATCCATCGATTGCGGATTTTTAAATTTTCAATCCGATCCAATCCATGGATCCACGGATTGGACTTTTACGGATCGGACGGATTAAGTGGATTAGATTGGATTCTGTACACCTCTACTGCAATTTGCATCTCCAGCGCTTTTCTTTAGGATAGCAAAATGTTAAATCTGTTCTTTAATTAGTTCATCGGGTTAATTATCTTTAAGTGACATTTATTTTGATAAAAATTAAAAAAGTGATATATATTTTAAAAATATTTGATCAGGTGATATTTTGTTAATTTTTGCAGTTAACTTTAACATGATAGACAATTAGTTACAAAAATGATGTAGCTATCTCTAAAAATTAGTTATAAAATAATATTTGTAAAACCCTACAATTAGTTACAAAACAATATTTCTGCCCTTGCTCACTTATTTTTATTTTTATTTTTATTTTTTAAATGAAAAAATAAAAAATGAAATCTAAATCTAATTAACAGGAGAGTTAAATCAAATATTCAAAAAAAAAAAATCTTATTGAATCAGGTTGATTTATGAACATAAAAAAGTAGAACTCTTATAAATTATAAAGTATTATATAAATATAATATTTTTTATCTCCTTGACTTTATGAAAAAATAAGTTTTTTTTTAATTTTACCCTTACTCCGTTAAAATTAATAGCAAAAGTCAGAATATTACCTAATTGAGTATTTTTAAAACATTTATTATCTTTTTAAAATTTATGAAAATATGAGTGAGTAAAAATAATTGACGCTTTCTCAACAATGTGTAGGCAGTAGGCTCCCACGTGCCTCCATGATATGTACAAGTCAAAAATATCCTTGATCACTTTTGTTGACAAAAGCTGCCCATTTTTTTGTCACCCAACGGGGTCTATATTAGTGTATCCAACGATATATACACGGCATGGCTAGCCTAGCTATTCTTATAAATAGTTTGATTGTACGTATAGTAATATCCTCGTATAATATGAATTATTTTAGTCTGATTGAAATATCAATCTTAAAAAAAAAAAAGAAAAGGAACCCTTAATTTTCGTCACAAAAAAATGTGAAATTTCGGGTTAGCATGTTTTTTTTAATCTAATTCTGTGTAGATCTTTGTATTCTGCGAGATATTCTGATTCTTTATTATAACAGACGTCACGATATTTCTGATCGGATGAATATAAGACTTATATATTATATTACATAAAAGATACGCGACATATACTCAGATGAATATAATTGAGACTTATACATTACATTAAATTCTATAGAGTATATGTCCAGACAGATGACCCTCACGGAGGAGGGAAGTCCCTACTCCACTCACATTTACAAGAGAGAAGAATGTTAATAAATATTTAGTCGCAATCTTCCTCAAGGAAGTCCTCTCCACGCATTTACAGAATGTTAATAAATATTTAGTCACACATCTTCACTCACGAAGGAGGA
The DNA here is from genome assembly GCA_030449925.1 of Citropsis articulata. Classification (NCBI taxonomy): domain Eukaryota; kingdom Viridiplantae; phylum Streptophyta; class Magnoliopsida; order Sapindales; family Rutaceae; genus Citropsis; species Citropsis articulata. The sequence goes on from JASUUH010000224.1 coordinate 39,444, forward strand.
AGTTCTCTTTCACTCACATTTCTGAGAAGAATGTTAATAAATATTTACATGAAGGAGAATCCTCTTCATTTCGCGTTCTGAAAATAATATTAATAAATATTTAATTTCCATAATATTTTGTGAATTTAAATTAAACTGATGGATCGCGTCACAAACTATCATATGTATATAAATCATTAGAAATTTTGAAAATAATACGGCATCGTTTCTGAAATCATACGTAAATAAAAACTGAATTGTATATGTGGTCCAATCTCTTTTCAATTTCCACACGGTGCAGCCACCGAGCACAATCTGTAAGGAAATAACTGGGAAGCACTATTCTAGCAATGACCAGGAAGATTTCTGTACACGCCTGATGCCTCCACCTTCAAAAGACATAAATAACTATCCTTTAATTTATTTTTTTTAATAATTTTCTTATTCCTTTAGTTACTTTTTAGTTCTAATTTTCGTATTCAATTTTGTATTATATACAATGAACCAAAGTACATTGATTTTTTTTTAATGAACTATAATCTACAGACATTTAAAATTTAAAATTTACTGAGAAGTTAAATTTATACACTATAGAGTTCAAACCAGAAATCTACCATCCTTAACCATATCTTTGATTTAAAATTCAAAATTCGACAAGACACCTACTCCTCCAAGAGCCCTGTTATACTTATATATAGTATTAGGGAAGATTGTCAATTTTCTTTATACTGAAATTAATATATACTATTTATTCCACATTATTTCATAATATCTAAAACCTCATTGATATCAAAGAAAAGAAAGGCAAAAGTGCGTTAAATTAATTATTTTCTAAATAATTTATATTAAAAATATAAAATATATATTTATTAAAATAAAATATCTTTTTTTATTCACAATGACATATATATTTCTTATTTTTTATAATAAATATGAGTAAAAATATATTTAAAAATACGTTGTTAGGAGTTGAAAATAATAAAAAGTAAGTGATATATATTAATTTTAATAGGAAAGATTAGGTAATCTCCCTAATATTTTAATTTTAGTCAAACGTCTCAAACCTTGCAGCAATAACAAAAATAAATAATTCAAATTTTAAAAATGTAATCCGTAATAAATTATTAAGAAAATGTACACACTGTAAGAACCAAAACCACAGGGAACTTCATTTGAAGTACTCCCAAGTCCCAACTCCCAAGCCAAGCCTTTCTTCTTGTGTGTATAAAATACGGACATCGAGTCACTTTTGATCCCAAAAGCGGGTTAAAAGAAAAAGAGTAGCTAAAAAAAGAAAAAAGAAAAGAAAAGAAAATATAGTTTTATTTTCTTCCACAAACCGCGTCCCCCCACTCCTTGTTTTATTAACAAGCCAAGCTCACATTTTCACATTCACTTTCTCACAACAAAAACACACACACAGCAAAAACACAAAACCTTTCACAAAGCAAAAGCAATGATAGAAGAGAGACCACACGGCGGCCCGCCCCACGGGGTGTTACTGGCAGTGGTCGTCGGCATCGTGGTGCTGGTTCCGTTCATTATCGGCGACTCCGGGGAGGCCATAACTGAGTTCATAGCCGAGCTTTTGAGTCCAGTGGGGCTTCTCTTGCTCCCCATCATCTTGCTTCTCACGATCCAATTCCTCTCCTCCGATCGCGGCTCGTTTGTCAACAGCATTTTCTTCACCGGCGAGCCCGACACCATTCACAGGGTCAGCGGGTCCCCGGTCGGCGTCGCGCTGTTTCTCGTTTTGATCTTGTTCTTGCTCTACAATCGCGTTTCGATCTTCGGCGGCGATGACGACTCCGGTGATTAGTTTTGTTTGTTTCACTTGGATCTGTGGATTTAAAATTTGGTTTTATGTTTCTGTGTTCATTTTCTGATGTACTTAGTTTTTGATACTACGTAGAAAGTTCATGGGGTTTTAAGGGAAGGGTTTTCTGTAATTTCACGTAAATACCCAGGTGTTGAATGGTAATATAGTACGGGGATATATTCACGTAATTGCGACTGAGTTTTCTAATTTTGAATGACATAACTACTCTTGATGTATCCCGACATTTCAGTTGCTAATTGTTTGTCATGCCAGTAATAGGGGTATAATCGTCTTTTAGATGTGCAGCGGCGCCACCGTCGGTAACCGGTGTTTAAGTTTAACAATGGTGTGGCTTTCTTTTTCAGCTCCTTTTCTTTTTGTCGTATATAGAGATTCTTTTTGTGCCATTTGTATTAAAATTATTGTCTATTTGAACCTCGATTTCTTTGCAATGGCACGTGGGCACGTGGAGCTCTGTTTCTTTTCACGTTTTAAACCATTATTTTGATGACGTGGTGGCAAGTTTGCATGGTCAAAAGAAGAGTAGAAAAGAGGTTAAGCGCAACATTCAAGTCAAGTATTGAAAGTTCAAAATCAAAGTTCTGGCATAGAGTCTAAAGTAACTGGCGTGTGGGTGAAAAAGCAGTAGCGCAGTTTAACCTGAACCGAAGGTGGTATTATAGTCCTTCCGTGGAAAACTAGGGGCCCGTGACAAACTGGCCACAATCTGAAATGAATTTTCAAGTTGTTGTCCCTATAGTATTATGTAACCTCGTAGATAATTTTTTTCAATCAAGATATCATCATATTAAGGAACCCTTAAGTTACAACAATTGTAATGTACCGTCACTCACAGCAATAATGATAGGTGGGTCTCACGACCACTGTTGTTGTGAATGGCGTACATTACAATTATTGTAACGTAGAGAATCCTCACATTAAAATTAAAAATAAGTTAAAAAATAATAGATTAAAGAATAAAAAAACATATATACTTCAATACAATATTTCAATGTAATGTATATTTTATTTTATAATATATTAAAATTTATTTTTATTTTTATTTTTTAACTTATTCTGAATTGAATATAGTCAGAATCATTAATTAAAAGCTCATTTCCCATAATCTAATCGTCCACTGCATAGACAAATATCATAAGTTTTATGAAAATTAGAAGTGATAAAACGAGTCATTAGGTCGTGTTTGTGTTACATCAATTTTTTTCTAACTCAAACACGATCTATTTTATAATCGTATTAAAATATTAAATGTCAAATTTGGCACAAAAAAAAAAAAATAATCGAGTTACCCAACAGACCAACACACCCATTTAATAATAAGATAAACGTGTCATCCAACATGATACACCAAGTAGCTCGCTAAATACGTATTTAACACGATTTAAGTCAAACACTGGACACCCATTTTATATAAATTACACTCATTTATATCTAAATAGTATTATATATTGACACTATAAAATATACATGTCCACCAAAATATAATATATTTATACTACTGGAGTTTAAATATATTTTGAATTTTAAAAAAGGAAACACTATTTAGATATTCATCATTTACCCAAAAAAAAAAATCATGTCAAATATTTGAATTTTAATGACAAGATTTTACAAATTAATTTAGAATTAAAAACATAAGTATATTTTAATACAATCAGCTTTAGTTAACTATTTAAGGCCTTTGTTATGTTACATTATCATATAACATACATGATGTAACGTAGATTAATTCGTCCGGCGGTTGTGAAAATATAAGATGAAAAAAATCATATTATTTTCACAATCATTAAATTTTCATCCAACGGTTGTTACATCATCATGGATGATGTAACATAACAATTTTCACTTTTTAAAAATCATGTCATCAACCAAGTAAACAGACTAAAAAATTAAACCTAACCTAAAAGGGGGAAAAAAAATCATGTTGACGCAAGCCAAACCTATTTAATAATTGTGTTTGACTGTCACAAACCAAATTCATTTATTCATGTCGACTAAATAGATTGTGTCAAATTATGCCAAGTTGAATGAAAATGAAAGACATCCTGAACTAAGAGAAAGGATTTTGTTTAGCTATAAGCAGTTTGCATAACCATCAGATAACTGTATCAAAAGTTAGTTTAAGTAAACTGCAAGCAAATTTAAGCTTAGTTTAAGTAAACTGCATGCCTCATTACCTAATGAAGGTGCTACCGGCCATCCTGAAGGAAAAGCAGCTCCCCACCAACAGGGCGAAAAAGGAAAGTTATGGTGAACGATCACAAAATTTCAATATTCATTGGAGGATAGTATCCTTCACCGGTTAACATCTTTGGAGCCAAGATACATAAAAGTAGCTTAATGAATCTAATGTACTAATAAGATCAAAATACTGACATATGACACAAAATCTCAATGAGAAGGAAACAAAGGCCCACAATGAAATCTAAAAGATTTCCACCAATCTAAATAAAATGTTGCAGTCTCATCATTTTTGCTAAACATTCTCAGCCTCGTCCTAGACATAAAACAGAGAAGCTGTGAACAAAACTGCAGCACACTACCCTAATCATCATATTATCGAAATAGACATGAACGGGCATTAAATGGGTGTTTGAAAACCCTCCTTGCCACTTTGGCATATCTTGAAAACCAGTCAGCCATCAAGGGACCCCTTTGGCAGAGAGGTCTGTGGCTTTTGAGCATTTTCCGGAATGAAAAGCAACTGATAGGCCTGGGTCACCTCTTTGGAACTCAACCCCACAACTTGTCTGATCTACCAACCATTTACTCTTGGGTCCAGGCTCGTCATTCATATTCTGTCAATTAACATTTCCCAGATTCTAGCCTTATTACTCTGCGCAATCAAGAAACAGTAAGTGTTAATCCAAACAACAAGAGTAAATTCAAAAAATAAGTTTGTATTATCATGCCAACAAGAAAGAGACATACATGGACCCATGTGGTCCAAAGCCTGCTGAAAATAATGCACTACACCAAGGATTGAAGCAACACACAGTAGTAACCAAAATTTCACCATGTACCCAATAGTAACTATCTCTTTGAGAGCTATGACCTACCTACATTCTTCATCATATATCTGAGTTAAACTTTTCAAGTGATTGTTCATAGCAAGGCAAGGAGAAAATCCGCCATTCTGCGTTAATTGATTTGTTAGTTCTCATTTGGGATCAAAAGCTGACCTCATTGTAAGTTATAGATTTGCTATTACCGTCATACATTCTTCATCATATAATTGAGTTCAAGCGACCATTCACGGCAAAGCCAAGAGAAAATCCCCATTCTACATTAACTACTAGTTTATTTCTCATTTGGGATCTAAAGCACAACCTTATTACACAAGTAGCCTGGTTTTTCTGCCAAAAGAACAAATGCCGAAGGAACGCAATTCAAAAGCTTGTTTTCCCTCTCGCCAATTGTCTTACAATATGGTGAGGGTGGCATCAGTCTCCAAATTTAGAGAACAGATAAATTAGTATCAACTTATAAAATTGGTTAGTTGCACCAAAAAAAATTTGAAAACACGTATTTTGTGTGAAACTAGAAGGGAAAATCAGGTACAGCTTCGCATCTCCTTCCTACACTAACTGAACACCTACTATTTGGACTTATGGAGATATTCAACATCATTGCACAGAGTTCACACAATAGAATTATATATGCGAAGGAGCTTACCTTCATGCTAGTCCAGATTCTCTAGTTTATTACAATGTGGTGTTGGCAGATTCTTATTCCAATGACGCTTCTGGAGCTCTACATGGCAATACCGCCAAAGCAAATTTCTGTAATCCTTGATCACGTTGTCCTCGATAACAGCACGAGCAGAACTACCATGAGGAAAGTTCTCCTCAAATGATGATGATGATTTGACATAAAATTCTATTCCATGCTTTTCAGTTGTCCTAGGAATCTGATAATTAAAATTCCGATGCAAAGAGTAGTCTGGCTCAGAATAGGGAAGGTAAGCAAGCAAGAATATCAGCAAAAATGGCAAAATCTGAAGAAGGAACACAAAATTAAGTCCAGATCCATGAAACTCCTCCCTCTCTTGGCTTCTCATCCCTCTAGTTCTATAAACACGAGTTGTTCGAAACATATCTTGTTGACCAAAGAATGACCTGAATATCTCATCAGGATCTAATTCATCATCAAAAAAGTCATGCTGAGCTCTTCTCCTCCTTGGCCTAACGTTATGCCGCTGGATATGCTCAAATTCATCAACAAAACCTACATGATCATAATGCCTTCTTGAATCATCATCACTCAAGCACTTAAACGCCTTGCACACTTTCTTAAATGCTTCCTCCGAACCTGGTGCCTTATTCTTATCTGGGTGAACTTTCAAAGAGAGTTTCCTATATGCCTTCCTAATCTCCTCAACCGAACAACTTCTCTCCACACCAAGAATCGCATAATAGTCCCTGTTCCTCTTAATGTGCCTAATCAACTCAACATGCTCTTCCGTATAACTCCTCTCCCCACTCAAACCCTCACCAAGTTTCTCCAAACCAGGCTTACTCCTTTGATCATCAAACCGCTTCTCATCAGCAGAAGACACATTTGGCTGGGGGTCAGCCAAACCAAGCTTCTCGCAAGCAGCCAAAACCTCATGAACAGACAAATTACCGTTCAGCCGTTGCGCAATTTTGATAAATTTCAACGCCCGTTGTTTATTACCAGACGCAATCGCTTCTTCAGCGATACGAATGCATCTCAAAGCCTCATCTTTGTTACTATCCATAATTCATCCAGCACTCGCCTCAAGACATTCCAATCAATTACTCAGTTCTATCAGAATTAAAGGAAAAGCAAATTAATACTTAATATTTTTAAAATATTATGCGAATATATTAATAGAACGATAGTACAATAAATCCAGGCATGTAATTTCGAGAATTTAGGTTAATGATAAATAGAATTAGCATGAGATTAAGACAATTCAATAACAGAAATGAGATTTACCTGATACAGATATCGAATCGAAGTGTCGTGACAGAGAGAGGATTCAGGAGAAGCGGAGCGCAAGGAGATGCGACGCGAATTATGTATTTATTGGTATGCCACGTCATCTGTGATTTTGGTCATGCTTCAAATGGGAGCATGCCACGTCAGACTGCGAACTGGTTAAATTGTCTCTTAAGTATTCTTCCTGGATTTTACTAAATAGTTGGATTAATCCGAAAAAGGAAAAGTGTACTAAAAAATATTTATTTTTCTACAATTGTTATTTTCAGTAATTTACAGAATACGTCTGAATAAGAGTTCATTCAAAGGAAGTTTTTTTTTTTTTTTTACTTTAATAGCTTAGAAGGATCATTTTGAGTAATAATTCAAGGTAAAATGGTAGGCCGAATTGATACAAATCAATCACAGTTCAACGGATATATGATGCAAAATTTTTATTAAAATTAATAATGAATCAGAAATGTGTCCTACTATCTAAATAACAAGAAATTAGAGTTTAAAACATTACATGTTTTGGTTTACAAAATCCAGTAACTCAATACATTATACATGTGTCAGAGTTAGCATATACACAACACGGGTGTATTAAGGCTTATGCCCAGATATGGGGAAAAAAAAAAAAAATTACAAAGACATCAGTTGTCATCATCTGAATCAAAAGCCTTTCTACTTCTCAAAGATTCCAAGATATCTAAAGGCCGATCATTTCGAGCACGGGTTCCTCCTTGGGTAGTCTTGAGTTTAGGCACGCTCATGGAACTGAGTGGTGGTGTGTTTGTGTGAGCTTCCTTGAGCACAGACCGAGCAGTGGCTGCTGCAGCAGCTTGAGCTGCATGATCTGTCTTGGCTGATTCGTACTTCTGCATATCATAAATGAGTTCTTTTTGAAGCAGTTTATCGGCAACCAATATGTCATCAATCTCATTTTTGTAGTCTTTGAGGATAATTCTCAGGCATTCCATTAGTGAGCCTGTGAGGGGACTGTTCTTGCTCTCTAGTAATCTTTTTAGTTCTATGAAGATGGGGATGGTGTTTTGGATTAGCCCTTTTCTTACTGCTTGTGTAATAGCTCTTCCTTTAGCAGCAGCAGCTGATGCTCCAGCTTCTGCGGCTTCTTCCTCTATTTCTGCAGTCGCGGATGCTGATCCTCGGGTGGGAGTAATCCGAATCTCTTTGCAGGCAAGAATTTGGAAAGCATCCTGCTTGGAAACAGGACAAAACTCATTTTCATTTTGTTACATAACATATGCATACTTGCAGTTTATGACTATACAAGGGATTAGTACCTGTAGAACGGATTGCCCAGTAACATCTTCAATATTGAGCATGCCGTCTGAGACTGAAGCAAGAATCTCTGCACAACTTTGCAAATGTGGCTAAAAGGTGCTCTGGAGCCATTTGCTTCAGCAGAGAGACATAGATGTGCATTCTTTTAGACCTGGATCGTTCATCATTTCCCCTGGAAAGAATGATACATGCATGGTAATGACTGAGCATCTCAGCTGCAGAGCTACCTAGTTGCTAAATATAATGACATCTACCTGATGGAAAACAATTGATGTTCAGTTCGTGAACCCTTGGAATCATTGTGACCGGTATGGGCATGGCAATCATTCAGGACAAAAATGGCTTCCACAAAACTGTTGTAAGCTAGAAGTGGAGCCTTGGCTGCAATCACATTGTACACAATGATCAGAGCCCAGATAACATACATCAACAATCTCTATGACAGACCTAATCTGATATGTCGAGAATATAACCTTTTAGAATGTTCCCAAATAGAAAATCAGCAAGTTGTCTTATCTTTTCTGATTCATCAACCAACGACAAAAGAAAACGAAGAAATAGCACCCCCCTCCACTTCACATAGTCCCTCTGAACATGAAAATTTTACAATAATTAGAAAAGTTTTCTGTATTCTTATTGATCTTCAAATGGAAATGTGAGAATAATATCCAAATGAAATAACAGAAGTTTACCTGTAACAATCTTGAAAGCAGAATAAATGTCTGCCTTCTTACTAGTTCACAGGGATCACGGAGACACAGAGAGATCTTTGCCATGTAGCTGTCAACTTCAAGAATTACTAATCAGAATAGCACAGAGGTTATTATAAACTAGCTTTTCTCTTTTTGAAAAATTTAGCCAATCCTCAATAGTTTAAATATCAGCACAGTTATTGTCAAAAAAAAAAAATAATATCAGCACAGTTCTTTTCAATTAACTTTCTACAGGCCTCACCAATCAACCAGAGCAGTATAGCGAACACAAAAATCTGCCATCATTACTACAAGATTATTGCGAAGGGCTGCACAATCACTCTTTTCAAGCTCCTACAAGAACAAGTGAATAGTAAGCATTTTAAATATAGTGCCAAATTTGTGGTTTAAGAAATTGAGTATCGTTTTTATGAGTTGTTTATGAGAGTCATCTAAGATTTGGATAAATGTAATGATAAGATGATGAACAAACCTGCACAAACAGCGGAATATATCTCTTTGCGAGTTTGTCATCTGCCAGGCATAACTTCCCCATTGTCAACCATGCTTGAATATAAAATGAAGGAGCAACCTGTTTCAGAGAGACTGTAGGCCCTGGTAATTTATGCAACTTTGGATCAGAACTTCCCGAAGCTATGATTGTGTGTAATAGTGGAGTGATGGAGCTCAAATCAACAGTGGGACAAACAATAATCAAAGAGCCAATAGTATAAACTGCAGTGACTGCTTCTGACAATGATCTGGACAAGGCCACTGCTTTTTTGCCCCTTCTGTTGCTTCTAGGTGGTGTAAAGAAACTATTACCATTATTGGCTTCCGAAATGTTTGAAATGTACTTTTCTAAAATTTGTGAAGCTTTCGAGAGAATCTGTTTTACCCATTTCAAAACAAGCATATCAGCTTCCTCAGGATTCAAAGCCTTTCGTTTGCATAATGTTCTAAGAGCTTTTACATGAGTGTTAACCTGCCATAAAAGACTCTTATGTGTAAATTGGTCAAATACACAAACTAAGCAAAGGAGAAAACAATATATCCCATTACTTGGCTGGCCCTATCAAAGTAGCACTATGACCATTAAGCCATGCTAGTGGCAATATAGTATATAACTCAATACTAGAGCTAATAATAAATAAAACTAGAGAAGCAAAGCTGCTTCTATCAACCTGGTCAAAGTACCAAAATGGTCTATACCTCTGTTGGATGCATGTTGAATCCCTCAATCCGCTTAAGCAAGTTATGAGCTAAATCGGCAGCAGGTTCAGGGGGCAGCTCCACAGAAACATTGGAGATTGTTTGAAGGACATAAACACGATCGCCAGCCCATGAAACAGAATTGGGTACCATCCCTTCTGTATCTTCATGGTCGTATCTTGGTGCAAGTGGGCTTTTAAAGTCACCTTGTGATCCATACTTGTCAAGTAGCTGCCAATGGTGATGGAGGAATTCCCAGCCCACTGCTTTTGGAAGATATGCTGATACCTCTGATAGAAGGAGCCAAGCACCAGGTGGTGCTGTCCACCTTTTGATTGACACGTGATGGCTCAACCAGATAGCTTCGGATGATCTTATAATATTCTGAAGTGCAAGTGCAATATTGGGCTTCAGTCTTTTCTTCTTCCCCAGGCTGGTGCAGATTTTCTTCACCCAAGGCGACACCTCTCCATTACAGATCTCTTTCAAAAGAGGCAAAACCCCTTCGGGGACTTCTAAAATTTTCCCTTTCACATTCGAGTTGTGTTGAATGGATCCAGCAGCTGCAGATCTTGATATCCGGTCCAATACCAGCTCAAGGAACAGGTTCTCACATTCTTCTTGAATGCTAGACTCATTGTCAGTTATTAAACGGGGAATGGAATGAAGCCACTCAACCATAAGACTTTCATCAGAAAATGCTCTGAACGCCTACAAAGTCAATAAGGATCTAAAATGAGATTTAGAGATATATATTAGAAGACATAAAAGAGAAACCTTTTAGCTGGATAAGAAAGCCATGGAAACTCATCAAGAAAAGCTGTTTCAGCGGATCCTAAATAATACTAATCATGCCATTTTCAAAAATAAAATATTACTATTAACCAACAAGCAAAACCATTTGTTTCATAAATAATAATAATAATAATAATTGGTAATCTACCTGTTTAAAGAAAGGGTTAAATGATTGAAAAACAAGATGTGGAAAAGATGAGGGAAACTCCCAAATAATAATAATAATAACTTGAAAAAGTCAGAGCTAAGAATTGCAAGTAGCTGTAGATGACCATTATCTACTCAGCTATCACAAGGCATCAGAAGCCAATACTATGTCATATATACCTTTCTATTGGACAACTAAGCAAAATTACTTAAATGAGGAAACTTTAAATTTACATAAAGCTAAACAAAAGACTAACCTCTGAAAGAGCAGAAATTGCAGCTTTCCTAATGCTAACGAGTGGATCAGAACAAGACATGCCAATTGTCTTGAGCAAAATCCCATCAACAGAGCCATCACAAAGACCTATCAACTTGCTAACTAGAAGAAGTGCTGCCTTTTTAACAACTGCCTTCTCATCCACACATCTTTTCTTTAAAAGGTCATTCATTTGACTGTCTCCAAACCTCATTAGTTTCTTTAAAATCACCCTATTCCGATCATCACTTGACAAAAACCCCACCAACTGGGCCAAATTTGACAAAGCTCGAGCTCGAATTACAGCACTAGAATCTGAGCAACGCTCAATCAAAGCCTCCAAACAACTCAAACCCCAGGAGTGACTATCTTCACAGTCCAGCTCCACTCCCAATGGATCTCTCATCGACATCATTAGCATCGATATCAGATCAACTGCAACTAGCCTAAGATTAGCCTTCCCTTTAGTCATCCTAACAGTATATTCAACAACCCCCATTTGATCCTCAAGCTCCATTGCTTTAACAATCTCCATAATTGCCTCCACAGCTAATCCCCTCAGCTCAGCCTTCTCCGGAGCCTTATTCACCAAGTACTTCGGCAAATTCACAACTGCCTTCATGACCCCACCGCTCTCTTTAGCCACACCCATCACTCCGTTCATCAAAAATCCTAATGCAAAACTCCTCGCTTGGCATTTCCCCATCAAAATCAATGGCACTAACGACTTCAAAACCTCTGCAGCTGTACTCATCACATCACCATGTTCCCCCCTCAACAACTTAATCAAAATCCCTGAGCACAAAACATTCAATTTCTCATAACCTCCCAATTCAAGCAATGAAACCGGAATCTCAACAACAGTCTGTATCAAAGACTTCAAACAATCCGGAAACCTATTCAAATAAACCAACTCCACAACAAATTCCAACTTCTCAACAACCAAACACAAGCTTCTGGCATCAAATCCACCCTCGCTCTCATCTTCCTTAAATTCATTCGCCCGCTGAACCCGCCTGCCACCACCTTTTCTTTTGTGGTTAACACTAGAGTGGGACCCGCTATGAGACACGTGCTTAAAACTCTTGAGGGAGCGGCGAATGGAGCGGAGAAGGGAGAGGAACGCCATGGGAGTGAACAGAGTGAAGACAGGGGAATTCGGAGAGAGAAGCAATGAAAGGTAAATTTTGGAGGCCAAGAGGGAGAGATTGGTGGGGCCCGCATCCATGGCGCAGGAAATTGGAGGAATGAGAGAGGATAAAGAGAGGTTTTTGGAGGAGAGTTGATCGGTGAATCGGTAAAGGATGTGTGGGTCATTTGATTGGAAGAGGGATTCGAGATCGAGGAGAGTGGAATGAGAAATGGGTGTCGTTTGATTTTGACTTAGGGTTTCTTCGAAATCAGTGATGATTCTTGCTATGATTGCTTCTTCTTCTTCTGCCATTGTTGTGGGTGTTGTTTGGATTTGGCAAGCTGGTTGGGGAGACGGGGATTTCTGCGATTAACAAAATGTTTCGAATTTTGGGTTTTCCCGCCTAAACGGTGGATTTTGACCACCTGAAGACCCAAAACGCCGCCGTACTTAAAAAGTGACTTGGCGTCAAGCGACAGGCGTATACCCCCCACCCCAAGTATCGAAAATTTGACGAATTGAACCCAATATTTCAGGACTATCCAACCAGACCCCTCCATTATTATCCTTTAACATTCGGTCCATCCTGAAAGTTGACATCATCGGAACGTTTAGATCTCCTTGACGAGATTAATAGTCTGGCAAGTAGCTACCGAGCAAGCAATAGAGGATTACTAACAGAAATTATTGATGGAGGTTCTCTTGGGCATTTAAGAAAGCCACACTGGCAGCTGCTGCCACAGTGTCTATTCACTACCTGTTAAATAAAGAAAATGATAAAAGAAGAACTGAATCTCCCCGAGTAGATTTGAGATTTGAGATCCACACTCAAATCTCTGTGTCAAGTTCAACTATTTCAACCGAGAATCCAGCTATTGCTAGCCAGGCAGCAGATTTTCCAGAAAAAGAAAAATTGAACATGCCCTCAAGCAAAGATCAAATTTATCTAATAAGCTTAGAGAGCTTATGCATAAACCAAATTAATCACAAAGTCATAAATGCAACTGATAAATGGTTCCCAGCTTGCCAGGGCCAAAACCAAACTCCAGGCCCTCATTATACCAAGCAAAATAGCAATGTTTTTGCAGCTGCCGTTCAATCATTCAAGCACCTCAAACTGCGGGTTCAATTATTGAAGGATTTAGTTTGGTTTCATGGAATATTAAAAACATGCTTATACTACATGATTTTCAGCCAGCTGCATGATGTGCCAGGCACCTAATTATGAGGAGCCCACAAAGGACCCATGTCATCTGGGAAAGTTTGGAAAGGTGAAATTTCTTCCTCGTAATGGCAATGGACCAGATTTGCTGCCTCTGGCTCCAGGTTGCTCTGAATGGAAAAACTCAAGAAAGAATCACCATGAACTGCTGCTGTATGGTAATTGTGAATGGTTGAAGTCAAGGCAGGCACATGGTGAACAACCTGAAGTGGTGGTGATGGTACGCGCTCTGCTGGAAGCCAGCCCTGCAAACCATTAGATCTCCTCCTGCCAGATGACAAGTTACCACAACTCTAGGTGATTGAATTACTTGGGCAATTAATTGCATACATCAATAAATCATTATAATTAATTATTTCTGCTATTACTGGAAAACCAAGTGAAGAATCAGCAGAACTACGACACCAAAATTAAATAGATAAGGTGTATGCAAGGATGCAATAACACATGAAAAGAAACATTAAAGGAAAGGCATATTGCAGACTTTTAGAGATGGAGGAATTTTTCATCTTTATATGGACCTCCATAGAGATTATCAGAAGATTAAATACCTTATAGACTAATACTAGTTAGGGATAAGGGCATTAAAAACCAATGTCAAGCATGATCAAAGCAGTTAAACTTTCATTATTTTACGTTTTGGGTTTAACATAAAAATCAGGGAATAACAGTCTGAATGTCTGATATAAAAATGGAATTAAATATCACCATCCGGAACTTGATGGATCAATTTAATGGCAATTTCCAAATTTTACCTGCAAGGTTGTACAGAATCTATTGAAACTTACCCAGGTTGAAGAATAGCCCTATGACCAATGGACACAAAATTTGGCATACCACCAGCATCATACTGGGCAGCTCTCGGAGCAGCTGATGCAACAAAAGGCTGGTTGGCACCAATAAAATTGCCACACATCGGAGTGAAAACAGCTCGATGGATTGGTTCGTGACCATGAAAGATAACTTGAGAAGTAGAAATCTCACTGATCATGGGTGGACCATGCAGGTGATGATTGGCAGTAAAAATGGGACAATCACGATCTGCATTGACGGAAAGTAAATGTTTATTACAGTGTCATAACAAGTGAACCATCCAATTTCATGATCACCAGCATAGCGGAAAAGAAAAAGATCCCAACAACTTACGCCCCAGTAATGGAAACTCTGTTACCCTGCAAGATTCCCAAAAAAGGAAAAAAACAAAATTGAGACAGAGGAGCCATAACAAACATGGTATGAGGGTCCAGGATCGGGGCATCAGTGATTCATAGATGACATAATATGCTTACCGTCGAAAACCAGGAACCCAGTCATTATTTCCACATTGCTGAGGTATCTGTAAACAAAATCACACCATGAGAAACAAAAAGCAAACACCAATTATCAGGCAAAAGCACAAACAATGACACATAGAAATCTTCATTCACGCACACAAAGAATGAGATATATATCAAGAAAGAGAAAGGGGGAAAGAAATATCTTATATGCTATTAAAAACAGCAATATATCTTGGGAGAAAGTCTTGCAAATAAATATAGCATATTTGTGAAAGTGACATACAGTAGTAAAGTAGCACTTTGATACCTGTAGCAGAATAAGGAAATATATAAAGCCACAATAATCACATAATAAAAGTTTTATTTTTATTTTCATTTTTTTGGGTAAATTTTGACATCAAGAGAATAACTCATGAGTCATGATTAAGAGGGATAAAGTCTGATCACCAGAGACAACCCTAAATAATTATGCAGCAAGATGGAGATAGGAGGCCCTAAATGATCACTCAGTAACAAAACGAGGTAAGGGTATGGACATGATCAAGAGGTTTGGCTAG
Organism: Citropsis articulata; assembly: GCA_030449925.1. Taxonomy (NCBI): domain Eukaryota; kingdom Viridiplantae; phylum Streptophyta; class Magnoliopsida; order Sapindales; family Rutaceae; genus Citropsis; species Citropsis articulata. Next base: position 54,805 of record JASUUH010000224.1, read on the forward strand.
AATCAGTTATTTCTTAATGAAGGTACAGTGTTCAGATCAGGTGCAACGGACCCGAAGGTGGGACGGTCTGAAAGTGATCTATTAAAGACAAGTCACTTTCTAATCAATGCTCAGAGTTTTTGTTCAAATCAAGCTTTTATAAAGAAAATAATAATGATAACGCTCAATTATAGATAGAGAATCAGGAAGAGTATTTATTAGTACAAAAGAATTGGACTAATATGCATCAAAAAGATAATCTATCAAGTCTTACAAAACATTATCAAATGATACTTCTTTTTCTAGCTAAACCAAAAAGGTTAATATACAAAGCTAATCATAATGATAAAAATAATCCTAACATACTTACTCAATATCGTCGATCGATAACAATGATTAATCCAACAATGTATCTAAGATAAATCTTTCACCAATGTTAAGAAAAATGCACGACCAAGAAAAAGTGAAAAAGTGAAAAAGAATGTTTGTGCTAAATTCAATTATGATTGCGTTTAGTTGCGAATAAGAATTCACTAAGATGAGTTGAACCTAGAGACATTTAAGGAATGTTGAAGGAACCCCATACATGCATTTTATGACTCGATTAAAGTAATTTTTTCCCATATGCGTGCACATTCATTTTGACGTTGAAGGCTCCGGTAGTCAAGCTTTCTCAAAGAAGCTTTTCCAAGAAATCATATGGCTTAAAACTTGGTTTTATGTCATAATTATAATTGTAACAACCAAGATTGCTCTTGTGAGCATCATCGGCCACTATATGGCACATACTTGAGTATCTGACAAGACCATCTAACACCTCATGAATGAAGTTTAAGCATTGGATTGACAATGCAGTGCCATGGTATGGTCGTTCACCATAATGCAGGAAATGTCACTCACTATATTAGTTTTATTTTATCAATACAAATAGTTACAAGCTAAAGAGAAAAAGTATGAGTATGTGAAGCCCAGGACTTATCGTTATAAGAAATCTTTGCACATTACTGATGGAAGCTCTTATCATTTATGAGATTTCGTTCATAAACACATATGAAATGAAAGAGAAGTCGAAGTGAGCAGAAGTTACGAGGCATAGGTGCAAAAAGATACAGGAAGCCTGCTCCATTTCGACAAAAGACCTTTAGCTAAGTTTCACAACTTTGGGCCTACTATCAAACTAGGGCTCTTTGGAGTCGAGGCATAATGATTAAAGAAATCCCTTCAACATTATGATGAAAGCTCATAGTAAGTAAAAGATTTATTGTTGTTCAACAATAATGATCGCTGGGCTTCACATAAACTGAAGCTAGTTACTTGGTGATCTACGTTTCTGCCAAAATGAGTAGAAGCGGCCATATTTACATTTTATGGTATTCATTGAAGAGCATACCAAATCAATCAACAATTATGTTCCATAGCTTTGAGCATGCTAATAAACTAGGCTATCTGAAAGTCCAAGCTTAATGGTGGAAGAAATCTCTTCAACATTACACATAGAAGTGTACAAGATTCAATAGTAAAAAAAAAAAAAATTGTCGACACTTCACAATTCAATAGACCAAAGGTGCTTACATCACTTCTTAATCTATGTTTCCTCAAAATAGGTAAGAGCGGCCGTGCTTGAAGTAATTTCTTAAAGTATGATGTCTATTTAAAAACTTGCCAAATGAATAAGATCTCACATTCCGTAGTCTGCTCCGTCTACTGATAAACTAGGGTAAGTGAAATCAAGGCTTAATCAGGGCAAAATCTCTTGAATAATCTTAATAATGGAAGCTCATGTTAAGAACGAGATTCTCTTTCATCATATTAAGTATGAGGTTCCCCTTCGATAATTCTAACTAAATTTCCATCTTTCACATTTCTATAAGATAGAGGTGATTGCATCACTTGTTGATTTGTGTTTCCTCGATATAGGTAAGAACATTTGAAGTAATTTCTTAAATTATCGTATCAATTTAACAGCTTGCGAAATGAATCCGGGTCCAAGTTCCATAGCTTTGAATTTGCTGATAAACTAGGGCCACATGAAAGTTAAGGCTTAATGCTAGAAGAATTCTCTTGAATATTAATGTGGAATAAATAAAATAGAAATATTAAATATAGGAAAAGTCGAGTGATTTCATGAATAAGTGCTTGGCCTTTCCTTTACTTCAAGTTGCGACATGGTATAAGGGTTGGGTTGACTCAAAGATAGTCACTTGAAAGAAAAAGAAAGATGAAACGCAGAGCGAGGACAGCCTTTGATTCTCTAACTCGACCAGCTCTATGCCTTTTGGCCTACGGAGGAAAAGGTATTTCTGACACACTATCACACTTCCGCTTGGGTAGGAAAGGTTCTTTGCAGTGGGCTACTCTACTATTGATAAGAAGTGGTTGACTCAAAACCCCATTTCCTTCCTCTCTTTCAACTTGACTAATCTCTTTCAAACCTATCTTGAGAAAGCCAATCCAAGGCTTAAAGGCGGGGAATTGAAAACGACAAGCAACTACCTATTCCCTATCTGTTCAATCCACTTGAACAGTGGCCCACACCATGGGGATCATTTCTCCAATTGGACTTGCCAAATGAATCAACACCTTAACATCACTTCAGGAAATAATCAGCTTGACTTGTCATCAATTTCGCATAGTTTAAAATAATCATCAAATCCAATTAGTACTATCCAAACTCAAGCATTGACAACTAAGCTCTTCAACTATAGAAGAGTAATGTCCTTATAATGAACTTTCGTCAATAAGGTAAGGGGGCAAGCAAAAAACACCTACCATATTATCATTGTGCAAACAAATATTATTTGATTCTCCCAATATCATGATATAACCTTGTGAACAACTTACAGTCTATGAAATTGATTTACAACTTAAAAGATTCAATTGTTAATTCATATTGCTTCCACTGATAATCTTACCTCTATAACTTGATTTGATAATAATCCTCCATAATATCTAAAGCTATTCTTTACAGCTGCCATGTTCCCAAACAGGCATCACATAATGCATGAGATGGATTGAGTAACAGAATCACCAAGCCAAGCAAAGGGCAAACCAGCACATGTTAGCCAGGCAAAGAGTAAGCTTGGGTTCATGAACCTTGAACAATTCAACTCGATTTATGGTCATTCCAGCTTATGAACTATCAAAACAACTTACTTTGCTGGCAGCCTTCAGTGAAAAGCATTTAGATATATATTCATTTAAATAGTAAAGAAGCTTAGCTTGCACATGTCTTTTGGGTTGCTGGACTAAGTCATTGTTGATTCACATCGCATAATCTTTTCCAACACAATGCAGTACCCAACATGTAGAACAAACATGTATAAGATATATTATGCCATGAAGTGTAACACCAGGTACACTGACAGTTTGTGTATCAAGGAAAAAATAGTATCTTCAGATTGGAATGACATTGACAGGGAAAACTTCAAACATTTTCCCTTCACATGTTTTATCTGTTGAATATAGCACACCGCTCCTAGGTTTAGTCATATTTTAGTTCAGCCATCAATTTGTTTCTACATAAGAACATCAACATACTTGTAAATCAATGAGATTTGCTCCTCCCAGCCCCTGATCTAACCATTCAAGCAGAAAATAGGGACTATATAAATTCTAAAATCATCGAAAACTATTATTAAATATATAATCCATAGTGTCTCACCCTATCAGTGAGCGCAATAAAACATAACTTTCTTTCACTAAAGAAAGATGTAAAATTCAAGATGTACCAACTGGTATATCCTCAATCAGTTAAAGAAATTAAGCTGATATTGTAACTTATTACATCCACGAAGGAAATGTTAAGCAGAAATCTAAAATAATATTTTTGGACCAAAACAAGTTTTGCATGCAAATACTGCTCAGCATGTCCTAACTGAATTATTGCTTCCATAGATGAAGGCCAACACAGGAAAATAATATATTGCAGATGCAATTTAAAATTTACAGGAAACACAAATATACTGATAACAAATTATATATTGAAATCCATAAAACTCTTGGTTTACCATATCTGGCAGGTTATCATCAGTCCACTCATCGTCATCAGTGACCTCATCATTGTCATTGATCTCAAAACGCATCCACACACCATTTTCAACTTCTCGACAATTAGGGCATTGCATGATTCCCGTTACATTAAATGCAGAACCAATGCAATCTGAAAATCAAAAAACAAAACCTTAGAAAGATCAAAAAGTTCTACATACTAGCTAGAGTAATTGATACAGATGGAAGCAGCACAATTGCCTTCAAACTGTATCATGCTTTTAAAAAATTTAAAGCATACAACTGGGTTAGAGCGAAATCATAAAGGTAAACAAGGCATGCTCAAGAAACAATTGGCAGCAAAGAGGTATAGTTTCATCATAATGTAGTTCCAGTTTTAAAAGCAGTTAATTCATATATGCCTTAAATACACAAAACAGCAAACTTAAACAGCCCAAAATAGTTAAAATTTCAACTTGTTCATAGATCAAGAACCCCTTAGAACAAACAAGTTTTGCACTCAAATATCACCACAATCACAATTCACAAATAGATTTAGAAAGACAAAAAATTAAAAAAATTAAAAAAAAAACGACACCAACAATGGCACAGCTTCGTATCCAAACAAATTAAAACAAAAACTTTTTAATAAAAACAAATAATCATAATCTAATTCATAGATTATTGCTAAATGATGGACTGCTATGAATTGAACAAGGTTAATTCATCACTATTCAAACGTGAAAATGACTGACAATTACCAAATACAAATATTGTTAAAAATTAAAATTTCTTACACTGTTTCACACCTACAAACATGTAAACAAACATCAAATACCCAAACAATATCTACATGTGAGAAGTTTTGTCACTGCATTTTGACATTTCACACAACGCTGCAGGTGTACGTCATAGTTCAAAACTTCACATTTTTAGTTTACAGTTATATGAAAAGTACGCATGAAATTGTCTATTCTACATGCCTGCAAACACCGTCATCGTCATGGACCCAAAACATCCAACTAAAAACTTGAAACATGTAAAGCAAAACTTTAACGCGAAATTTAAATTCGGAAATTAATATAATAAGATGCATCATAATACTAGTAAATTAATTCTCTCGTCAACTTTTTGCTTACCCAGATGAAACAAGTGAGAGCACTGGAGCCTGACGATGGAGCGGCCACAGGTCTCAGATGCCTCCTCCCAGCAAATGGAGCAAAGGGTAGCTGCAGCTGCTTCGTTAGCCATGTCAGCAAATCAAAAACAAACACCCTCGCTTATCTTTCACTTTGAACTGAAACATGGACGGTTATGAAGTGAAAAAAGAACAAAAATTGGAAAAAGAATAAGATTATATGGTGGACCTGAATCTTCATTTTCGCAGAAAAGAACAAAATACTTTGCATGTCTCTCTGCGTTGGCACCTGTTCTTCCATAACTGGAGTTTTCCTAAATTTGATAGTGGGAAACTCCGCTTATACTTATTTCAACATTTTTTCGACTTTCTATGCTCGAGTTCATGTTATTGAAAATTATGGCACAAAATGAAATAAACACGTGGATCTCTTTTTTGGCTCGTGGGTATTGATTGGGACATTCTTGAACGAGTTCTGTGTGAAGGGTTGTGTGAGAATGCAATTTCACCTCGATTCACCGGATAATAACTTACAAAGTCCCTGTTTTAACAAAAATTGTCGAGAATGTATCTATTGTTTTATTATATGTCAAATAGGTCTACAACCCGGTAAATCTAAATCCTATTGAGTGACCGAATTACCATTTATATTATTAATAATACTAAACTTCATGAGTGGAAACACCGCATAAAACTATACCCTTTTGCTTGAATTGAGTCAATTCACGAGAATTTGAGGAGTGATGTTAATTTGACTCAATTTTCTCAACTTATTGATTTTGATCTAAGTCTTCAAAATTTTAGTATGTGTGACAAAAAATTAAACCAAACCAAAGGTTATTTACTTACCCAATCTCATGCAATCATTTGTCTCAAATGAATTAATATTCATTATTATATATAGACAATAATTAAATTGTAATTTTATCAATTATGAACTTGAATATTTAGTATGAATGTCGTTTTTCGAACTTGAGTAAATAATAAAATATTATTTAGATAGTCCAATATTATTCATATAAAAAAAAAGATATTTATACTCCCAAGGTTTAGTGAAATGATCAGTAATATCTCAAGTTTTCAAAAAAGAACACTAAGATTTTTTTTACCATAATGCCCTTTGATTTTATAAATTCCCAAAAAAATAAGCCTAAAATTTTATAATAAATGGAAATATGACATTAAAATAAATGTAATAACAGATATATTTCAAAATAATTTTTATATTTAAAATATTTTTATATTTTGCAATATGTTAGACCTATTTTATTATATTAAAGTAATTTTTGATAATAGATAGAAACATCATATTAAAATAAATAAATTAAAATTATTTTGAATATTATGTAAAAGTTAATTTTAATATTACTAATAGGGATATTTTTTAATTGTAAAATCTATTTAACCCAAAGATGTATTTAAAATCTTTATAATATTACAAATATATTCTTAAAATAAATATAATAATTTTAATTTTAATATTATTTTAAATATAAAAAATAACTTAATATTTTTAGCCTACTAGATAGATTATATTATTTATATTAAATTGGTGTTAATTAAAAACTTTTAAAATCAATTTTGTAATTACTATAGTCAAAAAGTATTATGAACAAAGAGAAATCTTGATGACTGTTTTTTTTTTAACTTAAGAATATTTGTGACAATTTCTCCAAACCTTTGAGGTGTAGGTATCTTATTCCTTTCATATAATTCATTTTTGTAGGGTTAGGGACCTATTCAATGCATATGTGAAAACTATCACGTTACTCTAGAGAGAGTAAAAGTTGGGAAGCCCAAGTTATTGTCACCCAATCAGGAAAAGAGTTTTATCGCTGCATGGGGGAATATTAAGGCAATTAGAAGGAATTGGCTGCATTGAAATTTGTCGCGTTGTTAGATTCTTATTGGCAAGTTTGTTGGGTAATGTGAGGTCAATGTGTCGCAACACAACTCACCTCGACAAATTTTTTTATAATACAATTTCACCAGCAGCCTATATAATGCAATGTATCAGCTCCATTACCAAATCTTCTCTGTATTTAAATCACCTTCCATTTATGGTTCACAAGGTGATAAATGATTGTAATCTAAACAATAGAAACTAGCATTTGTAGATTTAAATACACTTAAATAATCATTTATTATTTGTAAGTTAACATTATACTTATAAATTTGAGTTCAAAATTTACAAGCCACTAATCAACAACTGTCATTTATGAGATATATTTTATTTAATTTATTGCTTAATATTAGAGATGGATAAAGTCTAAATCAATTTTTTAGTAACAAAAAAGGAGCTACTAAAATTATATCTCAACCAATTGATAACTACTTACTCCAATGAATAAAATTTGTGGATTGAAAATCATATTACCGTATAATAGTTGAAATTTTATTAATCAATGTAGTACAGCATATGGAGGGAAAGCTCAATATCTTAGTGGCAAGCTAATTACTGAAAAAAGCTTACATGCGCAACATTGTTTAGAAAATTGCTGGGGTGAATTTAGCATAGCCCATAAGAGAACCCAAACGTACTAAGTAAATAAAAAGCTTGGTCCATTGCGAATTTGCGATCCCGGACGCCGCCATTGATGATTAGTCCCTTTTTACAACCGAACAGAATAGGACTGTTTAGTAATTAAAATCAAACTGAAGCTCTAATTCCGTAACTTAGATACTTACGTCACGTGAGGTGCAATTTCCTGAAACTTGTATCAAAACCCTCGCCTATATAACCTCACAGTGCACTCTTACATAATTCCCTCTCGCTCTCGCTCTCTCACCGCTGCGTCTCTCTCTCTCTTCAGTTTTCGTCCGTTGATTATTTTTCTTTTTTGTGTTCGCGAGAGAGACTGCAACCATGTTGGTCTATCAAGATCTCCTCACCGGTAACTCTTCTTTTCATAACCTTTTCTTTTCCCTTTTAATTCGCCTGCTCTTACTGTTTTGACTCGATTTTGACTGTAATCAGTATCGTTCTTCTGCAGTATAGGCTCGTAATTTGAGCAGATCTGTGATGGTATTGATTATTTTTGTCATTATGTTGTAAATTAGCGCTTGCGTTGAGATCCGAATTAGATCTGTAATTGATTAAACTACTTGTGTTTATTATTTAATTTGTTTATAATATTTATGCTTTTGTAATTAGATGAGAGATCTAGATAGTTCAGTAACCGATTCGTTGAATTATTGGTTGATTAATTTTGCATATTGGCTACCGATCTCATAGCCTTATCATTACTTTAACTAGATATGATTGATATATGAGATATATCTATTGAATGGAATTCTGTGCATCTTTGAATAAAGAGCACGTGGATAACTTATGTCGATGTGTTGTTTAGGTGATGAGCTTCTCTCCGACTCTTTTCCCTACGAGGAAATTGAGAATGGGATTCTGTGGGAAGTTGAGGGAAAGGTTAGTTTCTTGAGTTCATAATAATAATTCCAATTTCCCATCTCACGTGCGTCTCTCTGTCTGTGATTTTTGCTATTTATGGATAGCGTTTTTTTTTTAATGATTTTTATAAATATTGAGGGGATTCTTTTTTCTTTTTTTTTTATTGCACCTTCAGTGGGTTGTACAAGGAGCCGTTGATGTTGACATTGGTGCAAATCCTTCTGCCGAAGGAGCTGATGACGATGAGGGTGTTGATGACCAAGCCGTGAAGGTGGTCGACATTGTCGACACATTCAGGCTACAGGTTTGTCTCAGCATTTACAGTTATTTATGGTTTCTGTTTTTGACCTGTTGTAGTTTTTCTGATACGAAAGACAATGACAAATATATTATTTATTTGTACAGGAGCAACCTGCTTTTGACAAGAAGCAGTTTGTAACATACATGAAGAGATTCATCAAGTTGCTGGCGCCCAAGCTGAGTGAGGAGAGGCAGGAGATATTTAAGAAGAATATTGAGGGAGCGACCAAGTTCTTGCTCTCGAAGCTCAGTGACCTTCAATTGTAAGTGCCTCTTCATATTCTGTTGTGTCTTGATGTATTCATAAAATATGGAGTATTTTATTGATGTTTGCTTGTGTGCTTATGACAGCTTTGTTGGGGAGAGCATGCATGATGATGGCTGTCTTGTCTTTGCATACTACAAGGAAGGTGCAACCGACCCAACATTTTTGTATATTGCTGATGCATTGAAGGAGGTGAAGTGCTAGGCTGGGCTTCGAAGAGGAAGTGCTTGCTGTAGTTCTAGTTTTAATTATTACCCGTGGTTATTTTTATGTATCTTTTGTACTGGTTTACTCGGGACTTGTGCCTGCTGTTTTCTAGTTTTTATTTTGACAAACAATATGTTTTTCTGCTCTTAATTATTGGGTTTAATGGTTTGAGATTGAATTACCAAATAACTCAATAGTCTTTGTTGTCTTCTTCCCTTTTGTGAGGCATCAATTCTCTCTTTTTTTTGGGGACCAAGTGATATCAACAAGTGGAAATGGTGAGAGAATAACAGAGCCTCTTTTCAAAGGAGCATAACAGAATATGCCTTTAATGATTCTCTCTAAGTGCAAGAGTCTTTACCACAAAGAAAAAGTTATTTTTGCACAAGGGAATTTCTCTTGTTTTAGTAAACTGGGGGATTGGTTTCTATTTTCTTCTCTCGGAAGTCGTTGCATCATAGGGACAAAGACGAGCACAACTAAAACTAAGAGGATTATTACAAAAGTGCCAATAGACTTTATTTATGCTTTGCTGCTACTGGGATTGGGTTAGTGCTTTGACTTGGGCATCTTGACGATCATTACGGTGCACGAACAATGGTGAGCGCAGTAGTCGCTTACGCTGCCCAGTACCGCCCTGTAATTGCAGAATTAGAATTTTCTTAAGTTCCAAACTTAATTAACAGCTTAGATTTGGCGACAAATTTGAAGTAGCGTAAATTTTGCACCTTTTGACAGCTCCATAACCATGACTTCCCAGGACCAAAATCGTTGGATGGAATCTTTCAACGGCTTCGGTCATGACATTCCTAGGATCACCTTGCATCACATGCACTGGCACATCATTTACCTGCATTAAAATAACATTTCGGCAGCCAATTCATATAATTGTGCTAATACGTATCACAAGCAAATCAAGTTTTTTCGCTGATGGAATTCAGTAGGGGAAGCTGGTCATTTTCGTCCCTTGCAAGTTAACAAAGTGGTGAAAAATGTCGCTATGCGAGACGGATCTTTTCTTTCCTTTTTTTAACCCCCAGTTACCTCTCTTTTGGCACATATTGAAGTGGCCTTATCAGCGACCTTTTGTGCTCTCTTCTTCGTATCAAGCTCCACAAGATTAATAACATGAGCGGATCCTGCGATCAATATATAACAAAAATAGAACAATGTTACAAAACGAATAACTTACGACAAAATCGTACATAGACCATGATTTTAGAGCCCCGCATACATCCTTGTTTTTATTTTATTTTACTTTATTTCTTTTTAACATAATCTTAGATCATTGAGTTAGTTATACGCTGACCGGCGCTGCCTTGTCCGGCGCCGGATAGTCCGAGGAGAGAAGGAGGATTTGGCTGTGCATGAATGAGCATGAGCTGAAAGGTATGGCTCGGAGCAAAAGGAGCAAAGAAATAATCAAGTGCCCATTCTAATGCGTAGTAGCTATGGTTACTATCGTCAACTGCTACCATCATTATCGGTTTTGTTTGATCACCCATTATTTGATGAATCTACCATACGATCAAATAATTGCCTGTTCTTTCAGTTTCTCTCAGTTTAATTTGTAGCGAGTAAAATGAAAACAAAAACAAAATCTCAAAAACAAAGTGAAATGCCGGTGGGTGCATTGCTTTTCAATTTTCGTGTGCTGTGAAGGACGTGTGAATTTTGCGTTCACTTGTTGAATTTTGCGCAATTGCCGTTAACTTTTCTCGGGCCCTTAGACTCGGTTTATGAATTCAAGCCAAAATAATTTATTTACTTATTAATTTAGCATTTGAAGATCATTTCAGTTTAAATACAGTAATAAATTCTTAATGATTAAAAAATTCAGCAATCATATCTGCAAGGGCCATTCATTGACTTATAAAACAAATCCAATAATTTTAAATTTTAAATGTCACATCAAATGTTAACAGGAAAAAAAAGGAGACAATTCACAAATTTTTAATTGTAAGTTTTGAAAATCTTTGATGATTCTACCACACATGATTGAGTTGCAAAAATTTATGGGCTGTTCTGCTTGATTCAAAAGGTTTTTATAAATGTCTTTGACGGTTCGTCACATCAATATGGATTGCCTCGCGAAATCGTAATAGAACTTTTCCATACTTTTATAATATGTGGGCTAGAAATCATTTTTTTTTTTTTATGTTACTATTTTCTCTCTCATGCCTCGACAAAAGATAAAAACATGGTCGAGAAGGTTAGAGTAGCAAAAGCCATTGGAGTTTTTATGTTTTCCAATAACCACTACTTTTCAAAATGCATTTGAATTTGATGAAGAGTAAGAGCGCAAAAATAATTTTTTTGTGAAATGTAATTATATGTTACTACTTACAATATTAAAATCTTTAAAACAAATCCAACATTTCAAAGTTTTTATATTTATATTTTTTAATTTTTCTATGAAATATCAAAATTTATATAATAATTTTTATATAATCCGATTGAGTTAGGTTGATTGGATTGAGCTTTTAAAAAAATTTATTTTTATAGTCTAATTAAATAGTGAACAAAAATTAATTAATTAATTACATAAACTAAAAAAATGTAAATATTAAAATCTTTAAAAAAAATCCAACATTTCAAAATTTTTATACTTATATTTTTTTAATTTCTATATAAATATCAAAATTTATATAATAATTTATATATGTATATGCGGGTTGACGGGTTGGGTTGGGTTAAAAATTTTTAACCCAACCCAACCCGTAAATAGTGCGGGTTGAGAATTTAACAACCCAACCCAACCCGTTTATTTTATCAACCCAACCCAACCCGTAAAAAATCACACGGGTTGGGTCGGGTTGACGGGTTGAGCGGGTTGATGCCCACCCCTAGATAAAAGCATGGTCGGGAAGGTTAGAGTAGCAAAAGCCATTGGAATTTTTATGTTTTCCAATAACCACTACTTTTCAAAATGCATTTGAATTTGATGAAGAGTAAGAGCGCAAAAATAATTTTTTTGTGAAATGTAATTATATGTTACTACTTACAGTTTTGGGAGTGCAATACTACCAACGGATTCTTATATATACATTATTTATACTCTCAGTTTTTGTTAAATAATGAGTTCTCCAATTGGGATCTTTCTGAAACTCGGTGATACTATGTGTTTTCTTTAGTATTTTAGAAAGCAATTTTGGCCGCATATCATCGAGTTCATTAACTCCAGGCGTACATTACGAAAAGATTCAAGAATTTTCGATGAACGAATTTGAATTATCGACTGTGAAGATGATTCAATTTGAGACGATGGGTGAGGGAAAAGTAAAGAACTTCGAGAACTCTGAATAAGAAACAAATTAAAAATAGGAAAAGATTTGAGTATAACGAGGATCAGAGAGTTTAATTTTGTGTTTAAAGCTGAGATCATTTCCAAGCTTGTAGTTGTATGAAACATTAAGATGTGATTAATTCAATATCCTCTTTTAAAATTTTCAAACTAGTGAAACTATTGAATTGATTATTTTACTCTGCTATAGAGAGGAGGGGTACACTATGAGAAAGTGGCTTGTAATTTTGAATCTTAGGTGGGTTTGATGACACTACATTATTTATGTACCATAAATCTGCAAATGTTTCATTTTAGCATTAAAAAAAAGAGTTATAGTTAAATAAGTTGAACTTTGAAACTTGACATCAATTTATATTTGATATAACAAAAACTCATTAGGAAAAAAAAATGGCAAATCAAACTCATACATGTTCCCGATCACATGGTGATAGGAGCTAATTTTCAGAAACATGGCCAGGAGAGATCGGACATTCGTATGCAATAGTATTCATATGTTGTTGACACTAATTTTTAGTCAACCGAAGAATTGAATAAGGGGAAGATATAAAGAGCAAACAAAACACTAAAGATTTACGTGATTCAGTATTTGACGTATGTCCACGGGAATCAAGAGAGTAAATTCACTATAAAATAATGATTACAATGGATGATTACAATGGAGTTTTTCTTTCTTGCTGCTCTCTTGCCAAGTTTTTTTTTTTTCACCTGCCCCTTCACTTCTGGAGCTCTCTATTTATAATACAAAATTTTCAGTACCCTAACTATTTACTAGTTCTTGATTTTCCTCGACTTCTCCTACTTAATTGAAATTTTATTTGAAGTCTGTTTTTGTCTCCTTTTCAAAGTAAGTTCTGAAACTTCGAGATTAATTAGAATTTTATTGTGTTTTGCTTCCTTGTGTGCAGGCCGTTTCCTTTTCTTTGTTGGTTTATTGGTTTGACTTTTTTTATTCTTAATTCCTAATTCCTAATTCCTAATTCTTTTGTCTTTTTCTACTTTTCATAGTTTCTGGTTCCTGGTTCCTGGTTCATGATTCCTAGTTATTGGAGTCTTTTTGTGCTCATGGATTTCATGCTTCATTTTCTCTTCGGCATCATATGTACAAACGGCCCATCAAATTCTTCACAAAAAGAAGAGATATCGGATTGTTCTAGTTTGGTTCTTTTTTAGGATAATAACTTGTTGAATTGTTCCCTGCACTTGTCAGTACTAAAACTTCATCTTCACTGAATTTCTTTCGACATTATGGCACTATAAATCTACTAAGCTCTTTAAAATGTCCAAGATCATAAGAGTTTTTCCCAAGAAGACTTAACTCCATGTTCTTTCATTACCCACAACTCAGGAGTACCACCTTGTGCCATTGTGACGAAGCAGAGGCTCCCACATACAACTCCTAAACCCTACTATTATTGACAAGATCAGGAATGGCACCCAACTGAATTTCTTTTTAGATAAACCAAAAGAATTAATCACACAAAACCAACCATGGCCCAGGCAAACCCAGTTTAGGATTCAATGGAGACTATCATTCACTAGGGTCCCTATAGATTGATGTCGCCAGAGGACTTGACAGCATTTAACAGGAAAATATGAACGCTGCTACTATTATCTAAATCACTAGAATAGAAAAATACCTTGTAATCATTGCCGGATGAATCATAGCCAAAACCAGAGTTGAAAATGAAATTCTTGTAAAAATATTAAGGCCATAAGTGGAAAAAATAAATTCTAAAAAAAAAAAAGAAGAAAACATGATTCTACATTTTTTTTTCAAAAAGATTAATTTGGAGTTAAGTTCTGACCATTAGTAAAGCTAATCACTTCACCCATAAGATTACTAGCATATAATATTATTTTGTCACTAAAATAACCAATGTTAATAGGTAAATTCTTGTTTTCTTGTCCTTTATGTAATGTTTAAACCGTTCTCTCCCTTGCATTCACCCCTACAACAATTTTTTTTTCCTCGAAAGTTAACAAGATTATGAACAATTTTTAAAAGCACGAAACTGTAACTCTACTATTATTAATTCTTTTTTTTTTTTAAAGCGTTGCTTTCTGAGTATTTTATTGATCTTGCAGGTTCTGAGAAACCATGTGACGACCATCACAGCGGATGGATCGAATGGCCAGTTTGAACTAAATGTTTTCAAGCCAGTTGACTACTAGCTGGTGGTATAATATTGTATGCACTTCGGGCATTCATCGAAGGGGGGAATCACTTCGAATATTTGATCAATTGAGATAGCCGGAAACCCTATTTTTTATTATTTCTTGCTTCAAATTCAAATTTGAATTTGAGCGATCATGATGGATTCTTCTTCGATTTCTGTAGTTTTGCTAAACTCGGTTCAAGGGTATCTATATGCGTAGTGAGTGTAATGACACCATTCCATTAGTTTGATGTTGAAATTAATTTCCATTTGTTAATTGATTTTCAACAATGCGGTGTCTAATGTGTTTGATTTTGATCTAGCTCTTGTGAAACTTAATGAGTGGTCGAGAGAAGTGAACTTGTACTTTGATACAGAATTAGCTCAGGTTTGAAACATGATCAATTTCATTTGGCATATACAGAATAAGCTCGCACATATTATGAACGAAAAAGCATCATGAAAATAGTAAAAACTCACAAAACAAACTCATATATGGTCTTCTTATATATTCATAGAATAGAAGAAGCTTGCCGTTGCTGGGACGAGATCAGAGTTTCAGAGCCAGGGGGCGAGATCAGACTCTCTAAGTAATCAATTTCTTATTTCCATAAAATGGGTATTAATTTCTTCGCTAAGCGGCAATCATCAAGCTGATTCAAGTTTCTTTCTTGATTGGGATTATACCTTATCGTGAATTTATTTTCCCCAATTTGGAGTGTCATTGTTATGATATCATCCTCACCTCAGCACAACTGCGGAATCAATGCGATTACCATAATCATCCGCTCTATAGAAATTCCAAGGCGATAGAGTTTTTGCCAAGAGCACTTCACTCCGTATTCTTTTATCACCCATAACTCAACTTTCGAGCCCATTGCGGTGGCGACCACCACGACTCCCAATCCATTGCTTGATGAGCAGAATCAAAATCGGGTTTGACGAGAGAACTTATCCAGTGGCTTAATCAAAGCGATAATCCCAAACATCCCAAATTCACATTGATTGTTTGTCAACCCGGTGGAGCGTTCATTCACTAGGGTCCCCGTCGCCCGCAAGTTTCTAGCTTCACAATGATGAATCTGAATCTGTTTCGACCTTTTCCAAGAATTGGTTTTCTTGGTAAAAGCGATTCCTTGTATGTCAATACACCAGCTATTATCATCTTGCAAGTTATCCTCCTTTTATCATCTATTTGATAATAATAGAACCCTTATAACCATTAGTGGATGAATCATATCTGAAACCGTACTTGACTATATCGTAGTCATACGTCGCGTCAGGATCGGCTGGTAACTTTGTATAAGCACCGGTGGATGGATTCCAAATAAAAATCTCTCGATAGTTGTCGAGAGCTAAGCAAATCAAGCCGTGTCACGAGCCTATAAATCGAACCGCACTATCCGGTCTGATGAACGGAAAATGCAGTCTTGTCAACGTGCGAGAATAAGTCTGAACATAAAATTCCAGAACACCCAAAATAGTACACCACGAGAGCCTAATAGAAAATATCTAAATTTATATTAATGAGAACTCATATATGGTGATGGGGCAAGATAAGACTTTCTATATGTGCATGCAAGTATGCAACCGCTTGAACATCAGAACGAACCAATCATCAAATATTCAAGTTTAATTGGTTTATTTATTAGCATCATACCTCCTCAAATTTATCCCATCAAATATCGTATATCAGTACTATAATTTCATCTTCGAGACCGCATTCTATACAACGTTGTGGCACTGTGAATCCAGCACACTGAAACTCTTTAGCGTGTCCAAGGTGATAGAGGTTTGGCCAAGAAGACTTCACTTCGTATTCTTTCATCATCAATAACTCAGCAGCCCCACTTTGTAATCCTATTGGGACTAAACAGAGGCGCCCGTCAAACAACTCCTAGTCCTATATCATCAAAAAGCTGGCGAACCTCTTATAGTTATTAGATCCCAGATCCACTACCAGTTTTATTTGTTTATTACTCGTGTATATGGTTGCAATTTATTTCTAATGTTTGGAGGATCCAATGACTTGTGATGTTGGAAGCTATTTCTTAATTACTTTTCTGTGTTAGTTGCTAAACAGTCTAAACTCATGTTTTGACCCCTAAATCTTAGCTTTATCTATCATTAATTGATACCTTCCTTTTTTAACAAGAATATATTTATCAATTTTTTTCCTCTAATTCACTTGTCATACTTGATAATTTCTTTGTTCAAGCGATGAACTTTTCAGCTTTCACCATATATATTTTGGCATTCGTCAATATTGACAGTTTAGATTTGGTAACACTGGTTTTCGATCAGTACATGTCTCGATCGAGTTATCACTTGGAATGTGAAAATGTTAAATGTCACCTTTTCCCTTCAAGGGTATGCTTTTTTCTATAACTATTTAACGCCAAACTGAAATGAGGTATCAAAAATTTATTAATGACCCTAGTTGTTTAAAAAAATAAATAAAAGAAAATCATTCAACATTTTTTTAAATTAACAAAAAGGGACTCAATTTGTGACAATTCATAAAGCCAATCTACGATATCCATATTTAGGTATGTAAAATTAATTATTCACATATTTCATCTTATGAATTTTTAAAGCCGATAATATATTCCTTAAGATCAGAGACGCAATGTATGGCATAGTTAAAGGGAAATTTTTATCCCGCTTGCCTCATTGAAACCGTCATCCATCCGATCAAACAGAAAGCCCACTGATAACTCCCAACTGACTCAACACACGCCTCCCCAACTCTATCAACTAAACCAAAGGCACCGACCCTCCCCAAATCCAGCGCAATCACACCACCCTCCACACACTGTTTGAAGTTTTAATTAATTACATCACGCTAATGATGATATATAACCTTGTAATCATTAGTGGACGAATCATAACCAAAACCACAATAGAAATTATCGCGATCATATTCCAATATAAAATCTAATGGAATGTTATGATCTGGCAGCTTTCTGTAAGCCCCGGTGGATGGATTCCAAATAAAAATATCGGTGCCGAGAGCTAAGCAAATCAAGCCGTTGCATGATCCTACGATAGTTGACGTATCTCGTGTTGCGAACGGAAAATTTAGCCCTCTCAACGCGCGTGGGTCGTCTAGAGATTTTGTTGAACAGTCAAGCGACCAAAGAGTGGAATACGGAGAAATATAATAATTTGATGTAAGGATTTTGAGAGGGCTGTTTTTGGCGCTATATTTATATTGTGGTACAGCAAATTTGGGATCGGAAATCAGAGAGAACCATTGCTTGCATACGGACTTGAAACGCAGCAGAGACTTGACGGGCAATCTTGAGAGTACCTCAACTACAAGGTCGTAAGGAATATCTGACATTGTTTTCTTGATCTGTATCTATTCTTGCATATAAGCGACTTGGTGGCTCTATAACTCTTATTATTTCTTATCTGGTGCTAATCTAGTACCATCAGGATTCTAATTCCTGAAACGTTTTCCTATTCCCTTAAGGTTAAATTGTATTTTTGTTTACAGAATATTATTATAATTCTTATTAATTTTTAGATACTTAAAAAAATTCATTCATTTATTAAATATATGTATTTCTCGACTCCTATCATATTTTATTATACATCCAAACTTCTATAATTTAACCACCACTCATTTAGCTCTATTTACCTGTCTGTCTCTTTTTTTTTTTAGTTTTAACTACGAGGTATCCTGGGAAGGGCCCCAACTGTGGGAGGCACCTTTAAGCCCATACCACAACTTCCCAACTGTGGGAGGCACCTTTAAGCCCGTACCACAACCCAGACTAGAAGTCCCCGCTCGAACCGGGAGGCACAGGTTCTCCCAACAAATGCGACTTCCCTGCGACTCGAACTGGGGAGCAAACCCAATCAAACCACTTAAGGGGGACTCCATTGCCAGTGGAGCCAACACTTTGTTGGTAACTGTCATCTCTTTTACACAAAATAGATGGAACGGCAATTCAAGAAGTGAGAGCTTAGATTTTCTCAAATTGGCAAACAATTAGTTAGGGATTGTTTTCTGAGAGTCTTCTGTCATTCCTCATTCCTCGAAGTTTTTTTTTTCACCTGCCCCTTCACTTCTAGAGCTTTCTATTTATAATATAAAATTTTCAGTATCCTAACTCTTTACTAGTTCTTGATTTTCCTCGACTTCTCCTACTTAATTAGAATTTTATTTGAAGTCTGTTTTTGTCTCCTTTTCCAAATAAGTTCTGAAACTTTGAGATTAATTAGAATTTTATTGTGTTTTGCTTCCTTGTTTGCAGGCCGTTTCCTTTTCTTTGTTGGTTTCTTGGTTTGACTTTTTTTTATTCTTAATTTCTGGTTCCTAATTCTTTTGTCTTTTTCTACTTTTCATGGTTTCTGATTTCTGGTTCCTGGTTCCTAGTTTGGAGTCTTTTTGTACTCATGGATTTCATGCTTCATTTTCTCTTGACATCATATATGTACAAACGGCCCATCAAATTCTTCACAAAAAGAAGAGATCTCGGATTGTTCTAGTTTGGTTCTTTATTAGGATAATAAGTTGTCGAATTGTTCCCTGCACTTGTCAGTACTAAAACTTCATCTTCACCGAATTTCTTTCGACATTATGGCACGATAAATCTACTAAGCCCTTTAAAATGTCCAAGATCATAAGAGTTTTTCCCAAGAAGACTTAACTCCATGTTCTTTCATTACCCACAACTCAGGAGTACCACCTTGTGCCATTGTGACGAAGCAGAGGCTCCCACATACAACTCCTAAACCCTACTATTATTGACAAGATCAGGAATGGCACCCAACTGAATTTCTTTTTAGATAAACCAAAATAATTAATCACACAAAACCAACCATGGCCCAGGCAAACCCAGTTTAGGATTCAATGGAGACTATCATTCACTAGGGTCCGTATAGATTGATGCCGCCAGAGGACTTGACAGCATTTAACAGGAAAATATGAGCGCTACTATTATCTAAATCACTAGAATAGAAAAATACCTTGTAATCATTCTTGGGATGAATCATAGCCAAAACCAGAGTTGAAAATGAAATTCTTGTAAAAATATTAAGGCCATAAGTGGAAAAAATAAATTCTAAAAAAAAAAAAGAAGAAAACATGATTCTACATTTTTTTTTCAAAAAGATTAATTTGGAGTTAAGTTCTGACCATTAGTAAAGCTAATCACTTCACCCATAAGATTACTAGCATATAATATTATTTTGTCACTAAAATAACCAATGTTAATAGGTAAATTCTTGTTTTCTTGTCCTTTATGTAATGTTTAAACCGTTCTCTCCCTTGCATTCACCCCTACAACAATTTTTTTTTCCTCGAAAGTTAACAAGATTATGAACAATTTTTAAAAGCACGAAACTGTAACTCTACTATTATTAATTCTTTTTTTTTTTAAAGCGTTGCTTTCTGAGTATTTTATTGATCTTGCAGGTTCTGAGAAACCATGTGACGACCATCACAGCGGATGGATCGAATGGCCAGTTTGAACTAAATGTTTTCAAGCCAGTTGACTACTAGCTGGTGGTATAATATTGTATGCACTTCGGGCATTCATCGAAGGGGGGAATCACTTCGAATATTTGATCAATTGAGATAGCCGGAAACCCTATTTTTTATTATTTCTTGCTTCAAATTCAAATTTGAATTTGAAGCGAGAATTCGCGGTGGATTCTTCTTCGATTTCTGTAGTTTTGCTAAACTCGGTTCAAGGGTATCTATATGCGTAGTGAGTGTAATGACACCATTCCATTAGTTTGATGTTGAAATTAATTTCCATTTGTTAATTGATTTTCAACAATGCGGTGTCTAATGTGTTTGATTTTGATCTAGCTCTTGTGAAACTTAATGAGTGGTCGAGAGAAGTGAACTTGTACTTTGATACAGAATTAGCTCAGGTTTGAAACATGATCAATTTCATTTGGCATATACAGAATAAGCTCGCACATATTATGAACGAAAAAGCATCATGAAAATAGTAAAAACTCACAAAACAAACTCATATATGGTCTTCTTATATATTCATAGAATAGAAGAAGCTTGCCGTTGCTGGGACGAGATCAGAGTTTCAGAGCCAGGGGGCGAGATCAGACTCTCTAAGTAATCAATTTCTTCTATTTCCGCAAAATGGGTATTAATTTCTTCGCTAGCGGCAATCATCAACTGTTCAAGTTTCTTTCTTGATTGGGATTATACCTTATCGTGAATTTATTTTCCCCAATTTGGAGTGTCATTGTTATGATATCATCCTCACCTCAGCCTGCACAACACTGCGACGGAATCAATGCAGCCCAATTACCATAATCATCCGCTCCTATAGAAATTCCAAGACGATAGAGTTTTTGCCAAGAGCACTTCACTCCGTATTCTTTTATCACCCATAACTCAACTTTCGAGCCCATTGCGAGTAAACAGAGGCGACCACCAACGACTCCCAATCCCATTGCTTGATGAACAGAATCAAAATCAGGTTTCGGCACCCGAGAGAACTTATCCGTGGCTTAATCAAAAGCAGTAATCCCAAACATCCCAAATTCACATTGATTGTTTGTCAACCAGTGGAGACGTTCATTCACTAGGGTCCCCGTCGGTCGCCCCTGCAAGTTTCTAGCTTCACTACAGCAATGAATACTGCCGAATCTGTTTTCGACCTTTTTCCAAGAATTGGTTTTTGCCGTAAAAACGATTCCTTGTATGTCAATACACCTGCTATTATCATCTTGCAAGTTATCCTCCCTTTTATCATCTATTTCCTGATAATAGAACATAACCTTATAACCATTAGTGGATGAATCATATCTGAAACCGTACTTGACTATATCGTAGTCATACGTCGCGTCAGGATCGGCTGGTAACTTTGTATAAGCACCGGTGGATGGATTCCAAATAAAAATCTCTCGATAGTTGTCGAGAGCTAAGCAAATCAAGCCGTGTCACGAGCCTATAAATCGAACCGCACTATCCGGTCTGATGAACGGAAAATGCAGTCTTGTCAACGTGCGAGAATAAGTCTGAACATAAAATTCCAGAACACCCAAAATAGTACACCACGAGAGCCTAATAGAAAATATCTAAATTTATATTAATGAGAACTCATATATGGTGATGGGGCAAGATAAGACTTTCTATATGTGCATGCAAGTATGCAACCGCTTGAACATCGAGCAGACGATCATCAAATATTCAAGTTTAATTGGTTTATTTATTAGCATCATACCTCCTCAAATTTATCCCATCAAATATCGATATCATATATATAATTTCATCTTGAGACCGTGCATTACATACAACGTTGTGGCCGTGAATCCGACACTGCTGAAACTCTTTAGCGTGTCCAAGGTGATAGAGGTTTGGCCAAGAAGACTTCACTTCGTATTCTTTCATCATCAATAACTCAGCAGCCCCACTTTGTAATCCTATTGGGACTAAGCAGGCGCGTCAAACAACTCCTAGTCACATATCAGCGGTCAACCTCTTATGGTTGTTAAGATCCCACTTTGTTACCCAGTGAGACTTTCAGTCGCTAGGTTTTATTTGTTTATTACTCGTGTATATGGTTGCAATTTATTTCTAATGTTTGGAGGATCCAATGACTTGTGATGTTGGAAGCTATTTCTTAATTACTTTTCTGTGTTAGTTGCTAAACAGTCTAAACTCATGTTTTGACCCCTAAATCTTAGCTTTATCTATCATTAATTGATACCTTCCTTTTTTAACAAGAATATATTTATCAATTTTTTTCCTCTAATTACAGGAAAAAAATATAATTACAGGGATCCATAATTATAGGGATCCGCCTACTATAAAGAAACTAAATATCCATAATTATAGGGATACAAACATGGGGCGAGATCAGACTTTCTACATATGCAACTGCCTCAACAGCACCAACAAAATCCATCAAATGTTCAATTACTTTCGCTTCTTTATTAGGATAATACCTTACGAAATTATCCCCATAAACTTGTGTCAGTATTATAACGTCTTCATCGCATCCAAGGCGCGACCAGCTATGTCTCCACATAACTCATTAGGATTACCAATATGATCAGTTTTCCCGAAGACTTCACCCGTATTCCTTCATCATCCATAACCCAACATTATCACGCCCTCGTCTCCCATTGAAACCGATCCATCGACTAAGCAGAGGTGCCCATCGACAACTCCAATCTTGACTCACACACGTCTCCTCTCTAACTCTATCAACTCGTCGGTTGGCTTTCATTGAATTTCTCCTCAAATCGAAAGCGGTAATCACACTCTGAAATCTTGACCTTGTCCCAATTTGTTAACCGGTGGAGACTTTCATTCAAAGGACCCGTTGATCGATACTCCACATGTAATCTTCATCGAACCGCTTTGAACATGTGTTTAACTCTTCTCGAAATTGTTTTTGATGAGAAAACATAGGCTCGCTAAATCAATGGAAATTTCTTCTATAACTATCTCATGTCGAGCGTGAAAACAACCTTGTAATCATTAGTGGACGAGTCATAACCAAAACCACAATAGAAATTATTGCGATCATATTCCAATTTAAAATCTAATGGAATGTTATGATCGCGACTTCTGTAAGCCCCGGTGGATGGATTCCAAATAAAAATATCGACAGTAGCTTGAGAGCTAAATAAATCAAGCCGTTGCATGATCCTACGATATTTGGCGTATCTTACGCCGCGATCGGAAAATTTAGCCCTCTCAGCGGCGTGGGTCGTCTAGAGATTTTGTTGAGCGATCAAGCGACCAAAGAGTGGGATACTGGAGAAATATAATAATTTGATGTAAGGATTTTGAGAGGGCTGTTTTGGCGCTATATTTATATTAGTACGGCAAATTTGGGATCGAATCGAGAGAACCATTGCTTGCATACTGGACTTGAAGCGCGGAGACTTGGACGGGCAATCTTGAGAGTACCTCAACAAGGTCGTAAGGAATATCGACATTGTTTTGATCTTGTATCTATTCTTGCATATAGCGACTTGGTGGCGGCTCTATAACTCTTATTATTTCTTATCTGGTGCTAGTGGCAAAGCAAATTCTAGTACCATCGATTCTAATTCTGACGTTTTCCTATTCCATGGGTTAAATTGTATTTTTGTTTGAATATTATTATAATTCTTATTAATTTTAGATACTTAAAAAATTCATTCATTTATTAAATATATGTATTTCTCGACTCTATCATATTTTATTATACATCGAAACTTATAATTTAACCACCACTCATTTAGCTCTATTTACATGTCTCTTTTTTTTAGTTTTAACTACGAGGTATACTGGGAAGGGCCCCAACAGTGTTAGGTAACTTTAAGCCCGTACCACAACCCAGATTAGAAGTCCCCGCTCGAGCCTGTACCACAACCCAGACTAGAAGTCCCCGCTCGAACCGAGAGGCACAGGTTCTCCCAACAAATGCGACTTCCCTGCGACTCGAACTGGGGAGCAAACCCAGTCAAACCACTTAAGGGGGACTCCATTGCCAGTGGAGCCAACACTTTGTTGGTTACCTGTCTGTCTCTTTTTACACAAAATAGATGGAGAACGGCAATTCAAGAGTGAGGCAGGTCTATGCTTAGATTTTCTCAAATTGGCAAACAATTAGTTAGGGATTGTTTTCTGAGAGTCTTCTGTCATTCCTCATTCCTCGAAGTTTTTTTTTTCACCTGCCCCTTCACTTCTAGAGCTTTCTATTTATAATATAAAATTTTCAGTATCCTAACTCTTTACTAGTTCTTGATTTTCCTCGACTTCTCCTACTTAATTAGAATTTTATTTGAAGTCTGTTTTTGTCTCCTTTTCCAAATAAGTTCTGAAACTTTGAGATTAATTAGAATTTTATTGTGTTTTGCTTCCTTGTTTGCAGGCCGTTTCCTTTTCTTTGTTGGTTTCTTGGTTTGACTTTTTTTTATTCTTAATTTCTGGTTCCTAATTCTTTGTCTTTTCTACTTTTCATGGTTTTCGATTTACGGTTCCTGGTTCCTAGTTTGGAGTCTTTTTGTACTCATGGATTTCATGCTTCATTTTCTCTTCGGCATCATATGTACAAACGGCCCATCAAATTCTTCACAAAAAGAAGAGATCTCGGATTGTTCTAGTTTGGTTCTTTATTAGGATAATAAGTTGTCGAATTGTTCCCTGCACTTGTCAGTACTAAAACTTCATCTTCACCGAATTTCTTTCGACATTATGGCACGATAAATCTACTAAGCCCTTTAAAATGTCCAAGATCATAAGAGTTTTTCCCAAGAAGACTTAACTCCATGTTCTTTCATTACCCACAACTCAGGAGTACCACCTTGTGCCATTGTGACGAAGCAGAGGCTCCCACATACAACTCCTAAACCCTACTATTATTGACAAGATCAGGAATGGCACCCAACTGAATTTCTTTTTAGATAAACCAAAAGAATTAATCACACAAAACCAACCATGGCCCAGGCAAACCCAGTTTAGGATTCAATGGAGACTATCATTCACTAGGGTCCCTATAGATTGATGTCGCCAGAGGACTTGACAGCATTTAACAGGAAAATATGATGGGTGCTTCTATTATCTAATTCCCTAGAATAGAAAAATACCTTGTAATCATTGCCGGATGAATCATAGCCAAAACCAGAGTTGAAAATGAAATTCTTGTAAAAATATTAAGGCCATAAGTGGAAAAAATAAATTCTAAAAAAAAAAAAAGAAGAAAACATGATTCTACATTTTTTTTTCAAAAAGATTAATTTGGAGTTAAGTTCTGACCATTAGTAAAGCTAATCACTTCACCCATAAGATTACTAGCATATAATATTATTTTGTCACTAAAATAACCAATGTTAATAGGTAAATTCTTGTTTTCTTGTCCTTTATGTAATGTTTAAACCGTTCTCTCCCTTGAATTCACCCCTCTGACAATTTTTTTTCCTCGAAAGTTAACAAGATTATGAACAATTTTTAAAAAACCTGAGCTGTAACTCTACTATTATTAATTCTTTTTTTTTTTTTAAAGCGTTGCTTTCTGAGTATTTTATTGATCTTGCAGGTTCTGAGAAACCATGTGACGACCATCACAGCGGATGGATCGAATGGCCAGTTTGAACTAAATGTTTTCAAGCCAGTTGACTACTAGTGGTGGTATAATATTATACGCCGGGCATTCATCGAAGGGGGGAATCACTTCGAATATTTGATCAATTGAGATAGCCGGAAACCCTATTTTTTTATTATTTCTTGCTTCAAATTCAAATTTGAATTTGAAGCGAGAATTCGCGGTGGATTCTTCTTCGATTTCTGTAGTTTTGCTAAACTCGGTTCAAGGGTATCTATATGCGTAGTGAGTGTAATGACACCATTCCATTAGTTTGATGTTGAAATTAATTTCCATTTGTTAATTGATTTTCAACAATGCGGTGTCTAATGTGTTTGATTTTGATCTAGCTCTTGTGAAACTTAATGAGTGGTCGAGAAGTGAACTTGTACTTTGATCTGAGAATTAGCGTTTGAAACATGATCAATTTCATTTGGCATATCTGAGAATAAGCTCGCACGTATTATGAGCGAAAAGCATCATGAAAATAGTAAAACTCACAAAACAAACTCATATATGGTCTTCTTATATATTCATAGAATAGAAGAAGCTTGCCGTTCTTTGGGACGAGATCGAGTTTGAGCCGGTGAGATCGGACTCTAAGTAATCAATTTCTTATTTCCATAAAATGGGTATTAATTTCTTCGCTAGCGCAATCATCAATCATTCAAGTTTCTTTCTTGATTGGGATTATACCTTATCGTGAATTTATTTTCCCAATTTGGAGTGTCATTGTTATGATATCATCCTCACCTTTCACCTGCACAACATGACGGAATCAATGCAGCCCAATTACCATAATCATCCGCTCTATAGAAATTCCAAGGCGATAGAGTTTTGCCAAGAGCACTTCATCCGTGATTCTTTTATCACCCATAACTCAACTTTCGAGCCCATTCTTGAGTAAGCAGAGGCGACCACCAGCGACTCCCGATCCCATTGCTTGATGAGCAGAATCAAAATCGGGTTTTGACACAGAGAACTTATCCGTGGCTTAATCAAAGCGGTAATCCCAAACATCCCAAATTCACATTGATTGTTTGTCAGCGATTGGAGCGTTCATTCACTAGGGTCCCCGTCGGTCGCCCTGCAAGTTTCTAGCTTCATTCTGACAATGAATCTTCGAATCTGTTTTCGACCTTTTTCCAAGAATTGGTTTTTGCCGTAAAAACGATTCCTTGTATGTCAATACACCTGCTATTATCATCTTGCAAGTTATCCTCCCTTTTATCATCTATTTCCTGATAATAGAACATAACCTTATAACCATTAGTGGATGAATCATATCTGAAACCGTACTTGACTATATCGTAGTCATCGTCAGCGTCAGGATCGGCTGGTAACTTTGTATAAGCACCGGTGGATGGATTCCAAATAAAAATCTCTCGATAGTTGTCGAGAGCTAAGCAAATCAAGCCGTGTCACGAGCCTATAAATCGAACCGCACTATCCGGTCTGATGAACGGAAAATGCAGTCTTGTCAACGTGCGAGAATAAGTCTGAACATAAAATTCCAGAACACCCAAAATAGTACACCACGAGAGCCTAATAGAAAATATCTAAATTTATATTAATGAGAACTCATATATGGTGATGGGGCAAGATAAGACTTTCTATATGTGCATGCAAGTATGCAACCGCTTGAACATCAGAACGAACCAATCATCAAATATTCAAGTTTAATTGGTTTATTTATTAGCATCATACCTCCTCAAATTTATCCCATCAAATATCGTATATCAGTACTATAATTTCATCTTCGAGACCGCATTCTATACAAGCGTTGTGGCATGAATCCGACTGAAACTCTTTAAGCGTGTCCAAGGTGATAGAGGTTTGGCCGAAGACTTCATCAGTATTCTTTCATCATCAATAACTCGGCACTTTGTAATCCTATTGGGACTAAACAGAGGCGCCCGTCAAACAACTCCTAGTCCTATATCAAAAGCGCTGGTCACGCTGAACCTCTTATGGTTGTTAAGATCCCACTTTGTTACCCAGCAGAGACTTTCAGTCGCTAGGTTTTATTTGTTTATTACTCGTGTATATGGTTGCAATTTATTTCTAATGTTTGGAGGATCCAATGACTTGTGATGTTGGAAGCTATTTCTTAATTACTTTTCTGTGTTAGTTCTTTAGCGATCTAAACTCATGTTTTGACCCCTAAATCTTAGCTTTATCTATCATTAATTGATACCTTCCTTTTTTAACAAGAATATATTTATCAATTTTTTTCCTCTAATTACAGGAAAAAAATATAATTACAGGGATCCATAATTATAGGATCCGCCTCTTATAAAAAACTAAATATCCATAATTATAGGGATACAAACATGGGGCGAGATCGGACTTTCTACATATGGCCTCAAGCGGCAACAAAATCCATCGAATGTTCAATTACTTTCTTTATTAGGATAATACCTTACGAAATTATCCCCATAAACTTGTGTCAGTATTATAACTTCATCTTCATCGCATCCAGCACGACACAGTGGCACTATGTCTCCACATAACTCATTAGGATTACCAATATGATCTGATTTTTCCCGAAGACTTACATATTCCTTCGTCATCCATAACCCAGCATTATCCACGCCTCGTCTCCATTGAAACTGATCCATCGACTAAGCAGAGGTGCCCATCGACAACTCCCAATCTTGACTCAACACACGTCTCCTCTCTAACTCTATCAACTAAATCAGGCGTTGGCACCTCGCTGAATTTCTCCTCAGCCAAATCGAAAGCGATAATCACCTTCTAAAATCTTGACCTTGTCGATTTGTTAACGGTGGAGACTTTCATTCGGAGGACCCCATTGATCGATACTCCACATGTAATCTTGTTGAACCGCTTTGAACATGTGTTTAACTCTTCTCCGAATTGTTTTTGATGAAAACATAGGCTCGCTCGTCAAATCAATTCTTCTTATAACTATCTGTATCGGAGCGTGAAAACAACCTTGTAATCATTAGTGGACAGTCATAACCAAAACCACAATAGAAATTATTGCGATCGTATTCAATTTAAAATCTAATGGAATGTTATGATCTGGCGACTTTCTGTAAGCCGGTGGATGGATTCCAAATAAAAATATCGACCGGGCTTGCGAGCTAAGCAAATCAAGCGTTGCATGATCCTACGATATTTGGCGTATCTTACATCGCGATCGGAAAATTTAGCCCTCTCAAGCCGTGGGTGGTCGTCAGAGATTTTGTTGAGCGATCAAGCGACCAAGAGTGGGATACGGAGAAATATAATAATTTGATGTAAGGATTTTGAGAGGCTGTTTTGGTATTATATTTATATTGTGATGCAAATTTGGGATCGGAAATCGAGAGAACCATTGCTTGCATACGGACTTGAAGCTTGACGAGACTTGACGGGCAATCTTGAGTACCTCAACCAAGGTCGTAAGGAATATCGACATTGTTTCTTGATCTTTGTATCTATTCTTGCATATAGCGACTTGGTGGCGGCTCTATAACTCTTATTATTTCTTATCTGGTGCTAAGGCGCAAAGCAAATTCTAGTACCATCGGGATTCTAATTCTGAAGCGTTTTCTATTCCTTAAGGTTAAATTGTATTTTGTTTCTGAATATTATTATAATTCTTATTAATTTTAGATACTTAAAAAATTCATTCATTTATTAAATATATGTATTTCTCGACTCTATCATATTTTATTAT
Source organism: Citropsis articulata (assembly GCA_030449925.1). Lineage (NCBI taxonomy): Eukaryota > Viridiplantae > Streptophyta > Magnoliopsida > Sapindales > Rutaceae > Citropsis > Citropsis articulata. Next base: position 84,304 of record JASUUH010000224.1, read on the forward strand.
ACATCGAACTTCTATAATTTAACCACCACTCATTTAGCTCTATTTACATACATCTCTTTTTTTTAGTTTTAACTACGGTATCCTGGGAAGGACTCCAACTGTGGAAGGCACCTTTAAGCCCGTACTACAACCCAACTGTGGGAGGCACCTTTAAACCAATACCACAACTCAGACTAGAAATCCCCTCGAGCAGGAGGCCTGAGTTCTCCCAACAATCGACTTCCTGCGACTGAGGCGGGAGCAAACCCGTCAAACCACTTAGGGGACTCCTTTGCCGGTGGAGCCAACACTTTGTTGGTTACACTGCATCTCTTTTACACAAAATAGATGGAGAAGCAGCAATTCAAGTGAGCGGTCTATGCTTAGATTTTCTCAAATTGGCAAACAATTAGTTAGGGATTGTTTTCGAGAGTCTTCATCATTCCTCGTTCCTCAAAGTTTTTTTCACCGCCTTCACTTTCTATTTATAATATAAAATTTTCGTATCTAACTCTTTACTAGTTCTTGATTTTCCTCACTTCTCTACTTAATTAAATTTTATTTGAAGTCTGTTTTGTCTCCTTTTCCAAATAAGTTAACTTTGAGATTAATTAGAATTTTATTGTGTTTTGCTTCCTTGTTTGCAGGCCGTTTCCTTTTCTTTGTTGGTTTCTTGGTTTGACTTTTTTTTATTCTTAATTTCTGGTTCCTAATTCTTTTGTCTTTTTCTACTTTTCATGGTTTCTGATTTCTGGTTCCTGGTTCCTAGTTTGGAGTCTTTTTGTACTCATGGATTTCATGCTTCATTTTCTCTTCGGCATCATATGTACAAACGGCCCATCAAATTCTTCACAAAAAGAAGAGATCTCGGATTGTTCTAGTTTGGTTCTTTATTAGGATAATAAGTTGTCGAATTGTTCCCTGCACTTGTCGATCTTAAAACTTCATCTTCAATTTAATTTCTTTCGACATTCTACTAAGCCCTTTAAAATGTCCAAGATCATAAGAGTTTTTCCCAAGAAGACTTAACTCCATGTTCTTTCATTACCCACTCGGAGTACCACCTTGTGCCATTGTGGCGAACGAGGCTCCCCATACAACTCACAAACCCTACTTGTATTGACAAGATCGGGAATGGCACCCAACTGAATTTCTTTTAGATAAACCAAAAGAATTAATCACACAAAACCAACCATGGCCCGAAACCCAGTTTAGGATTCAATGGAGACTATCATTCACTAGGGTCCTATAGATTGATGTCGCCAGAGGACTTGACAGCATTTAACAGGAAAATATGAACGCTGCTACTATTATCTAAATCACTAGAATAGAAAAATACCTTGTAATCATTGCCGGATGAATCATAGCCAAAACCAGAGTTGAAAATGAAATTCTTGTAAAAATATTAAGGCCATAAGTGGAAAAAATAAATTCTAAAAAAAAAAAAGAAGAAAACATGATTCTACATTTTTTTTTCAAAAAGATTAATTTGGAGTTAAGTTCTGACCATTAGTAAAGCTAATCACTTCACCCATAAGATTACTAGCATATAATATTATTTTGTCACTAAAATAACCAATGTTAATAGGTAAATTCTTGTTTTCTTGTCCTTTATGTAATGTTTAAACCGTTCTCTCCCTTGCATTCACCCTACAACAATTTTTTTCCTCGAAAGTTAACAAGATTATGAACAATTTTTAAAAAGCACTAAAGCTGTAACTCTATTATTAATTCTTTTTTTTTAAAGCGTTGCTTCGAGTATTTATTGATCTTGCAGGTTCCGAGAAACCATGTGACGACCATCACAGCGGATGGATCGAATGGCCAGTTTGAACTAAATGTTTTCAAGCCAGTTGACTACTAGCTGGTGGTAGAATATTGTATGCACTTCGGGCATTCATCGAAGGGGGGAATCACTTCGAATATTTGATCAATTGAGATAATGGAAACCCTATTTTTATTATTTCTTGCTTAATTCAAATTTGAATTTGAGCGAGTCATGATGATGAATTCTTCTTCGATTTCTGTAGTTTTGCTAAACTCGGTTCAAGGGTATCTATATGCGTAGTGAGTGTAATGACACCATTCCATTAGTTTGATGTTGAAATTAATTTCCATTTGTTAATTGATTTTCAACAATGCGATTGTCTAATGTGTTTGATTTTGATCTAGCTCTTGTGAAACTTAATGAGTGGTGAGAGAAGTGAACTTGTACTTTGATACTGAAATTAGCTCGGGTTTGAAACATGATCAATTTCATTTGGCATATCTGAGAATAAGCTCGCCATATTATGAGCGAAAAGCATCGTGAAAATAGTAAAACTCACAAAACAAACTCATATATGGTCTTCTTATATATATTCATAGAATAGAAGAAGCTTGCCGTTCTTTGAGACGAGATCGAGTTTGAGCCGGGCGAGATCGGACTCTCTAAGTAATCAATTTCTTATTTCCATGAAATGGGTATTAATTTCTTCGCTAAGCGGATCATCAACTGCTCAAGTTTCTTTCTTGATTGGGATTATACCTTATCGTGAATTTATTTTCCCCGATTTGGAGTGTCATTGTTATGATATCATCCTCCTCGGCTGCACAACTGCTGACGGAATCAATGCATTACCATAATCATCCGCTCCTATAGAAATTCCAAGGCGATAGAGTTTTGCCAAAAGCACTTCTCCGTATTCTTTTATCACCCATAACTCAACTTTCGAGCCCATTCGAGTAAGCAGGCGACCACCAACGACTCCCAATCCCATTCTTGATGAGCAGAATCAAAATCAGGTTTACACCGAGAGAACTTATCCGTGGCTTAATCAGCGTAATCCCAAACATCCCAAATTCACATTGATTGTTTGTCAACCCGGTGGAGCGTTCGTTCACTAGGGTCCCGTCGGTCGCCCCAAGTTTCTAGCTTATTTCTGATGAATCTTTAGAATCTGTTTTCGACCTTTTTCCAAGAATTGGTTTTTGCCGTAAAAACGATTCCTTGTATGTCAATACACCCGCTATTATCATCTTGCAAGTTATCCTCCCTTTTATCATCTATTGCTGAAAATAGAACATAACCTTATAACCATTAGTGGATGAATCATATCTGAAACCGTACTTGACTATATCGTAGTCATACGTCGCGTCAGGATCGGCTGGTAACTTTGTATAAGCACCAGTGGATGGATTCCAAATAAAAATCTCTCGATAGTTGTCGAGAGCTAAGCAAATCAAGCCGTGTCACGAGCTGTCGTCGAACCGCACTATCCGGTCGATGAGCGGAAAATGCGATCTTGTCAGCGTCGAGAATAAGTGCGAACATAAAATTCCGAACACCCAAAATAGTACACCACGAGCCTAATAGAAAATATCTAAATTTATATTAATGAGAACTTCATATATGGTAATGGGGCAAGATAAGACTTTCTATATGTGCATGCAAGTATGCAACCAGCTTGAACATCGAGCAGACCAATCATCGAATATTCAAGTTTAATTGGTTTATTTATTAGCATCATACCTCCTCAAATTTATCCCATCAAATATAAATATCAGTACTATAATTTCATCTTGAGACCGCATTACATACAACGTTGTGTACTGTGAATCCAGACTGCTGAAACTCTTTAGCGTGTCCAGGTGATAGAGGTTTGGCGAAGACTTCACCGTATTCTTTCATCATCAATAACTCAACAGCCCCACAATCTATTGGGACTAAACAGAGGCGCCCGTCAAACAACTCCTAGTCCTATATCAAAAGCGCTGGTCACGCTGAACCTCTTATGGTTGTTAAGATCCCACTTTGTTACCCAGCAGAGACTTTCAGTCGCTAGGTTTTATTTGTTTATTACTCGTGTATATGGTTGCAATTTATTTCTAATGTTTGGAGGATCCAATGACTTGTGATGTTGGAAGCTATTTCTTAATTACTTTTCTGTGTTAGTTGCTAAACAGTCTAAACTCATGTTTTGACCCCTAAATCTTAGCTTTATCTATCATTAATTGATACCTTCCTTTTTTAACAAGAATATATTTATCAATTTTTTTCCTCTAATTACAGGAAAAAAATATAATTACAGGGATCCATAATTATAGGGATCCGCCTACTATAAAGAAACTAAATATCCATAATTATAGGGATACAAACATGGGGCGAGATCAGACTTTCTACATATGCAACTGCCTCAACAGCACCAACAAAATCCATCAAATGTTCAATTACTTTCGCTTCTTTATTAGGATAATACCTTACGAAATTATCCCCATAAACTTGTGTCAGTATTATAACTTCATCTTCGCATCGTACGACAACCTTTGGCACTATGTCTCCACGTAACTCATTAGGATTACCAATATGATACAGTTTTCCCGAAGACTTCACCCATATTCCTTCATCATCCATAACCCAACATTATCACGCCTCGTCTCCCATTGAAACCGGCGATCCATCGACTAAGCAGAGGTGCCCGCCGACAACTCGATCTTGACTCAACACCGTCTCCTCTAACTCTATCAACTAAATCGTCGTTGGCACCTCGCTGAATTTCTCCTCGTACCAAATCGAGCGGTAATCACACTCTAAAATCTTGACCTTTGTCCCGATTTGTTAACCGGTGGAGACTTTCATTCGGAGGACCCCGTTGATCGATACTCCACATGTAATCTTCTTGAACCGCTTTGAACATGTGTTTAACTCTTCTCAGAATTGTTTTTTGATGAAAACATAGGCTCGCTCGTCAATGGGTCTTCTTTATAACTATCTCATGTCGAGGAACGTAGAAAACAACCTTGTAATCATTAGTGGACGAGTCATAACCAAAACCACAATAGAAATTATTGCGATCGTATTCCAATTTAAAATCTAATGGAATGTTATGATCTGCGACTTTCTGTAAGCCGGTGGATGGATTCGAATAAAAATATCGACGCGGCTTGCGAGAGCTAAGCAAATCAAGCCGTTGCATGATCCTACGATATTTGGCGTATCTTCATCGCGATCGGAAAATTTAGCCCTCTCAACGGCGTGGGTCGTCTAGAGATTTTGTTGAGCAGTCAAGCGACCAAAGAGTGGGATACAGATATAATAATTTGATGTAAGGATTTTGAGAAATTTGTTTTGGCGCTATATTTATATTGTGGTACAAATTTGGGATCGGAAATCGAGAGAGAACCATTGCTTGCATACGGACTTGAAAGCAGCAGAGACTTGACGGGCAATCTTGAGAGTACCTCAGCTGCAAGGTCGTAAGGAATATCGACATTGTTTTCTTGATCTTTGTATCTATTCTTGCATATAGCGACTTGGTGGCGGCTATAACTCTTATTATTTCTTATACTGGTGCTAAGGCAAAGCAAATTCTAGTACCATCGATTCTAATTCACAAGCGTTTTCCTATTCCTTAAGGTTAAATTGTATTTTGTTCTGAATATTATTATAATTCTTATTAATTTTTAGATAATTAAAAAAATTCATTCTTTTATTAAATATATGTATTTCTCGACTCCTATCATATTTTATTATACATCCAAACTTCTATAATTTAACCAAAACTCATTTAGCTCTTTTTACATGTCTGTCTCTTTTTTTTTTTAGTTTTAACTCTGGTATCCTGGGAAGGGCCCCAACTGTGGGAGGCACCTTTAAGCCCGTACCACAACCCAGACTAGAAGTCCCCGGTTCGACCCTAACTGTGGGAAGCACCTTTAAACCCGTATCATAACCCAGATTAGAAGTCTCCGCTCGAACCGAGAGGCATGGGTTCTTCCAACAAAGGCGACTTCCCTGCGACTCAAATTGGAGAGCAAACCAGTCAAACCACTTAAGAGGACCCCATTACCAGTGGAGCCAACACTTTGTTGGTTACCTGTCTGTCTCTTTTTACACAAAATAGATGGAGAACGGCAATTCAAGAGTGAGGCAGGTCTATGCTTAGATTTTCTCAAATTGGCAAACAATTAGTTAGGGATTGTTTTCTGAGAGTCTTCTGTCATTCCTCATTCCTCGAAGTTTTTTTTTCACCTGCCCCTTCACTTCTAGAGCTTTCTATTTATAATATAAAATTTTCAGTATCCTAACTCTTTACTAGTTCTTGATTTTCCTCGACTTCTCCTACTTAATTAGAATTTTATTTGAAGTCTGTTTTTGTCTCCTTTTCCAAATAAGTTCTGAAACTTTGAGATTAATTAGAATTTTATTGTGTTTTGCTTCCTTGTTTGCAGGCCGTTTCCTTTTCTTTGTTGGTTTCTTGGTTTGACTTTTTTTATTCTTAATTTACGGTTCTAATTCTTTGTCTTTTCTACTTTTCATGGTTTCGATTTGGTTCACGGTTCCTAGTTTGGAGTCTTTTTGTACTCATGGATTTCGCTTCATTTTCTCTTGACATCATATGTACAACGGCCCATCAAATTCTTCACAAAGAAGAGATCTCGGATTGTTCTAGTTTGGTTCTTTATTAGGATAATAAGTTGTCGAATTGTTCCACTGCACTTGTCGATCTTAAAACTTCATCTTCTTAATTTCTTTCGACATTATGGCACGATAAATCTACTAAGCCCTTTAAAATGTCCAAGATCATAAGAGTTTTTCCCGAAGACTTAACTCCATGTTCTTTCATTACCCACAACTCGGAGTACCACCTTGTGCCATTGTGACGGCGAGGCTCCACATACAACTCACTAAACCCTACTTGTTATTGACAAGATCGGGGAATGGCACCCAACTGAATTTCTTTTAGATAAACCAAAGAATTAATCACACAAAACCAACCATGGCCCGAGCAAACCCAGTTTAGGATTCAATGGAGACTATCATTCACTAGGGTCCTATAGATTGATGTCGCGGAGGACTTGACAAGCATTTAACGGGAAAATATGAGCAGCGCTGCTATTATCTAAATCACTAGAATAGAAAAATACCTTGTAATCATTGCCGGATGAATCATAGCCAAAACCAGAGTTGAAAATGAAATTCTTGTAAAAATATTAAGGCCATAAGTGGAAAAAATAAATTCTAAAAAAAAAAAAGAAGAAAACATGATTCTACATTTTTTTTTCAAAAAGATTAATTTGGAGTTAAGTTCTGACCATTAGTAAAGCTAATCACTTCACCCATAAGATTACTAGCATATAATATTATTTTGTCACTAAAATAACCAATGTTAATAGGTAAATTCTTGTTTTCTTGTCCTTTATGTAATGTTTAAACCGTTCTCTCCCTTGCATTCACCCCTACAACAATTTTTTTTTCCTCGAAAGTTAACAAGATTATGAACAATTTTTAAAAGCACGAAACTGTAACTCTACTATTATTAATTCTTTTTTTTTTTTAAAGCGTTGCTTTCTGAGTATTTTATTGATCTTGCAGGTTCTGAGAAACCATGTGACGACCATCACAGCGGATGGATCGAATGGCCAGTTTGAACTAAATGTTTTCAAGCCAGTTGACTACTAGCTGGTGGTATAATATTGTATGCACTTCGGGCATTCATCGAAGGGGGGAATCACTTCGAATATTTGATCAATTGAGATAGCCGGAAACCCTATTTTTTATTATTTCTTGCTTCAAATTCAAATTTGAATTTGAAGCGAGAATTCGCGGTGGATTCTTCTTCGATTTCTGTAGTTTTGCTAAACTCGGTTCAAGGGTATCTATATGCGTAGTGAGTGTAATGACACCATTCCATTAGTTTGATGTTGAAATTAATTTCCATTTGTTAATTGATTTTCAACAATGCGGTGTCTAATGTGTTTGATTTTGATCTAGCTCTTGTGAAACTTAATGAGTGGTCGAGAGAAGTGAACTTGTACTTTGATACAGAATTAGCTCAGGTTTGAAACATGATCAATTTCATTTGGCATATACAGAATAAGCTCGCACATATTATGAACGAAAAAGCATCATGAAAATAGTAAAAACTCACAAAACAAACTCATATATGGTCTTCTTATATATTCATAGAATAGAAGAAGCTTGCCGTTCTTTGAGACGAGATCGAGTTTTGAGCCGGGCAGATCGGACTCTCTAAGTAATCAATTTCTTATTTCCATGAAATGGGTATTAATTTCTTGTGCAATCATCAACTGCAAGTTTCTTTCTTGATTGGGATTATACCTTATCGTGAATTTATTTTCCCCAATTTGGAGTGTCATTGTTATGATATCATCCTCACCTCAGCCTGCACAACACTGCGACGGAATCAATGCAGCCCAATTACCATAATCATCCGCTCCTATAGAAATTCCAAGACGATAGAGTTTTTGCCAAGAGCACTTCACTCCGTATTCTTTTATCACCCATAACTCAACTTTCGAGCCCATTGCGAGTAAACAGAGGCGACCACCAACGACTCCCAATCCCATTGCTTGATGAACAGAATCAAAATCAGGTTTCGGCACCCGAGAGAACTTATCCGTGGCTTAATCAAAAGCAGTAATCCCAAACATCCCAAATTCACATTGATTGTTTGTCAACCAGTGGAGACGTTCATTCACTAGGGTCCCCGTCGGTCGCACCTGCAAGTTTCTAGATTCACTGTGATGAATCTTAGAATCTGTTTCGACCTTTTTCCAAGAATTGGTTTTTGCCGTAAAAACGATTCCTTGTATGTCAATACACCTGCTATTATCATCTTGCAAGTTATCCTCCCTTTTATCATCTATTTCCTGATAATAGAACATAACCTTATAACCATTAGTGGATGAATCATATACGAAACCGTGCTTGACTATATCGTAGTCATCGTCGCGTCGGGATCGGCTGGTAACTTTGTATAAGCACGTGGATGGATTCGAATAAAATCTCTCGATGGTTATTAGAGCTAAGCAAATCAAGCGGTGTCACGAGCTTTATCGTCGAACCGCGCTATCCGGTCGATGAGCGGAAAATGCGATCTTGTCAGCGTCGAGAATAAGTCTGAACATAAAATTCCGGAACACGAAATAGTACACCACGAGCCTAATAGAAAATATCTAAATTTATATTAATGAGAACTCATATATGGTAATGGGGCAGATAAGACTTTCTATATGTGCATGCAAGTATGCAAGCTTGAACATCGAGCAGACCAATCATCAAATATTCAAGTTTAATTGGTTTATTTATTAGCATCATACCTCCTCAAATTTATCCCATCAAATATCGTATATCGATTATAATTTCATCTTGAGACCGCATTCTATACAACGTTGGCACTGTGAATCCAGCCTGCCTGAAACTTTAAGCGTGTCGGTGATAGAGGTTTGGCCAAGAAGACTTCACCATATTCTTTCATCATCAATAACTCGGCACACTTTGTAATCTGTGGGACTAAAGCAGGCGCCCAGTCAAACAACTCTAGTCACATATCAAAAGCCGGTCACATTGAACCTCTTTATGGTTGTTAAGATCCCCTTTGTTACCCGAGACTTTCGATTCGCTAGGTTTTATTGTTTATTACTCGTGTATATGGTTGCAATTTATTTCTAATGTTTGGAGGATCCGATGACTTGTGATGTTGGAAGCTATTTCTTAATTACTTTTACGTGTTAGTTCTTAAAGCACTAAACTCGTGTTTTGACCCCAAATCTTAGCTTTATCTATCATTAATTGATACCTTCCTTTTTAACAAGAATATATTTATCAATTTTTTCCTCAATTACGGAAAAAAATATAATTACTGAGGATCCATAATTATAGGGATCCGCCTACTATAAAGAAACTAAATATCCATAATTATAGGGATACAAACATGGGGCGAGATCAGACTTTCTACATATGCAACTGCCTCAACAGCACCAACAAAATCCATCAAATGTTCAATTACTTTCGCTTTATTAGGATAATACCTTACGAAATTATCCCCGTAAACTTGTGTCGATTATAACTTCATCTTCATCGCATCCGCGACGACCTTTGGCACTATGTCTCCACCTTCATTAGGATTACCAATATGATACAGTTTTCCCAAGAAGACTTCACCCGTATTCGCCCGTCATCCATAACCCAACATTATCACCGCCTCGTCTCCCATTGAAACCGCTGATCCATCTGACTAAACAGAGGTGCCCATCGACAACTCCCAATCTTGACTCAACACACGTCTCCTCTCTAACTCTATCAACTAAATCAGGCGTTGGCACCTCGCTGAATTTCTCCTCAGCCAAATCGAAAGCAGTAATCACACTCAAATCTTCAAAGACCTTGTCCCCAATTTGTTAACCGATTGGAGACTTTCATTCGTGAGGACCCGTTGATCGATACTCACATGTAATCTTCATTTGAACCGCTTTGAACATGTGTTTAACTCTTCTCAGAATTGTTTTTGATGAGAAAACATAGGCTCGCTCGTCAATAAATTTCTTCTATAACTATCATGTCGAGCGTGAAAACAACCTTGTAATCATTAGTGGGACGAGTCATAACCAAAACCACAATAGAAATTATTGCGATCGTATTCAATTTAAAATCTAATGGAATGTTATGATCTGGCGACTTCATAAGCCGGTGGATGGATTCAAATAAAAATATCGGCAGTAACTTGCAGAGCTAAGCAAATCAAGCCGTTGCATGATCCTCGATATTTGGCGTATCTTACGTCGCGATCGGAAAATTTAGCCCTCTCAGGCGTGGGTCGTCTAGAGATTTTGTTGAGCAGTCAGCGACCAAAGAGTGGGATACGGAGAAATATAATAATTTGATGTAAGGATTTTGAGAGAACATTTGTTTTTGGCGCTATATTTATATTGTAGTGCAAAAATTTGGGATCGAATCGAGAGAACCATTGCTTGCATACGGACTTGAAGCGCGAGACTTGACGGGCAATCTTGAGAGTACCTCAATGCAAGGTCGTAAGGAATATCGACATTGTTTCTTGATCTGTCTATTCTTGCATATAGCGACTTGGTGGCTCTATAACTCTTATTATTTCTTATCTGGTGCTTAAGGCTGGCAAAGCAAATTCTAGTACCATCAGGATTCTAATTCCTGAAACGTTTTCCTATTCCCTTAAGGTTAAATTGTATTTTTGTTTACAGAATATTATTATAATTCTTATTAATTTTTAGATACTTAAAAAAATTCATTCATTTATTAAATATATGTATTTCTCGACTCCTATCATATTTTATTATACATCCAAACTTCTATAATTTAACCACCACTCATTTAGCTCTATTTACCTGTCTGTCTCTTTTTTTTTTTAGTTTTAACTACGAGGTATCCTGGGAAGGGCCCCAACTGTGGGAGGCACCTTTAAGCCCGTACCACAACCCAGACTAGAAGTCCCCGGTTCACTGTGGGAGGCACCTTTAAGCCCGTACCACAACCCAGACTAGAAGTCCCCGCTCGAACCGAGAGGCACAGGTTCTCCCAACAAATGCGACTTCCCTGCGACTCGAACTGGGGAGCAAATCCAGTCAAACCACTTAAGAGGACTCTATTACCAGTGGAGCCAACACTTTGTTGGTTACCTGTCTGTCTCTTTTTACACAAAATAGATGGAGAACGGCAATTCAAGAGTGAGGCAGGTCTATGCTTAGATTTTCTCAAATTGGCAAACAATTAGTTAGGGATTGTTTTCTGAGAGTCTTCTGTCATTCCTCATTCCTCGAAGTTTTTTTTTTCACCTGCCCCTTCACTTCTAGAGCTTTCTATTTATAATATAAAATTTTCAGTATCCTAACTCTTTACTAGTTCTTGATTTTCCTCGACTTCTCCTACTTAATTAGAATTTTATTTGAAGTCTGTTTTTGTCTCCTTTTCCAAATAAGTTCTGAAACTTTGAGATTAATTAGAATTTTATTGTGTTTTGCTTCCTTGTTTGCAGGCCGTTTCCTTTTCTTTGTTGGTTTCTTGGTTTGACTTTTTTTTATTCTTAATTTCTGGTTCCTAATTCTTTTGTCTTTTTCTACTTTTCATGGTTTCTGATTTCTGGTTCCTGGTTCCTAGTTTGGAGTCTTTTTGTACTCATGGATTTCATGCTTCATTTTCTCTTCGGCATCATATGTACAAACGGCCCATCAAATTCTTCACAAAAAGAAGAGATCTCGGATTGTTCTAGTTTGGTTCTTTATTAGGATAATAAGTTGTCGAATTGTTCCCTGCACTTGTCAGTACTAAAACTTCATCTTCACCGAATTTCTTTCGACATTATGGCACGATAAATCTACTAAGCCCTTTAAAATGTCCAAGATCATAAGAGTTTTTCCCAAGAAGACTTAACTCCATGTTCTTTCATTACCCACAACTCAGGAGTACCACCTTGTGCCATTGTAAGCGAGGCTCCCACATACAACTCTGCAAACCCTACTATTATTGACAAGATCGGGGAATGGCACCATGAATTTCTTTTAGATAAACCAAAAGAATTAATCACACAAAACCAACCATGGCCCAGAGCAAACCCAGTTTAGGATTCAATGGAGACTATCATTCACTAGGGTCCCTATAGATTGATGTCGCGGAGGACTGTGACATTTAACGAGGGGAAAATATGAGCCTGCTACTATTATCTAAATCACTAGAATAGAAAATACCTTGTAATCATTGCGGATGAATCATAGCCAAAACCGAGTTGAAAATGAAATTCTTGTAAAATATTAAGGCCATAAGTGGAAAAATAAATTCTAAAAAAAAAAGAAAACATGATTCTACATTTTTTCAAAAGATTAATTTGGAGTTAAGTTGACCATTAGTAAAGCTAATCACTTCACCCTAAGATTACTAGCATATAATATTATTTTGTCACTAAAATAACCAATGTTAATAGGTAAATTCTTGTTTTCTTGTCCTTTATGTAATGTTTAAACCGTTCTCTCCTTGCATTCACCCTACAACAATTTTTTTTTTCCTCGAAAGTTAACAAGATTATGAACAATTTTAAAAGCACGAAGCTGTAACTCTACTATTATTAATTCTTTTTTTTTTTTAAAGCGTTGCTTTACGGTATTTTATTGATCTTGCGAGTTACGAGAAACCATGTGACCGACCATCAGCGGATGGATCGAATGGCGGTTGAACTAAATGTTTTCGAGCCAGGTTGACTACTGGGCGGTGGTATAATATTGTATGCACTTCGGGCATTCATCGAAGGGGGGAATCACTTCTAAAATTTGATCAAATGAGATAGCCGGAAACCCTATTTTTAATTATTTCTTGCTTCAAATTCAAATATGAATTTGAAGGCGAATCATGATGGATTCTTCTTCGATTTCTGTAGTTTTGCTAAACTCGGTTCAAGGGTATCTATATGCGTAGTGAGTGTAATGACACCATTCCATTAGTTTGATGTTGAAATTAATTTCCATTTGTTAATTGATTTTCAACAATGCGGTGTCTAATGTGTTTGATTTTGATCTAGCTCTTGTGAAACTTAATGAGTGGTCGAGAGAAGTGAACTTGTACTTTGATACAGAATTAGCTCAGGTTTGAAACATGATCAATTTCATTTGGCATATACAGAATAAGCTCGCACATATTATGAACGAAAAAGCATCATGAAAATAGTAAAAACTCACAAAACAAACTCATATATGGTCTTCTTATATATTCATAGAATAGAAGAAGCTTGCCGTTGCTGGGACGAGATCAGAGTTTGAGCCGTAGGCGGAGACTGACTCTAAGTAATCAATTTCTTCTATTTCATAAAATGGGTATTAATTTCTTCGCTAGCGGCAATCATCAATTTGTTCAAGTTTCTTTCTTGATTGGGATTATACCTTATCGTGAATTTATTTTCCCCAATTTGGAGTGTCATTGTTATGATATCATCCTCACCTCAGCCTGCACAACACTGCGACGGAATCAATGCAGCCCAATTACCATAATCATCCGCTCTATAGAAATTCCAAGCGATAGAGTTTTTGCCAAGAGCACTTCCCTCAGTATTCTTTTATCACCCATAACTCAACTTTCGAGCCCATTCTTGCGAGTAAGCAGGCGACCACCAACGACTCCCAATCCCATTGCTTGATGAGCAGAATCAAAATCAGGTTTCTGCAGGAGAAACTTATCCGTGGCTTAATCAAGCGGTAATCCCAAACATCCCAAATTCACATTGATTGTTTGTCAACCGGTGGAGCGTTCGTTCACTAGGGTCCCGATTACGCCTGCAAGTTTCTAGCTTCACTGACAATGAATCTTTAGAATCTGTTTCGACCTTTTTCCAAGAATTGGTTTCTTGCCGTAAAAACGATTCCTTGTATGTCAATACACCTGCTATTATCATCTTGCAAGTTATCCTCCCTTTTATCATCTATTTCCTGATAATAGAACATAACCTTATAACCATTAGTGGATGAATCATATCTGAAACCGTACTTGACTATATCGTAGTCATACGTCGCGTCAGGATCGGCTGGTAACTTTGTATAAGCACCGGTGGATGGATTCCAAATAAAAATCTCTCGATAGTTGTCGAGAGCTAAGCAAATCAAGCCGTGTCACGAGCCTATAAATCGAACCGCACTATCCGGTCTGATGAACGGAAAATGCAGTCTTGTCAACGTGCGAGAATAAGTCTGAACATAAAATTCCAGAACACCCAAAATAGTACACCACGAGAGCCTAATAGAAAATATCTAAATTTATATTAATGAGAACTCATATATGGTGATGGGGCAAGATAAGACTTTCTATATGTGCATGCAAGTATGCAACCGCTTGAACATCAGAACGAACCAATCATCAAATATTCAAGTTTAATTGGTTTATTTATTAGCATCATACCTCCTCAAATTTATCCCATCAAATATCGTATATCAGTACTATAATTTCATCTTCGAGACCGCATTCTATACAACGTTGTGGCACTGTGAATCCAGCACACTGAAACTCTTTAGCGTGTCCAAGGTGATAGAGGTTTGGCCAAGAAGACTTCACTTCGTATTCTTTCATCATCAATAACTCAGCAGCCCCACTTTGTAATCCTATTGGGACTAAACAGAGGCGCCCGTCAAACAACTCCTAGTCCTATATCAAAAGCGCTGGTCACGCTGAACCTCTTATGGTTGTTAAGATCCCACTTTGTTACCCAGCAGAGACTTTCAGTCGCTAGGTTTTATTTGTTTATTACTCGTGTATATGGTTGCAATTTATTTCTAATGTTTGGAGGATCCAATGACTTGTGATGTTGGAAGCTATTTCTTAATTACTTTTCTGTGTTAGTTGCTAAACAGTCTAAACTCATGTTTTGACCCACCATCTTAGCTTTATCTATCATTAATTGATACCTTCCTTTTTAACAAGAATATTTATCAATTTTTTCCTCTAATTACGGAAAAAATATAATTCAGGATCCATAATTATAGGGATCCGCTCTTATAAAGAAACTAAATATCCATAATTATAGGGATACAAAACATGGGCGAGATCGGACTTTCTACATATGCAACTCAGCGGCACCAACAAAATCCATCAAATGTTCGATTACTGCTTTATTAGGATAATACCTTACGAAATTATCCCCTATAAACTTGTGTCGATGATTATAACCATCTTCATCGCATCCGACCGGCACTATGTCTCCACATAACTCATTAGGATTACCAATATGATCTGATTTTTCCCAAGAAGACTTCACCCCATATTCATCATCCATAACCCAACATTATCCCTCGCCTCGCCTCCCATTGAAACCGTGATCCATCGACTAAGCGGTGCCCATCGACAACTCGATCTTGACTCAACACACGTCTCTCTAACTCTATCAACTAAATCCGTTGGCACCTCATGAATTTCTCCTCAGCCAAATCGAAAGCGGTAATCACTACCGAAATCTTGACCACCAATTTGTTAACGATTGGAGACTTTCATTCGGGGACCCCGTTGATCGATACTCACATGTAATCTTCTTGAACCGCTGAACATGTGTTTAACTCTTCTCAGGAATTGTTTTTGATGAGAAAACATAGGCTCGCTCGTCAATGGGTCTTCTATAACTATCAGATCGAACGTAGAAAACAACCTTGTAATCATTAGTGGACGAGTCATAACCAAAACCACAATAGAAATTATTATCATATTCCAATTTAAAATCTAATGGAATGTTATGATCTGGCGACTGTAAGCCGGTGGATGGATTCGAATAAAAATATCGGTACAGCTTGCGAGAGCTAAGCAAATCAATGCCGTTGCATGATCCTCGATGTTGGCGTATCTTCCGTCAGCGATCGGAAAATTTAGCCCTCTCAACGCGTGGGTCGTCTAGAGATTTTGTTGAGCGGTCAGCGACCAAAGAGTGGGATACGAGAAATATAATAATTTGATGTAAGGATTTTGAGAGAACATGTTTTTGGCGCTATATTTATATTGTGATGACAAATTTGGGATCGAAATCGGAGAGAACCATTGCTTGCATACGGACTTGAAACGCAGCAGACTTGACGGCAATCTTGAGAGTACCTCAACCGCAAGGTCGTAAGGAATATCTCGACATTGTTTCTTGATGTCAGTATCTATTCTTGCATATAGCGAACGGTGGCGGCTCTATAACTCTTATTATTTCTTATACAGTGCTAAGTCAAAGCAAATTCTAGTACCATCAGTGATTCTAATTCAAACGCGTTTTCCTATTCCCTTAAGGTTAAATTGTATTTTTGTTTTACGAATATTATTATAATTCTTATTAATTTTAGATACTTAAAAAATTCATTCATTTATTAAATATATGTATTTCTGAAACTCTATCATATTTTATTATACATCCAAACTTTATAATTTAACCACCACTCATTTAGGCCTATTTAACCTTCTAACTTTTTTTTTTTTTTTTTAGTTTTAATTCATGAAATTGTCTCGAGAGAATTTGTTGGCCCCAACTGGGAAAAATTTTTAAGTCTGTGGCCGGAACCTGAGAGCCAGGAAGTTTGCTCACTGGAGGCACTTTGGGCCTGCACTACGTCCTGTACTAGGTCTCGCCAACCGTACATTAAAGGTAAAAAAAACAAATAGGCCGGGTTCTACTCGGCAATCGCTTCCTGCGGTGGGGGCAATAGATCAAGCCGACAGGGGACTCAGGTGGAATAAATGACTTTGTTGGTTACTGTCATCTCTTTTACACAAAATAGATGGAGAACGGCGATTCAAGAGTGAGGCAGGTCTATGCTTAGATTTTCTCAAATTGGCAAACAATTAGTTAGGGATTGTTTTCTGAGAGTCTTCTGTCATTCCTCATTCCTCGAAGTTTTTTTTTTCACCTGCCCCTTCACTTCTAGAGCTTTCTATTTATAATATAAAATTTTCAGTATCCTAACTCTTTACTAGTTCTTGATTTTCCTCGACTTCTCCTACTTAATTAGAATTTTATTTGAAGTCTGTTTTTGTCTCCTTTTCCAAATAAGTTCTGAAACTTTGAGATTAATTAGAATTTTATTGTGTTTTGCTTCCTTGTTTGCAGGCCGTTTCCTTTTCTTTGTTGGTTTCTTGGTTTGACTTTTTTTTATTCTTAATTTCTGGTTCCTAATTCTTTTGTCTTTTTCTACTTTTCATGGTTTCTGATTTCTGGTTCCTGGTTCCTAGTTTGGAGTCTTTTTGTACTCATGGATTTCATGCTTCATTTTCTCTTGATCATCGCATAAACGGCCCATCAAATTCTTCACAAGAGATCTCGGATTGTTCTAGTTTGGTTCTTTATTAGGATAATAAGTTGTCGAATTGTTCCCTGCACTTGTCAGTACTAAAACTTCATCTTCACCGAATTTCTTTCGACATTATGGCACGATAAATCTACTAAGCCCTTTAAAATGTCCAAGATCATAAGAGTTTTTCCCAAGAAGACTTAACTCCATGTTCTTTCATTACCCACAACTCAGGAGTACCACCTTGTGCCATTGTGGACGGCGAGGCTCTACATACAACTCCTAAACCCTACTATTATCGACAAGATCGTGAATGGCACCCAACTGAATTTCTTTTTAGATAAACCAAAAGAATTAATCACACAAAACCAACCATGGCCTGTGCAAACCCAGTTTAGGATTGAATGGAGACTATCATTCACTAGGGTCCTATAGATTGATGTCGCGAGGACTTGACATTTAACAGAAAAATATGAACACTACTATTATCTAAATCACTAGAATAGAAAAATACCTTGTAATCATTGCCGGATGAATCATAGCCAAAACCAGAGTTGAAAATGAAATTCTTGTAAAAATATTAAGGCCATAAGTGGAAAAAATAAATTCTAAAAAAAAAAAAGAAGAAAACATGATTCTACATTTTTTTTTCAAAAAGATTAATTTGGAGTTAAGTTTCTGACCATTAGTAAAGCTAATCACTTCACCCATAAGATTACTAGCATATAATATTATTTTGTCACTAAAATAACCAATTTTAATAGGTAAATTCTTGTTTTCTTGTTCTTTATGTAATGTTTAAACCGTTCTCTCCCTTGCATTCACCCCTATAACAATTTTTTTTTCCTCGAAAGTTAACAAGATTATGAACAATTTTCAAAAGCACGAAACTGTAACTCTACTATTATTAATTCTTTTTTTTTTAAAGCCTTGCTTTCTGAGTATTTTATTGATCTTGCAGGTTCCGAGAAACCATGTGACGACCATCACAGCGGATGGATCGAATGGCCAGTTTGAACTAAATGTTTTCAAGCCGCTTGACTACTACCGGTGGTATAATATTGTATGCGCTTCGGGCATTCATCGAAGGGGGGAATCACTTCGAATATTTGATCAATTGAGATAGCCTAAACCCTATTTTTATTATTTCGCTTCAAATTCAAATTTGAATTTGGGCGAGAATCATGATGGATTCTTCTTCGATTTCTGTAGTTTTGCTAAACTCGGTTCAAGGGTATCTATATGCGTAGTGAGTGTAATGACACCATTCCATTAGTTTGATGTTGAAATTAATTTCCATTTGTTAATTGATTTTCAACAATGCGGTGTCTAATGTGTTTGATTTTGATCTAGCTCTTGTGAAACTTAATGAGTGGTCGAGAGAAGTGAACTTGTACTTTGATACAGAATTAGCTCAGGTTTGAAACATGATCAATTTCATTTGGCATATACAGAATAAGCTCGCACATATTATGAACGAAAAAGCATCATGAAAATAGTAAAACTCACAAAACAAACTCATATACGGTCTTCTTATATTCATAGAATAGAAGAAACTTCTGTTCGGACGAGATCGAGTTTGAGCCGAGGGGCTAGATCGACTCTCTAAGTAATCAATTTCTTTATTTCCATGAAATGGGTATTAATTTCTTCGCTAGCAGCAATCATCAACTGTTCAAGTTTCTTTCTTGATTGGGATTATACCTTATCGTGAATTTATTTTCCCCAATTTGGAGTGTCGTTGTTATGATATCATCCTCACCTCACACAACACACAACTCAATGCTCTTTAATCCAGTAATCATCCGCTCCTATAGAAATTTCAAGACGATAGATTTTTTGCCAAGAGCACTTCACTCCGTATTCTTTTATCACCCATAACTCAACTTTCGAGCCCATTGCGAGTAAACAGAGGCGACCACCAACGACTCCCAATCCCATTGCTTGATGAATGAATCAAAATCAGTGTTTTGCACCCAGAGAACTTATCCGTAGCTTAATCAGCGGAATCCCAAACATCCCAAATTCACATTGATTGTTTGTCAACCAGCCTGGAGACGCTTCATTCACTAGGTCCCCGATCGCCCGCAAGTTTCTAGCTTCACTACGAATGAATCTGCCCAACTGCTTCGACCTTTTCCAAGAATTGGTTTTAAAACGATTCCTTGTATGTCAATACACCTATTATCATCTTGCAAGTTATCCTCCTTTATCATCTATTTCCGATAATAGAACATAACCTTATAACCATTAGTGGATGAATCATATACGAAACCGTGCATTTGACTATATCGTAGTCATACGTCAAGCGTCAGATCAAGGTAACTTTGTATAAGCACCGTGGATGGATTCTGAATAAAAATCTCTCGATAGTTGTCTAGAGCTACAAATCAAGCCGTGTCACGAGCTATAATCGAACCGCACTATCCGTCCGATGAACGGAAAATGCGCCTTGTCAACGCGAGAATAAGTCCAAATATAAAATTCCGGAACACCCAAAATAGTACACCACGAGAGCCTAATAGAAAATATCTAAATTTATATTAATGAGAACTCGTATATGGTAATGGGCAAGATAAGACTTTCTATATGCAGTGCAAGTATGCAACCGCTTGAACATCAGAACGAACCAATCATCAAATATTCAAGTTTAATTGGTTTATTTATTAGCATCATACCTCCTCAAATTTATCCCATCAAATATCGTATATCAGTACTATAATTTCATCTTCGAGACCGCATTCTATACAACGCCAGGTGACCGTGAATCCAAAGACACCGAAACTCTTTAACAGTGTCCAAGGTGATGAGGTTTGGCCAAGAAGACTTCACTTCGTATTCTTTCATCATCAATAACTCAGCAGCCCCACTTTGTAATCCTATTGGGACTAAACAGAGGCGCCCGTCAAACAACTCCTAGTCCTATATCAAAAGCGCTGGTCACGCTGAACCTCTTATGGTTGTTAAGATCCCACTTTGTTACCCAGCAGAGACTTTCAGTCGCTAGGTTTTATTTGTTTATTACTCGTGTATATGGTTGCAATTTATTTCTAATGTTTGGAGGATCCAATGACTTGTGATGTTGGAAGCTATTTCTTAATTACTTTTCTCAGATGGTTAACAAATTCTAAACTCATGTTTTGACCCCTAAATCTTAGCTTTATCTATCATTAATTGATACCTTCCTTTTTTAACAAGAATATATTTATCAATTTTTTTCCTCTAATTACAGGAAAAAAATATAATTACAGGGATCCATAATTATAGGGATCCGCCTACTATAAAGAAACTAAATATCCATAATTATAGGGATACAAACATGGGGCGAGATCAGACTTTCTACATATGCAACTGCCTCAACAGCACCAACAAAATCCATCAAATGTTCAATTACTTTCGCTTCTTTATTAGGATAATACCTTACGAAATTATCCCCATAAACTTGTGTCAGTATTATAACTTCATCTTCATCGCATCCAGCACGACACTGTGGCACTATGTCTCCACATAACTCATTAGGATTACCAATATGATACAGTTTTTCCCAAGAAGACTTCACCCCATATTCCTTCATCATCCATAACCCAACATTATCCTGCCCTCGTCTCCCATTGAAACCGCTGATCCATCTGACTAAACAGAGGTGCCCATCGACAACTCCCAATCTTGACTCAACACACGTCTCTCTAACTCTATCAACTAAATCGGTCAGCACCTCGCTGAATTTCTCCTCACCAAATCGAAGCGTGGAATCACACTCACAAATCTTCAAAGACTCGTCCCCAATTTGTTAACCAAAGGAGACTTTCATTCGTGAGGACCCCATTCGATCGATACTCCCACATGTAATCTTCACCGAACCGCCCTGAACATGTGTTTAACTCTTCTCCGTGAATTGTTTTTGATGAGAAAACATAGGCTCGCTCACAAATGGGGTCTTTGCCTATAACTATCTCAGTATCGAGGAACGTAGAAAACAACCTTGTAATCATTAGTGGACGAGTCATAACCAAAACCACAATAGAAATTATGCGATCATATTCCAATTTAAAATCTAATGGAATGTTATGATCCGCAGCGACTTTTCGAAGCCGGTGGATGGATTCAAATAAAAATATCGGCACGCGCTTGCCGAGAGCTACAATCAAGCCGTTGCATGATCCTACGATATTTGGACGATCTTCCTGTCATGATCGGAAAATTTAGCCCTCTCCAACGCGTGGGTCGCCTAGAGATTTGTTGAGCAGTCAATAGCGACCAAAGAGCGGATACGAGAAATATAATAATTTGATGTAAGGATTTTGAGAGGCTTTTGGCGCTTATATTTATATTGTGTACAAAGAATTTGGGATCGAAATCGAGAGAGAACCATTGCTTGCATACGGACTTGAAACGCAGCGGAGACTTGACGGGCAATCTTGAGAGTACCTCAACGCAAGGTCGTAAGGAATATCGACATTGTTTCTTGATCTTGTGTCTATTCTTGCATATAGCGGCTTGGTGGCTCTATAACTCTTATTATTTCTTATACAGGTGCTGTCGTGCAAAAATTCTAGTACCATCGATTCTAATTCTCAAACGCTTTCCTATTCCCTTAAGGTTAAATTGTATTTTTGTTTACAGAATATTATTATAATTCTTATTAATTTTTAGATACTTAAAAAAATTCATTCATTTATTAAATATATGTATTTCTCGACTCCTATCATATTTTATTATACATCCAAACTTCTATAATTTAACCACCACTCATTTAGCTCTATTTACCTGTCTGTCTCTTTTTTTTTTTAGTTTTAACTACGAGGTATCCTGGGAAGGGCCCCAACTGTGGGAGGCACCTTTAAGCCCGTACCACAACCCAGACTAGAAGTCCCCGGTTCACTGTGGGAGGCACCTTTAAGCCCGTACCACAACCCAGACTAGAAGTCCCCGCTCGAACCGAGAGGCACAGGTTCTCCCAACAAATGCGACTTCCCTGCGACTCGAACTGGGGAGCAAACCCAGTCAAACCACTTAAGGGGGACTCCATTGCCAGTGGAGCCAACACTTTGTTGGTTACCTGTCTGTCTCTTTTTACACAAAATAGATGGAGAACGGCAATTCAAGAGTGAGGCAGGTCTATGCTTAGATTTTCTCAAATTGGCAAACAATTAGTTAGGGATTGTTTTCTGAGAGTCTTCATCATTCCTCATTCCTCAAGTTTTTTTTCACCGCCCTTCACAGAGCTTTCTTTTTATAATATAAAATTTTCCGTATCCTAACTCTTTACTAGTTCTTGATTTTCCTCGACTTCTCCTACTTTATTAGAATTTTATTTGAAGTCTGCATTTTGTCTCCTTTTCAAATAAGTTACGAAACTTTGAGATTAATTAAATTTTATTGTGTTTTGCTTCCTTGTTTGCAGGCCGTTTCCTTTTCTTGTTGGTTTCTTGGTTTGACTTTTTTTATTCTTAATTTACGGTTCCTAATTCTTTGTCTTTTCTACTTTTCATGGTTTTCGATTTGGTTCCCGTTCCTAGTTTGGAGTCTTTTTGTACTTCATGGATTTCATGCTTCATTTTCTTCTTGACATCATATGTACAAACGGCCCATCAAATTCTTCACAAAAAGAAGAGATCTCGGATTGTTCTAGTTTGGTTCTTTATTAGGATAATAAGTTGTCGAATTGTTCCCTGCACTTGTCAGTACTAAAACTTCATCTTCACCGAATTTCTTTCGACATTATGGCACGATAAATCTACTAAGCCCTTTAAAATGTCCAAGATCATAAGAGTTTTTCCCAAGAAGACTTAACTCCATGTTCTTTCATTACCCACAACTCAGGAGTACCACCTTGTGCCATTGTGACGAAGCAGAGGCTCCCACATACAACTCCTAAACCCTACTATTATTGACAAGATCAGGAATGGCACCCAACTGAATTTCTTTTTAGATAAACCAAAAGAATTAATCACACAAAACCAACCATGGCCTGTAAACCCAGCTAGGATTCAATGAGACTATCATTCACTAGGTCCCTATAGATTGATGTCGCCAGAGGACTTGACAAAGATTTAACAGAAAATATGAACGCTACTATTATCTAAATCACTAGAATAGAAAATACCTTTGTAATCATTGCTTGGATGAATCATAGCCAAAACCAGAGTTGAAAATGAAATTTTGTAAAAATATTAGGCCATATGGAAAAATAAATTAAAAAAAAAAAGAAAAAACATGATTCTACATTTTTTTCAAAAGATTAATTTGAGTTAAGTTTCACCATTAGTAAAGCTAATCACTTCACCCATAAGATTACTAGCATATAATATTATTTTGTCACTAAAATAACCAATAGGTAAATTCTTGTTTTCTTGTCCTTTATGTAATGTTTAAACCGTTCTCTCCCTTGCATTCACCCCTACAACAATTTTTTTTTCCCCAAAGTTAACAAGATTATGAACAATTTTAAAAGCACTAAACCAGTAACTCTACTATTATTAATTTTTTTTTTTTAAAGCGTTGCTTTCCTCGAGTATTTTATTGATCTCAGGTTCGAGAAACTATGTGACGACCATCACAATGGATGGATCGAATGGCCGCTTTGAACTAATGTTTTCAAGCCGCTTGACTACTACCGGTGGTATAATATTGTATGACTGGCATTCATCGGCCGGGGAATCACTTCAATATTCGATCAATCGAGATAAACCCTATTTTTATTATTTCGCTCAAATTCAAATTTGAATTGCCAGAATTGCGGTGATTCTTCTTCGATTTCTCGTAGTTTTGCTAAACCTGGTTCAAGGGTATCTATATGCGTAGGAGTGTAATGACACCATTCCATTAGTTTGATGTTGAAATTAATTTCCATTTGTTAATTGATTTTCAACAATGCGTGTCTAATGTGTTTGATTTTGATCTAGCTCTTGTGAAACTTAATGAGTGGTCGAGAGAAGTGAACTTGTACTTTGATGCACTAGCTCAGTTTGAAAACATGATCAATTTTGGCATATACGTAATAAGCTCGCATATACATGAATCTAAAAAGCATCATGAAAATAGTAAAACTCAAAACAAACTCATATGGTCTTCTTTATATATTCATGTAATAGAAGGTTGCCGTCACTGGACGAGATCGAGTTTCAGAGCCGGGGCAGAGATCGGACTCTAAGTAATCAATTTCTTCTATTTCCGCAAATGGGTATTAATTTCTTCGCTAGCAGCAATCATCAACTGCTCAAGTTTCTTTCTTGATTGGGATTATACCTTATCGTGAATTTATTTTCCCAATTTGAGTGTCATTGCATGATATCATCCTCACCTCACCGCACAACACGCGACTAATCAATGCAGCCCAATTACCATAATCATCCGCCTCCTATAGAAATTCCAAGACGATAGAGTTTTTGCCAAGAGCACTTCACCCGTATTCTTTATCACACCCATAACTCAACTTTGAGCCCATATCATGAGTAAACAGAGTACACCACCAACGACTCCCAATCCCATTGCTTGATGAATGTAATCAAAATCAGTGTTTCGCACCCGAGAGAACTTATCCGTGGCTTAATCAAAAGCAAGAATCCCAAACATCCCAAATTCACATTGATTGTTTGTCAACCGTTGGAGACGTTTCATTCACTGTGTCCCCGCCGGTCGCCTCGCAAGTTTCTAGCTTTCACTACAAGAATGAATACCGCCAACTGCTTTCGACCTTTTTCCAAGAATTGGTTTTGCCGTAAAACGATTCCTTGTATGTCAATACACCCGCTATTATCATCTTGCAAGTTATCCTCCTTTTATCATCTATTTCGATAATAGAACATAACCTTATAACCATTAGTGGATGAATCATATCCAAACCGCATTTGACTATATCGTAGTCATACGTCAAGCGTCAGATCGGCCGGTAACTTTGTATAAGCACCGTGGATGGATTCCAAATAAAAATCTCTCGATAGTTGTCGAGCTACAAATCAAGCCGTGTCACGAGCCTATAAATCGAACCGCACTATCCTATTCGATGAACGGAAATGCGCCTTGTCAACGCATAGAATAAGTCAACATAAAATTCCGTAACACCCAAAATAGTACACCACGAGAGCCTAATAGAAAATATCTAAATTTATATTAATGAGAACTCATATGATTGGGCAAGATAAGACTTTCTATATGTGCATGCAAGTATGCAACCGCTTGAACATCAGAACGAACCAATCATCAAATATTCAAGTTTAATTGGTTTATTTATTAGCATCATACCTCCTCAAATTTATCCCATCAAATATCGATATCAAGACTTATAATTTCATCTTCGAGACCATTCTATACAACGTCACAAGACCGTGGAATCCAAAGACACCGAAACTCTTAACAGGTCCAAGGTGATAGAGGTTCGCCAAGAAGACTTCACTGTATTCTTTCATCATCAATAACTCAAAGAGCCCCACTTTGTAATCCTATCGACCAAACAGAGGCGCCTGGCCAAACAACTCCTAGTCCTATATCAAAAGCTACCGGTCACACCGAACCTCTTATGGTTGTTAAGATCCCACTTTGTTACCCAAACAGAGACTTTCAAATGCTAGGTTTTATTTGTTTATTACTCGTGTATATGGTTGCAATTTATTTCTAATGTTTGAGGATCCAATGACTTGTGATGTTGGAAGCTATTTCTTAATTACTTTTCTCTGTATACAAATGCCTAAACTCATGTCCAATTTCTAAATCTTAGCTTTATCTATCATTAATTGATACCTTCCTTTTTAACAAGAATATATTTATCAATTTTTTTCCCCAATTACAGTGAAAAATATAATTATGGATCCATAATTATAGGGATCCGCCTACTATAAAGAAACTAAATATCCATAATTATAGGGATACAAACATGGGGCGAGATCAGACTTTCTACATATGCAACTGCCTCAACAGCACCAACAAAATCCATCAAATGTTCAATTACTTTCGCTTCTTTATTAGGATAATACCTTACGAAATTATCCCCATAAACTTGTGTCAGTATTATAACTTCATCTTCATCGCATCCAGCACGACACTGTGGCACTATGTCTCCACATAACTCATTAGGATTACCAATATGATACAGTTTTTCCCAAGAAGACTTCACCCCATATTCCTTCATCATCCATAACCCAACATTATCCTGCCCTCGTCTCCCATTGAAACCGCTGATCCATCTGACTAAACAGAGGTGCCCATCGACAACTCCCAATCTTGACTCAACACACGTCTCCTCTCTAACTCTATCAACTAAATCAGGCGTTGGCACCTCGCTGAATTTCTCCTCAGCCAAATCGAAAGCAGTAATCACACTACCGAAATCTTCAGCACTGTCCCAATTTGTTAACCAGTGGAGACTTTCATTCAGCAGGGACCCCATTGATCGATACTCCCACATGTAATCTTCACTGAACCGCCTGAACATGTGTTTAACTCTTCTCCAGGAATTGTTTTTTGATGAGAAAACATAGGCTCGCTCGTCAATGGGGCTGCTGCTATAACTATCTCAGACGTGAACGAGAAAACAACCTTGTAATCATTAGTGGACGAGTCATAACCAAAACCACAATAGAAATTATTGCGATCATATTCCAATTTAAAATCTAATGGAATGTTATGATCTGGCAGCTTTCTGTAAGCCCCGGTGGATGGATTCCAAATAAAAATATCGGCACAGCGCTTGCCGAGAGCTAAGCAAATCAAGCCGTTGCATGATCCTACGATATTTGACGTATCTTCTGTCGCGATCGGAAAATTTAGCCCTCTCAACGCGCGTGGGTCGTCTAGAGATTTTGTTGAACAGTCAAGCGACCAAAGAGTGGGATACGGAGAAATATAATAATTTGATGTAAGGATTTTGAGAGGGCTGTTTTTGGCGCTATATTTATATTGTGGTACAGCAAATTTGGGATCGGAAATCAGAGAGAACCATTGCTTGCATACGGACTTGAAACGCAGCAGAGACTTGACGGGCAATCTTGAGAGTACCTCAACTGCAAGGTCGTAAGGAATATCTGACATTGTTTTGCTGATGTCAGATCTATTCTTGCATATAGCATGGCGGCTCTATAACTCTTATTATTTCTTATACAAAGTGCTGTCAAAGCAAATTCTAGTACCATCTGTGATTCTAATTCCTGAAACGTTTTCCTATTCCCTTAAGGTTAAATTGTATTTTTGTTTACAGAATATTATTATAATTCTTATTAATTTTTAGATACTTAAAAAAATTCATTCATTTATTAAATATATGTATTTCTCGACTCCTATCATATTTTATTATACATCCAAACTTCTATAATTTAACCACCACTCATTTAGCTCTATTTATCTGCCTCTTTTTTTTTTTTTTAGTTTTAACTACGAGGTATCGGAAGGGCCCCATGGGAGGCACCTTGTCTGCACCACAACCCGCACTAGAAGTCCCCTTGGCTCACCGTGGGAGGCACCTTGCCTGCATCACAACCTGACTAGAAGTCCCCGCCGAACCGAGAGGTGTTCTCCCAACAAATGCGACTTCCCTGCGACTCGAACTGGGGAGCAAACCCAGTCAAACCACTTAAGGGGGACTCCATTGCCAGTGGAGCCAACACTTTGTTGGTTACCTGTCTGTCTCTTTTTACACAAAATAGATGGAGAACGGCAATTCAAGAGTGAGGTAGGTCTATGCTTAGATTTTCTCAAATTGGCAAACATTTAGTTAGGGATTGTTTTCTGAGAGTCTTCTGTCATTCCTCATTCCTCGAAGTTTTTTTTTTTCACCTGCCCCTTCACTTCTAGAGCTTTCTATTTATAATATAAAATTTTCAGTATCCTAACTCTTTACTAGTTCTTGATTTTCCCACTTCTCCTACTTAATTAATTTTATTCAAGTCTGCTTTTTGTCTCCTTTCCAAATAAGTTCTCAAACTTTGAGATTAATTAGAATTTTATTGTGTTTTGCTTCCTTGTTTGCAGGCCGCTTCTTTTCTTTGTTGGTTTCTTGGTTTGACTTTTTTATTCTTAATTTCGTCGTTCCTAATTCTTTGTCTTTTCTACTTTTCATGGTTTCGATTTCTGGTCTCGGTTCCTAGTTTGGAGTCTTTTGTACTCATGGATTTCATGCTTCATTTTCTCAACGGCATCATATGTACAAACGGCCCAACAAAATCTACACAAAAAGAAGAGATATCTGATTGTTCTAGTTTGGTTCTTTGATAATAAGTTGTCGAATTGTTCCCCGTGACTTGTCAAGATTTAAAACTTCATCTTCACCGAATTTCTTTCGACATTATGGCACGATAAATCTACTAAGCCCTTTAAAATGTCCAAGATCATAAGAGTTTTTCCCAAGAAGACTTAACTCCATGTTCTTTCATTACCCACAACTCAGGAGTACCACCTTGTGCCATTGTGACGAAGCAGAGGCTCCCATATACAACTCCTAAACCCTACCATTATTGACAAGATCAGGAATGGCACCCAACTGAATTTCTTTTTAGATAAACCAAAATAATTAATCACACAAAACCAACCATGGCCCAGGCAAACCCAGTTTAGGATTCAATGGAGACTATCATTCACTAGGGTCCGTATAGATTGATGCCGCCAGAGGACTTGACAGCATTTAACAGGAAAATATGGACGCTGCTGCTATTATCTAAATCACTAGATTAGAAAAATACCTTGTAATCATTGCCGGATGAATCATAGCCAAAACCAGAGCTGAAAATTAAATTGTTGTAAAAATATTAAGGCCATAAGTGGTAAAAATAAATTCAAAAAAAAGAAGAAGAAGAAAACATGATTCTACATTTTTTTTTCAAAAAGATGAATTTGGAGTTAAGTTTCTAACCATTGGTAAGCTAATCACTTCACCCATAAGATTACTAGCATGTAATATTATTTTGTCACTAAAATAACCAATGATAATAGGTAAATTCTTGTTTTCTTGTTCTTTATGTAATGTGTAAACTCTCTCCCTTGCATTCACCCCTATAACAATTTTTTTTTTCCTCGAAAGTTAACAAGATTATGAACAATTTTTAAAAGCACGAAACTGTAACTCTACTATTATTAATTCTTTTTTTTTTTTAAAGTGTTGCTTTCTAAGTATTTTATTGATCCTGCAGGTTCTGAGAAACCATGTGACCATTACAGCGGATGGATCGAATGGCCAGTTTGAACTAAATGTTTTCAAGCCAGTTGACTACTAGCTGGTGGTATAATATTGTATGTACTCTCTTGTTTTAGCTCTGCTACTTGTATCTATATGAGTGGTGAGTGTAATGACACCATTCCAGTAGTTTGATGTTGAAATTAATTTCCATTTGTTAACTGATTTTCAGCAATGCGGTGTCTAATGTGTTTGCTTTTGATCTAGAAGTGAACTTTTACTTTGATACAGAATTAGCTCAGGTTTGAAACATGATCAATTTGATTTGACATATACAGAATAAGCTCGCACATATTATGAACGAAAAAGCATCATGAAAATAGTAAAAACTCGCAAAACAAACTCATATATGGTCTTCTTGTATATTCATAGAACAGAAGAAGCTTGCTGTTGCAGGGACGAGATCAGAGTTTCAGAGCCAGGGGGCAAGATCAGACTCTCTAAGTAATCAATTTCTTCTATTTCCGCAAAATGGGTATTGATTTCTTCGCTAGCGGCAATCATCAACTGTTCAAGTTTCTTTTCTTGATTGGGATTATACCTTATCATGAATTTATTTTCCCCAATTTGGAGTGTCATTGTTATGATATCATCCTCACCACAACCTACACAACACTGCGACAGATTCAATGCAGCTCAATTACCATAATCATCCGCTCCTATAGAAATTCCAAGACGATAGAGTTTTTGCCAAGAACACTTCACTCCGTATTCTTTTATCACCCATAACTCAACTTTCGACCATTGCGAGTAAACAGAGGCGACCACCAACGACTCCCAATCCTATTGTTTGATGAACAGAATCAAAATCAGGTTTCGACACCCGAGAGAACTTGTCCGTGGCTTAATCAAAAGCAGTAATCCCAAACATCCCAAATTCACATTGATTGTTTGTCTACCAGTGGAGACGTTCATTCACTAGGGTCCCCATCGGTCGCCCCTGCAAGTTTCTAGCCTCACTACAGCAATGAATACTGCCGAATCTGTGTTCGACCTTTTTCCAAGAATTGGTTTTTGCCGTAAAAACGATTCCTTGTATGTCAATACACCTGCTATTATCATCTTGCAAGTTATCCTCCCTTTTATCATCTATTTCCTGAAACTAGAACATAACCTTATAACCATTAGTGGATGAATCATATCTGTTGCTTTTCGTGCAAGAATCAACATAAAAACTTGTAAATCCGAATTCAAACACATACCCGGATTATTTGCGGAAAAATGATAAACCAAGGTTGTGCCACTGATTTATGGTCGGAAGATGATCACAAAGTTGGAAAATCTTCTCAATTCACGTTGCAAGAACCCTCTAAGCTTCTCTTGACTTGAAATTTTTCTAAATTGCACTTTGCATAATTTTTCTTAACTCTTAGCTTATCTATGGATTTGCCTCTATTTATAGCATTCCAAGAAGTAGTGATCATCTTCTCAATGATCTCTAAATAAGCTTAAATAATTTGTTGGAGTGATCATTTTCTTAATGATCACTTAATATCTTAAATATATTTAAGATATTATGTTCTAATTCAAGATGATCACTGTTCTTGGTCATGCTTCCTCACGGGTGACCTCAAAGTTGATAGAACCCTATAATAAATATATATACTCACATATATATTTCCAACATCTCCCACTCGCACATGACGGGATGCTTATAGCAACGAGAACTCTATGTTCAAGTCTCAAAACTCAATTTTCATACTTAAGAAACGCAACGTAGACCCATGAACAATAAGCAGAGCTTTATCGCTCAATCTCAATTGTATTCTATACAAAAGAGTTGTTCATCATGTATCCTAGATTCCATATTATTACATCGAATTCAAGCATACTAAGTCCCATATCAAAAGTTATGCTTGACAATATACACTTATGTAATCACAATTGTATCAATCTCGTATACAATTGGTACCATGAAAACATAAGGTAGATGTAAGTACGAATCTTCCTATCAATCTCATATTTCTTAGTTTCGCATTAATCTGCTTTCCTAGACTTGTTTCATAAACCTAATAACATCATAGCTTTTGTAAAAACAAGTTTAAAGTAGCAAACACTAATCTTTCACCTCAAAATATACCGATAGTATATATGATACCTATCGAGGTTTATAATACCTCAAAGAAACTTTACACAATGAGAAATAAGGGAAATTTTCTCATTTTTCTTTATTTGGTCATTACACACGTCAGATGAAACACGTACATGTTGAATTCTCTTTTCAAGAGTATATGTCTAAACTAACCCGAGTTTTTAATAAACTCGCTTATCTAAAGCGCCAAATTAAAATACTCACATCCGCTATTAATCGTGTTTCCATGATTATTGTATATCATGGTCGGTTTTATATTTATCATATATAAACCCTCATCTCGACTTAGTCAAGGCAACATATTTATAAATGCTCCATGAGAATGTACATAGTATCTAATTCTCTCTATTGTCTCATCTCAAATTGCTTTTCAAAGAATCGAGGCGATCGCCAGTAAAGAAAGCCGATCACAACCGATGACATAACTTTCCTTTAAATATGTGTGTAAAAAATTTATACGGACAAACGATAATAAGAATTTAATCACATGAAAAATTTATCACATGTCCATTAAAAATAATATCTCATCAAGTACAATTTTACAATCTACGAAGTTCAATGATCGAGTATGTTTCAAGTAAAACATCTCGTGTTATGGCTTTAAGAAACGGGTCTCGCTACCATAAATGTGTAGATGTGTATCAGATTAGCACTTCTCTTGTGCTACAATATCTCTCACAAAATTATACTTGGTTTCTATGTGTTTTGACTCATCGTGGTATTTAGCATCTTTGTAAATGATATTGCCGCTGACTATCACAATGTATAATTACCGGTCTAGCGTAATCAAGAATCATTTTGAGATCTTCAATAAATCTCTTAAGCCACACATACCCGTCACGAACATGCCACATATTCACCCATCAGATAGAGAGCAATACATGTTTGTTTCTTACTACTCCAAGAAATCGCGCCACGACTAAGTAAAATGCATATCCTGAGGTTGATTTTCGCTCATCTAGATCACCACCCCAATCGGCATCTCAGATAACCAATTAGCGAATTCACCTCCCCGATAGCATAGAGAGTAATGAAGGTTTTTAGATACGCAATAATCCTCTCGATCGCATTCCAATGCTTTCATTCCCGGATTTGATTGGTATCTACTTACTAACCCCACAAGATAACAAATGTCCGCCCGTACACATCATAACAGACATAAGATCGCCAACAAAGACTTGAGTATGGAACTCGTGCCATTGCTTTTAGTTCTTCAGAGTCTTAGGGCACATTTCAAGGCTTAGAGTTTGTCCTTTGAAATAGTGAGTATCCATAGGTTTATAATCGATATATCAATCGCTCAAGAATTCTTCTAATGTATGTCTCTCGCGAAAGAGATAAAAGTCTTCGAACGATCCCTATGAATTTTAACTCCTAAAATATGTACCATATCTTTCATTTCAAAATTTGAGGATAACCATTCTTTAATGATTTTGACAAACTATAGATTGTTTCCAGCCAACAAAATATCATCAACATATAAAGACAAGATAACAAAGTTATCTTCGATCTTTAACATACACAACGGTTTCACATCAAGAATCCATAAGAAATTATGGTTTGAAACTTAAGATACCATTGTTCTGAGGATTGTTTCACCCATATATATTGACCTTTAAGCTTGCAAACTTTGCGCTGGCTCGCAATATATAACCCTCAGCTGATCCATGTATATTTCTTCCTCCAGCCTCCATCGAGAAATGCCGCTTTAACATCCATTCGATGTAATTCAAGATCCATATGTGCAACGATTGCTAGAATCAATCGTATTGAGGCAAACCTTACCATGTGGAAAACGCTTCCTCATAGTCTATACCTTCGTCGGGTATATCCTTTCGCTACCAAGCGTGCTTTATATCTTTCAATTGTGCCATCCGCTTTACGCTTTATACGTAGAACCCATTTATTTCCAATGGTTCTTCGTTTCAGCGGTAAATCAACCAAGTCCTGCACTGATTTGATTTCATGGACTCCATCTCTTCGCTCATTGCTTTTATCCATAATTCAGCAGATGATGCAATAGCCTCACTAAACGTTCTCGCTCATCGCTATCATGTGAAGCAACCATAAATGCCTCCCTTCAATCTCAAAACGACGACGTGGATGGAAATACGATTCTTCGAATCATGCATCCCGAAGTTATTCCATAAAATGGTTGACTCCCACTAGGATAAGAAATCCCAGATAAATTTGGGTTTTCCTCAACTCGATTGACAATACCCAGTGGATCATTTATTTCATATAAATGAATATTTTTGTCAACATCTGTAATGCTGGGAAATTCATTCTCTAAGAATATGACATCTCGTGATTCAAGTTCGCTTATAGTTCCATCATCACGCTCACCAATCAATACATACCTCGAGTCTCGTGATATCTTATAAAATACATTTTTTCCTCTTGCACCCAATTTTCCATGTACGTAAGGTATGATTGTGAACATAAGCCAGACACTCAAGGTCGCAAATGAGTTGAACAGTGTTTTCACCGCCCACAAATTTCATATGGAGTGGAACTAATTGACTTACTGGGACTCGATTAAGATGAGGCAACAGTTAGCAATGCATCTCCCAATAGGATATCGGGAGATTTGTGCCATCATAGACCTAACCATCTCAAGTAATGTCCTATTTCTTCTTTCCGCAACACCATTTTGTTGTGGAGTCCCGTAAATAGTCAACTGCCTCTCAATACCTTTCTCGACACAATTCCTCGAATCGCTCAAAAGATATTCACGCCCACTCATTCTTAAGACTTTGATCGTTTTGTCTAATTGATTTTCAACTAATTTTTAAAAATGTTTAAAGCAGTCTAATGCTTCAGATTTATGAGAAATCCAATAGACATGACCAAAACGTGAATAATCATCAATGAATGTAATAAAATACGAGGCACCATGTCCGCCCTTACACTCATCGACCACGTATGTCGAATGGATAATTTGTAAAGAACTTTCAGATCTAGTTCATTTACTAAATGGTTTTCTAGTTGTTTTTCCAGCTAGACAATTCACACATAGGCAATTCTATTTTATCGAGTGAGCCCAAATAACCCTCTCTAGATAATCGATGCATTCTTGCCCTATATGTCCTAGTCTGCATGTCATATATTAACATCCACGTAATCGTAAGATGTTATCAATGAAAACAATCTTGATTATAATTCGATTAATTACATTCAAAATCATAAAACCATTAAGTAAATAACCGCCCGACTAGAGTTTTATTAAGAACTAATTGCATACAAAACATCACTTTAATATCACATGATATCCCATGTTTAGAAGCAAGGATGACACTAAATTTCGTCCGAATATCTGCATATAACACATCGTGGAGATAAAGCATTTGGCCACCATGCGCTTGTAATTTGCAAGTGCCAATCCCTTTAGCTTCAACCTCGAGTTATTTCCCACATATATCCACTTAGTCCCTCGACTAATCCGATATTCCACATAGGCTCCACGCTCATTGGCTACGTTGTTCTGCTGTTCTCGAATCTACAATCCACAAAGGATGAGTTTCTCATATAAACAGCCTATTACATACACATTATGTAAATTTGTGGATTTAAGATGTACCTTTTTCTACCAAGGTAATCACGTTTAAATGGCCAAGTTTGCTACAATTGTACATGTCATCATTTATGTCACTACTATCCTCTTCCGACCAAGGCCCTCTTTTCGCTTTTACCCAAACCTGACTGTTCCTTTATATTTCTTCCTATTCCGAGAGGAGATTTTACCTCCTCTTTGCGCTTAAAGCCCGCTTTTCGCGAGTCGGTATCACCATATAAAGTCGAGTAGAAGATTTAGCCCTCAGCGCCATCTTCCAACCCAAGTGACGCTGTATATCTTTGAACGCCTCGACACTCATCAGGTGTCATGTTAACTTTCATATGCTCCCAACTATCCTGAAGAGATCGAATAACCGCTCGAACTTGTTGTTCATCGCTATAATACTATTAGCATTTTTAACTCTCTTATTAAAAGTGACATTTCTCTCAAACGCCGCCCATCAAGTATCAGAATTTATAAGTGTCAAATTTAATAGTGAGTCTTCTAAGTTTAGTGGTGTATACCACCATACTTGTCTTTCAAGGCATTCCATATTTGGTGAGCCATTCTATTCCTCATACTCACACATAAAATCATCTTCCATAGTGCTCAAAGAACAAAATGCGCCAAGACTACGATTTTTATCTTCCA
The DNA here is from genome assembly GCA_030449925.1 of Citropsis articulata. Lineage (NCBI taxonomy): Eukaryota > Viridiplantae > Streptophyta > Magnoliopsida > Sapindales > Rutaceae > Citropsis > Citropsis articulata. Next base: position 120,283 of record JASUUH010000224.1, read on the forward strand.
AGCCTATAAGCTTCAAGATCTCTTTTACGCCGAGTAGAATTACCTTTGGTGGCTCACCATAACGCTTTGTAATTACCTCTAGTGAGTCTTGTAATTCAAGGAGGTTTTGAACTTTACGCACCAAATATCATAATTGTTACCGTTAAGTTTAATTCCTTTGTTTAATTCAGTACCACACTATTTGTTGCCATTTCTAAAAAACAAAACACGTAGATAAGAAACAAATTTCTTGATTTTATTTATTATTTAATTATTTTGTCAAGAAACAACAACCAAAAATATAATAAGTTTAATGTAAAGATTTGATTCGAAAAGTCGTCGAGGCTTCTATTCATCATCATTTCTAAACATTAAGTTAATATAATTTTAGTACATTGCGCAAAATATTAATTCATTTATTGTTCAAAAAAAAATTTTAACAATAAAAGAACTCCCACTGACAAAACATAAGAATACATCCATCATGCATCTGTTCACGTGGATAGTGCACCAGGAAAATTCCCAGGAACATGGTGGAGATTAAAAAATCTCTCTCAATACCAAAGTTCCTTAGGCTCATGCCTTTTTTTTTTGTCAGAATTTTCCTAGACATGCATTTTATCCATATTACTACGCCAGGATTATTCTCATTTTATATTTCAAGAAATTTTGTTATGCTTCCATTGAAACACAACTCTTTTAATGATGTATCATCATATGAAAAAAAAAATTTCTTTTCATTTTTTTTTAAAATTACTTACAAAGTATTATTCTCTAATTTTAAAGTATTTATTTAACTAAAATTGAAATTAAAAAATAAACATTTAATTTTTAAAATACAGTAAAATAGAGAATATAAATTGGAAATGGTCGCCACAAACGGCGCCTCAAAATTCAGTCCGGAAAGAGGCGGGTGGATTACACTCTCCACTGCCGCGAGTGGGCTTTACTCAACAAGCCAAATCCGGTTCAAAAAGCCAAACCGGTTCGGTTTAGCAATTTGGTTCGGTCTCACATGTGTCAATAAAGTTGATAGCTACAGCCACATGATAAATCTACAAGACGCTGCCACAAGATATAGCTACAGAATTGGCCATGATTCATCTTCAACCTTTTTCCATAAATTTCCAGATTTCGAACCAAGAATTCAAAGCTTTCGTTCTCTCTCAATATACGTCAGAATTTCACATGTGATATACCGTTGGAAAGATATTTTCATGCTCTTTATAATGATACCAATTTCATATTCATATGTTATGTATCATGAAAGATATGAGTAAAATAAACTTACGGGTTCATATCCTAGGTTTTCATTTTACTCATTACATGAATCATATTAATCCTCATGGCAACAAAGATTTAATCTATACACCGTTATTTGTTTATTAATCCAGTATGGCATCAGTAAATTTTAACATGCCATTAATATGTGTTCTTGATGAAAAAAGAACTTTCTTAAAGAACATGCTTGATTCTCATGCTTTACATGCTTAAAACAGAACACAACCTATTTGGCTCTGATACCAATGTTGCTTTTCGTGCAAGAATCAACATAAAAACTTGTAAATCCGAATTCAAACACATACCCGGATTATTTGCAGAAAAATGATAAACCAAGGTTGTGCCACCGACGATGGCTCAAGATGATCACAAAGTTGGAAAATCTTCTCAATTCACGTTGCAAGAACCCTCTAAGCTTCTCTTGACTTGAAATTTTTCTAAATTGCACTTTGCATAATTTTTCTTAACTCTTAGCTTATCTATGGATTTGCCTCTATTTATAGCATTCCAAGAAGTAGTGATCATCTTCTCAATGATCTCTAAATAAGCTTAAATAATTTGTTGGAGTGATCATTTTCTTAATGATCACTTAATATCTTAAATATAATATTTAAGATATTATAGAGTTCTAATTCAAGATGATCACTTGTTCTTGGTCATGCTTCCCTCATGGGTGACCTCAAAGTGATAGAACCCTATAATAAATATATATACTCACATATATATTTCCAACAATATCCGAAACCGTACTTGACTATATCGTAGTCATACGTTGCGTCAGGATCGGCTGGTAACTTTGTATAAGCACCGGTGGATGGATTCCAAATAAAAATCTCTCGATAGTTGTCGAGAGCTAAGCAAATCAAGCCGTGGCACGAGCCTATAAATCGAACCGTACTATCCGGTCTGATGAACGGAAAATGCAGTCTTGTCAATATTCAAGTACTAATAGAAAATATCTAAATTTATATTAATGAGAGTTAAAATCTGTTTTGTTTAATGTTTGGTTACCAAGAAAATGAAAGAGAATTGAAAGAATAAAGTTGATGCAAAGACAATTCTAGAATATCATTTCATTATCTTTAATGATCGAAATGTGAAAACATTTGTTATTTATATACATAGCTGAGAATCTCAGCTTAGCTCAAAATGCTTAACTAATTACTACTTAACAACTTGTAATCTGTAACTAATTAAGCTGACTCTTCACATGTGGTGGTAATCACATAACCACCAGGTGCCAACTCGACTGCCAAGTCATCAATATTTAACCATGAGCTACAGCTACTGCAAACTTCTGCTTTGTCCTCTGTTTTGCTTAACGTGTAGCAAGCATGATGAGCTTCCTTAACATCCCCCCTCAAGCTCAATGGTAAATGGTCTGTTAGTGACATTGAGCTTGGATCTAAAATAGCTGAACTTGGGTAAGGAGAGAGGTTTGGTTAAAATGTCAACAACTTGTTCTTCAATAGGAATATATCGGATTTCCAATTCCTTGCTGAGAACTTTATCTTTAATGTAATGCACATCTAATTCAATGTGCTTGGATTTAGAGTGAAAGACTGGATTTTTGGCTAGTTCCCCTGCACTTTGATTGTCACACCAAAGAATTGGAGTAGGTAACTGAGCTATATTCAGCTTAGAAAACAAGGATTGAAGCCAAGAAAGTTCTTAACATGCTGATGATAAGGCTCTGTATTCACTTTCAGTGCTGGACTTAGCCACAACTCCTTGCTTTTTAGATGACGAAGAAATCAGATTATTTCCTGTTAACATATATGTTTTCATAATATTGATTTTGATGATAACAAACAAGATTAAGAATGATTAATCTTTTAAGCTCAAATTGTAAGGGGAGCTTACATTTAGGGGGAGCAATTTGTGGAATCATTCTTTAAAAACATAAAAGATTTGTCATCATCAAAAAGGGGGAGATTGTTAACATATATGTTTACATATTGTGGATTTTGATGATAACAAATTTGATTAAGAATGATTAAGTTTTTAAAAGCTTAAATTATTTTTTATACGTTTTAAATAAATCATTATTTTCACATTATAAAGGTTTTATATTTAATGAAAAAATGATTTTATGGAATTAAGTTGTTTTTCAAGTTGTGAACTAAAATGAAAGAATTTTACAATCTTTGATTTTAATAAATATTGTTTGGAATTCCGGATTTGGACCTATTTGAAAATATTTTAATATATTGGGTCATTCTATAATTTTATAAAGTTTGAGTGATATCATAATTTCAGAAAGTTTTGGGATTCACAAATTATTATTTAGAAATTCTGAAATTGGACCTATTTGTAAAGTTTTATAACGTTTTGGGCTATAGTACAATTATAGAAAGTTTTAGGGCAAAACTGTAAATTTGGCGAACAGTTCACTGTAGCCGTTACTGTAGCAAGCGGCTAACCGGATTGGTGGAAACGGCAAACCGGTTATGGGCAGAATATCACTCAAACGGAAAGCGGCTAACCGGATGTGACAAACCGGAAGTCCGGTTGTGGGCAGTGAGTTACCAAAGCATAAGCGGCTAACCGGATTGGCAAATCCGGCATACCGGATGTCCAAAAATTCAAATATTGGCTGTAATGGTAACTTGAAGCGGCCAACCGGATCCACTTAAATGGTAAGCCAGTTATGAATAAAAAATTCATAACGGCTAGTTTTTGAGCTCCAACTATAAAAACCCAAGTCCAATTCATTTTCAATGTTCCCAACAATCAAAAACAAAAGGCACACAACATATATTGAGCTCTCATTTCGTTGATCATTAAATATTGAATCATCTTTGTTCTTCATTTTGTATATCTACTCTTTGAGAGAGTTTTTGTTGTAATTTTCAATCCATCATCAAATTTGTGAGTGTTTAAGTGTGTGATACACTTGAGTGAAGAGATTGAAAGATAATCTCTTTGTTGTAAAGGTTCATTGACACCTTGAAGTCAATTGTAAGTATTTGAAGCCCTGGAAAGGCTTGAATAGTGAAATCCTCAAGCTTGGTTTGCTTGGAGGCGTGGATGTAGGCGGGGATAGCCGAACAACGTAAAAATCTTTAAGTTTGCTTTCTCCTCTCTAACTCATTTATTATTGTGCTTTTATTGAACTTATTACTTTTGAATTTTATTAAGGCATTAGATTGGATTGTTTTGGATTGTTGTGTGGTTTTGTTAGCATAAGTTTTAAAACACCAATTCACCCCCCTCTTGGGTTGCATACTTGTATTTCATTTGGTGTCAGAGCAAGGTGCTCTTGTGTAGACTTAACCGTCTAGAGTTAAAGATCAATAGCAACCCAAATTAGTTCAATCTTCATGGAAGGGCAATCCATCACTAGGCCACCATTATTTGATGGTAATGACTACTCATATTGGAAAACTAGGATGAGAATTTATTTACAAGCCTTAGATTATGAAATATGGGAAATAATTTGTGATGATTCCTTCATTCTTAGGAATAATGTTTTAAGTGAGTCGGATAGAAAAATGATGTCTTTAAATTCCAAGGCTATGAATGCTTTATTTTGTGCCTTAGATAAAAAGGAATTTCATAAAGTTTTAAATTGTTCTAATGCTTATGAAATATGGAGAAAGCTTGAACTTGTGTATGAGGAGACGACGAATGAGGAGGAATCTCATGAAGTGTCAAATTTGGCACTTATGGCAATTGGAGATGAATCAGATGATGAGCTTGATGAGGTAAATGATCTTCCTACCTATGATGAATTGCATGATGCTTTTAAAGAATTGCATGATGAGTTTATGAAAATTGGTGAAAAAAATGTATGTCTTAAAAAGAAAATGGTAGAGCTCACAGATGAAAATGAATCTTTAAGTGCAAAGATTACATGCCTAGAATTAGAGAATAAGACATTGCATGATAAAATTGCCTTATCAAATGAGAAATCTAACACTTCACACAAGCATCTAGAATCTCATATAGATGACTTGAAAAATGAAAAAGATGTCCTGCAAAAATCCAATGTTTCATTAAATGAAAAGATCAAAGAATTGGAATTAGATAATGGAATGCTACGTGATAGGATTGCATCATTTACATGTAAAACAAGTACTTTATATGAGCATGACAAATCACATGTTGATGTATTAATGAAAGAAAATGAAGTGCTAAAGAAGAAGAGCAATGACCTAAATCAAATTGTGTTAAAATTTACAAATGGACAAAAGATGTTGGATAACTTACTTAATAGACAAAAATGTGTGTTTGACAAAGGAGGTATTAGTTATAAGCTAAATTTGAAACAAAAATATTATAAGAATTATTTTGTTAAGGGTACCTCCACATGCGATCATAAAATTGTTTGTCATTTTTGCAATCAAAATGGTCATATGAGTTTTAGATGTCCAATTAAGAGAAATATGTATTATGGAATCAAATGTGTTTGGGTTCCAAAAGGAACCAAATCTAACACGCAAGGACCCAAGAATATTTGGGTACCAAAGGGCACAACGTGAATGATTTCTTTGTAGATACCACAGTCAAGGAATGATGGAGAATTCTTTGATGAAAGCTTATGAGGATAATCACTCGATTATGATCTAGGAGGAAAAGAAGAGGCAAGATGATTTAATTGTTTTGGTAACAATTCTTGCCATATTGATTTTGTTGAATGGATCATGATAGATGGGTAATAGCTTGAATTTGCAAAAGCATGCTTGTATGTTTATATGATGGAATTATCATTGTGTATAACATTGAGTGATTTATCATGATGCCTTTGTTTGATGATTATATGGTCTTTGATTTCATCTTCTTAATTATCTATCATCATTGTTCATCTCTTATGTATATGTGAATTCATATGCCATTAATTGTGTTATATCATCATTCATTTATAAAATTTGTACACATGTCTTATTGCATCTATGAATTTGATTACTTATTCTTTTAGCTTATAATAATGGCTTTTCTTAATAGGTATGTTGATTTTGATGATCTATATATTCTATTATGTTCTTATGATTTGCTTAAGATTTGAGATAAAGAATATGCTTTGATGATTACATGTATTTGATGAAGTTTGATCATATGCAATCTATGATTGATGAATGTATGCATTTATGTTTCATGCACTAATTGGCTTATTGAAAAGTTTTGAATCACAAAATATTTTTCAATTGATCCATTTTTTATGATAAATTTGTGTGTTTGAATTTTTCTGGGCAAACCGGATAACCGGTTATCCCATATGGTCAGCCGAATTCGAGAAGGGCACTTTTGTTTTAAATTCGGATGCCCGGCTATTCAAACCGGTAAGCCGTTTACAATTGCTTATAATTCTGTTTCAAGAACCGAATAACCGGTTAGTAAATCCGGAAAGCCGAATTCTAGAGGAAGTCATTACTTAGTTGCTGCCCAAAACCGGATAACCGAATTCTCAAAACCGATAAGCCGAATGCATGTTATTTTGGTTGCTGTCAAAAACCGGATAACCGGTTATGATAATCGGTAAGCCGAATTCAAGATAGATGGTTGCTGCCTTCAATCGGTTAGCCGGTTAGCTAAATCCGGATTGCCAGATTCGTGAGACTATTTATCTTCTTCATCTTTTTTCTCTTTCGGCAAACCGGTTCTACTATTTCTCTCCAAACGGTTTCTTCCCTTTCTTGATTTCACTCTAAAATCTGTCATTTTCATTTTTTTTTGTATCAAATGGATTCGCAAAAATCATTCTCTATCATTCTTGTGCTCAAAGTCATCTTTAAAATCCATTTTCATTAAACTCAAAGTAGTATTTTATGCTTGTATGTAGAGACACCAACAATTCCCACTTTATGATTTTTAATTTTATATTTCGATTATATGGATGCTTATGCATGTTTTTCCTATCTTTGGATTATGTGTCTATTTTAGATAACATATGATTGTTAGTTATGTCTTTACTTATGTTTTGGATAATTTTGAGCTATTGTACCTATCTTGAGCTTTTGATGATTGATGATAAAGAGGGAGAAAAATGATATGTAAGGGATAAATACATTTACTTTGAGATTCTTAAGTATATGAGATTTTTTTAATTTATTGAAATGTCACATTAAATCTTTGATAAGTTTAGTTGTCTTGTTATTATTTATAGAGCTTGGATTATTGACATTATGCTCTTATGACTCTTGCATTCCTTTACTTAGCTTATTACTTGTTCTATTTTTGATAATATGCATTTTGAACATTTTTGTTATCCAAAGGGGGAGACAAAGTAATATGCCATTTTGATGATGTCAAAAGGGGGAGAATAATATGTGCTTTGAGTATTCTTTTGGTTGATATGTGATTATGGTAATGATTTTGATGATTTTGAGATATTTTGATGATTTGATTGCATTATTGTTGTTATATGATGATTTTATGTTTTGAGTTGTTGATATGATATTTGATGGAATCATGATTCGTGATCATTTTATGATTGATGGATTATGTGATGATTTATGTGTAGAGTTGATTTGTATCATGATATTACTAAAACGTGTACTTGAGGTTATGCTTGTTGTTAGGGGGAGATTCTATCAAAATTTCTACTTGGACAACATGGGTAACAAATTTACTCCTTTTATTCTATCTTTTTAAGTTTTTTTTTTATGATGAAAGGGGAAGAAAAATACATGTTTTTAAATTTATACAAAAATTTATTTTTTTTTTCTATTAAGTTTTCTTTTTGATGATAAAGGGGGAGAAGAATACATGTATTTAAATTTGTTAATTTACCTAAATTGTAAGAGAAGCTTACATTTAGGGAGAGCAATTTATGGAATCATTCTTCAAATACATGAAATGTTTGTCATCATCAAAAAGGGGGAGAATGTTAACATATATGTTTTCATAATATTGATTTTGATGATAACAAATAAGATTAAGAATGATTAATCTTTTAAGCTCAAATTGTAAGAGGAGCTTACATTTAGGGGGAGCAATTTGTGGAATCATTTTTTAAAAATATAAAAGATTTGTCATCATCAAAAAGGGGGAGATTGTTAACATATATGTTTACATATTGTTGATTTTGATGATAACAAATTAGATTAAGAATGATTAAGTTTTTAAAAGTTTAAATTATTTTTTATACGTTTTAAATAAATCATTATTTTCACATTATAAAGGTTTTATATTTAATAAAAAAATAATTTTATGGAATTAAGTTGTTTTTCAAGTTGTGAACTAAAATGAAAGAATTTTACAATCTTTGATTTTAATAAATATTGTTTGGAATTTCGGATTTGGACCTTTTTAAAAATATTTTAATATATTGGGTCATTCTATAATTTTATAAAGTTTGAGGGATATCATAATTTCAGAAAGTTTTGGGATTCACAAATTATTATTTAGAAATTCTGAAATTAGACCTATTTGTAAAGTTTTATAACGTTTTGGGCCATAGTACAATTATAGAAAGTTTTAGGACAAAACTATAAATTTGGTGAAACGAGTTCCATGGCGAATTCTTATGTAACAACTAGGATTGGTGGAAGCAACAAGCGGTTATGGCGAATATCACTCAAGCAGGCGGTAGGATGTAATGACAAGGAAGTCGGGTTGTGGGCGATGATTACCAAAGCATAAGCGGTAGGATTGGCAAATCCGGCATCTGGAATGTCAAAATTCAAATATTGGTATGCAGTAACTTGAAAGGCGCCAACGGATCCACTTAAAAAGGTAAGCGGTTATGAATAAAAATTTATAACGGTAGTTTTCACTCATTATAAAAAAGTCAATTCATTTTCAATGTTCCCAACAATCAAAAACAAAAGGCACACAACATATATTGAGCTCTCATTTCGTTGATCATTAAATATTGAATCATCTTTGTTCTTCATTTTGTATATCTACTCTTTGAGAGAGTTTTTGTTGTAATTTTCAATTCATCATCAAATTTGTGAGTGTTTAAGTGTGTGATACACTTGAGTGAAGAGATTGAGAGATAATCTCTTTGTTGTAAAGGTTCATTGACACCTTGAAGTCAATTGTAAGTATTTGAAGCCCTGGAAAGGCTTGGATAGTGAAATCCTCAAGTTTGGTTTGTTTGGAGGCGTGGACGTAGGCGGGGATAGCCGAACCACGTAAAAATCATTGAGTTTGCTTTCTCCTCTCTAACTCATTTATTATTGTGCTTTTATTGAACTTATTGCTTTTGAATTTTATTAAGGTATTAGATTGGATTGTTATGGATTGTTGTGTGGTTTTGTTAGCATAAGTTTTAAAACACCAATTCACCCCCCGTCTTGGGTTGCATACTTGTGTTTCATTTCCGAGATAAATGCAATATGCTCCAATGGATTTTCGATCATCAACATCACAAGCCCAATCTGCATTTAAGTAACCATTTAGACCAGTAACTTCAAGTGATCCCCCTGCTGTATATAGAGACCATTAGTAATAGTAGCTTGAAGGTATCTGAGAACCTTCTTGCAAGCTAGCCAATGCTGTATTGTAGGAGAACTCAAATATTGGCTGAGTTTATGCACAGAATATGCAATATCAGGTCTTGTTAGTACTTAGTATTGAAGACCTCCAACAATGCTTCTATAAAGAGTTGGATTTTCAAATTCATGCCGCAAAGGTCCTCTAGCATGCCTTTCCAGTTTAAGACACATCTTTGAAAGGTGTCGATTCCTTTCTGATCTTGCATTGAGCTCTCTTATGATCCTTGATATATTTGGTTTGGGAGAGATGCATTCCATGATTTGTGTAACAAACTTCCACACCAAGGAAATAAGTAACCAACCCCAAGTCTTTTAAAGCAAAAATTTACTTAGTTTAGTAACAAATTCTTCTAAGAGAGCAGAATCAGGTCATGTGACCAAAATATCATCAACATAAATCAAGACTATGATAAGCCCTCTGATGTCATGCTTAATAAATAAGGATGTATCTGCTTTAGAGTTGAAGAAGTGCCAAGTTGTAAAACAATGTTTGAGTTTGTCATACCAAGCTCTTAGAGCTTGTTTCAACCTATAAAGAGCTTTATCGAGCTTGCATACATAGCCTTCTTTAACATCAAAGCCCTCTGGTTGTGTCATGTAAACATCTTCTATCAAATCTCTATTGAGAAAGGCATTATTGATGTCTATTTGCCTAACTTTCCAGCCTTGCATAACTGCCAAGCTTAGGATAACTCTAACTGTTGAGGACTTGATAACAGAACTGAAAGTTTATGAATAATCAACTCCTATAGTTTGATGAAATCCTTTTGCAACTAGTCGAGCTTTATGTTTGGAGATTGAACCATCTGTGTTGTATTTAGTTCTGAAAACCCACTTGCAGCCAACAACTTTGAAATCTGAACACATTGGTACAAGACTCCAAGTGTTGTTTTTAATAAATGCATCATATTCAGCTTGCATTGCAGCTTTCCAGTTTGGATCAGATAATGCTTCAGAAGGAGTGCATGGTTCCAGGCTATTATGGGATGTTAAAAGACTTTAGGCTTGAAGATGCCTACTTTTGCTCTGGTGATCATGTGGTGAGTGGAGTTTATTGTTTTTTATTGAGGATTTTAGACTGGAGTGGAAGATGATCGATGAGATGAAGGTATAATAGGTGAAGATGATGAATTTTGTAGACAAGGTGATTTATGTAAGGTGACTTGATTAACAGAGGATGGGCAGTGAGATGTATTTTGTGAGTTTGAAGATGAAGAAATAGGTGCTGCAACAAGTGAATTTGGTGAGGTGTTTGTATCTAGACAAGAAGAAATAGGATCATTACCTGCTGCATCAGCTTCAAAGGTGTTAAGATTACTGCTAGATGTTGGCATGGAATAGGATTGAAGAAGATTATATTGAAAAGCAGAAGTGTTTGGTTGTGTGGATGATTGATTAAAGAGCAATGAATATGGAAAGGAATTGTCATCAAACAGAACATGACTGGATATATATACTTTTCCAGAAGGATGTAAGCATTTATATCCTTTATGAAGAGGACTGTAACCTATGAAAACACATTTGGATGTATGAAAAGAAAATTTATGTTTGTTGCAATCTATAAGGAAAGGAAAACAGGAACAACCAAAGGTTCTAAGAAAAGTGTAATCTGGTTTTGATTGGAAGATGGCTTCATAAGGTGATTTCATGGATAATATATGAGTGGGTAATCTATTTATGATATAGGTGGCTGTGTGAAATGAATCCCACCAGAATTTGATGGGTAAGGTAGCCTGAGCAAGTAAAGCTAGACCAAGTTCTGTGATATGTCTATGTTTTCTTTCAACTGTTCTATTTTGATTGTGATTGTAAGGACAAGAATGCCTGAATGTAATGTCTTCTTGATGAAGATAAGAAACAAATGATCTGAATTCACCACCCCAATCTGATTGTAAGCACTTGATGGATCTGTCTAGCTGTTTTTTTATTTGAGTTTTGAAAATTTTGAATACAGAAAGAGTTTGACTTTTGGTTTTCAAAGGAAATATCCAGGTGAATCTTGTAAAGTCATCAACAAAACTCACATAATATCTATACCCTTGTAGAGAAAGTTCAGGGGCTGGCCCCCATAAATCAGTATGTAAGATTTCTAAAGGGTTTTTGGTTTTGGTACAGGTTGCTGGAAAATGTAACCTATGCAATTTTCCCATCATACAAGCATCACAAGATTCAAAAGATTGTTTCTCATTAGTAATTTTCAAAGCTGGATAATTTTTTATTACATGATCTAAGATTTTAGAACTTGGATGTCCCAGCCTTTGATGCAATACAGAAGTACTCAACAAATATATAGAGTTCATACATAAATCTGGAACTTTGTATGAACAAGAAGTTTTATTTTGCAAATCAGAAGAAACAGCTAAAAACATTGACAGAGGACTAACTGGAACAGAAGACTTAATATCGGCAACATGATTTTGAGAGTGAGTTTTATTAGGTGACATCAATAGCAATCTGCATAAACCTTTGTCAGCCTTACCCTACAGTAAGATCAAATTTTTTACCTTGTCCTTCACAAAACAAAAGTTGTCAGTGAACTCAACTGCCACATTGTTGTCTTTATTTAATTGAGATATACTAATAAGGTTTTTGGTAATTTTAGGAACTAGTAATATATTGTTAAGTTTGAGTGTAAAAGAGGTTTTTGAATCAGAACCATGCAGTTTTAAAGTAGCATGACCAAGATGAGTAATATATAAACCAGCACCATTTCCAACTATAAGTTTAGATGTACCTGCAAAAGGCTCAACAATCTATATGTTGTTTATGTCATTAGTGAGGTGATGTGTTGCCCCACTATCAAGAAACCAGCTGGCATCTGAAGCACCATCCATGTTTGCCAAGTAAGCTGACTTTGGATTTCTGTTTGGTGGTGGCTTATAAGTTCCTGAAGTAATGAACTCCTCAAGCTTCCAGTAGATACTAGCAGTATGACCAGGTTTGAGACAAATTTGACAAGTAGGTTTAGAGACATTCTATTGAGGTTTAGCATTTCCAGGTGATTTGTTGTTGAAGTTACCATTTCCATTAGGATTCTAGTTCCAGTTACCATTTGCTGAAACATAACACCAGATTGATTTCCTTCATTGGCTCCAGTACCGCTAAAGTTTCTTTTGTAACCACTATAACCATAGTTTCCATTATTTTCAAAACCAAGATTGTATCCATAGCCACCAAGATTCCTACCCCCTGACATAATTCCTTTTCTAAATCCTCTGTTCTGAACTAGATTTGCCTCAAAGTTATGTTTCACATCCATGCCTGCAAGCATATGTGCTTGTTGCTTGCTCTATTCTAGCTTCCTGAGTTAACAGCATTGCATATGCCTCATTTACATTCATTTTACCAACGCCTACTTGACCAGTTATATAAGTAGCAACAGAGTTATATTCAGGTCCTAAACCAGAGAATACATGCAAAATTAGATTATCATCACTTAAAAGCACTTCCAGAAGCAGCCATATTATCAGCTATGTTCTTCATCTTAATGAAATAATCAGTAATTTTCATATCATCTTTCCTTGTTGAATTCATCATATATCTCATATGCAACAATTTTGATTTAGACTGTGAACCAAACTGCACTTCAATAGCTTTCCATACCTCAAGTGAAGTTTCCAGACTGATGATGCCTTCACTCATTAAAGAAGGCAGCCATCCAAGAAGCATCTGATCTCGTGATCTTCAGGTGATATAGTCTGGATTTTCAACAAATCTGAGATCATCACCAACTCTCTGAGCAATGTGAGAAGGTGGAGGAGTTATAGAGTCATCAATGAATTTCTCAAGTCTGTTTCCACGAATAGAAGTAAGAACTTGAGATCGCCAGATCAGGTAATTTGACTGATCTAGTTTGACAGAAGTGTTGAACCTAAATGTAGCTGTGCTTGAATTAACTGTGGCATTTTGAACTGCATTCGAAGATGAAGCAAGGTGTACTGAAGCCATCTGGCTCTGATACCAAGTTAAAATCTATTTTGTTTAATGTTTGGTTACCAAGAAAATGAAAAAGAATTGAAAGAATAAAGTTGATGCAAAGACAATTCTAGAATATCATTTCATTATCTTCAATAATCTAAATGTGAAAACATTTGTTATTTATATACATAACTGAGAATCTCAGCTTAGCTCAAAATGCTTAATTAATTACTGCTTAACAACTTGTAATCTGTAACTAATTAAGCTGACTCTTCACATGTGGTGGTAATCACATAACCACCAGGTGCCAACTCGACTGCCAAGTCATCAATCTTTAACCGTGAGCTACAACTGCTGCAATCTTCTACTTTGTCCTTTGTTTTACTTAACGTGCAGCAAGCATGATGAGCTTCCTTAATAATGAGAACTCATATATGGTCATGGGGCAAGATAAGACTTTATATATGTGCATGCAAGTATGCAACCGCTTGAACATCAGAACGAACCAATCATCAAATATTCAAGTTTAATTGGTTTCTTTATTAGCATCATACCTCTTCAAATTTATCCCATCAAATATCGTATATCAGTACTATAACTTCATCTTCGAGACCGCATTCTATACAACGTTATGGCACTGTGAATCCAGCACACTGAAACTCTTTAGCGTGTCCAAGGTGATAGAGGTTTGGCCAAGAAGACTTCACTTTGTATTCTTTCATCATCAATAACTCAGCAGCCCCACTTTGTAATCCTATTGGGACTAAACAGAGGCGCTCGTCAAACAACAGCTCCTAGTCTTATAACATAATCATCATCAACAAGATCAGGCTTTGGTACCTCACTGAATTTGTCCTCAGCTAAATCAAAAGCGCTAGTAACGCTGAACCTCTTATGGTTGTTAAGATCCCACTTTGTTACCCAGCAGAGACTTTCAGTCGCTAGATTTTATTTATTTATTACTCATGTATATGGTTGCAATTTATTTCTAATGTTTGAAGGATCCAATGACTTGTGATGTTGGAAGCTATTTCTTAATTACTTTTCTGTGTTAGTTGCTAAACAGTCTAAACTCATGTTTTGACCCCTAAATCTTAGCTTTATCTATCATTAATCGATGGTTTCCTTTTTTAATAAGAATATATTTATCAATTTTTTTCCTCTAATTCACTTGTCATACTTCATAATTTCTTTGTTCAAGCGATGAACTTTTCAGTTTTCACCATATATATTTTACCATTCGTCAATATTGACAGTTTAGATTTGGTAACACTGGTTTTTGATTAGTATATGTCTCGATCGAATTATCACTTGGAATGTGAAAATGTTAAATGTCACCTTTTCCCTTCAAAGGTGTGCTTTTTTCTATAACTATTTAACGCCAAACTGAAATGAGGTATCAAAAATTTATTAATTGTTAGAGTAGCTCACTATACTGAACGGAAGGAGAAAGCGAAGATAAAAGAGAAACAGAGCAAGCGTGCAAGCAGTGCCAGCTCAGCTGACAGCTCAGCAGATTAGTTATAGTTTGTTAGAAGCACTATGTGCATTGTAGATTAGTTAGTCTAATAACGATTAGTTGTTAGATCTGTTAATAATGTAATCATGATTACATAGCTAGTTTAAATAGCAGCTGTACTGATATCGAATGTTAAGCAATTAAGAAATAAAATTCTTTAAGCATTTCTAGAACTTTCAGTACATTTTCTTAGTAACCAAACAACTTCATATCATTTTCTTTCATGGTATCAGAGCCAATCTAATGGCAAGTTCAAGTAGCACAACATCAAATCCAAACCAAATGAATACAAATCAATCATCACAGATCTCTTTCTCGTTTAGCACTCCAGTTAAACTGGATCGATCAAACTTCATGATTTGGCGAAAACAAGTTCTTACTTCAATCAAGGGAAATCGTCTTGAAGATTTTATTTCTGGAAATCAAATTATACCAGAACAATACATCTCTACTATAACAGCAGATGGATCAGTACAGAAAATTGATAATCCAGCTTTGATCAACTGGCAAGCTCAGGATCACACCTTGCTTGGCTGGATATTATCATCCATAAGTGAAGGTATCTTAAACACTGCTCTTAATTGTGAAAATTCATTTGAAGCATGGAAATCAATTGAGAAACAGTTTGGAGTACAATCTGAAGCTAGAGTTATGCAATTAAGATATGAAATGAATATTCTTAGAAAAGAAAATGTCTGTTGAAGAATATTGTTTAAAGGTTAAAGCTGTTGCTAATAAACTGGCCTGTGCTGGAAGTCATGTATCTGAGAAAGATCTGTTAATGCAGATCTTAAATGGCCTAGGACTTGGATATCTAGATCTTGCTTCAATAATTACTGCTAATAAAATATCATACGATGATGCTTATGCATTACTTTTAACACATGAAGCAAGATTGGAACAAAATCAGAGTGCTAAGATCATGTTCAATGCAAATTATGGAATGGTGAATGCTAATTACTCTCAGGTTAGAAGTAATAATAGAAGAGGTGGCTATAGTGGATATCAGGGACAATTTAATGCTGTAAACATGAATCAAATTGGAAGTAGATGAATGATTTACAATGCATACTCTAGAGGATTTTCAGCTGGAGATTATACTGGGAATGCTGGTGGCAGAGGACAATAAATGCATGCTTATGCTTATAGACCAGTGTTTCATAATAAGCATAATCTCAATATGATTCATGGTTCATCTTCAATATCTAATGGAAATGTATCTGATGATAATATGCCTATCTGTCAAATCTGTCATAAAGCTGGACATACAGCTGATGCATGTTGGTACAGATACATTGACAACTATGTTCCTCAATCTAGACAATATGGAAGGGGAAGAGGACATAAATCTGCTTATATGGCCAACTTTGAACCACAAATTGGATCTGTTTCACAATTTGAAGACTTATTTACTACAGAGTATCCTAGTTATCCTGGTTATCAAACATCTGATATGAACACTTCAATAAGCTCACCAGATGTTCTCTCTGCTTCTGGAGCAGCTTATGTTGCAAGCTTTGAAGGACCAGCTGATGAAGGATGGTACCTGGATAGTGGAGCTACACACCACATCACTAATAACATTGCTAATATGCATGTCAGAGATCAGTTCACTGGATCAGATCAGCTCATCATTGGAAATGGACAAGGTTTGTCTATAACACATGTTGGTGATGCATTCTTTCTCTTTAAAAGTTTAAATTCTAAACACAAACACTCACCTGTTGTACTTAAAGACATTCTGTTGGTTCCTTCCATTACCAAAAACTTATTGAGCATCTCAAAACTCACCACTGATAATAATCTGTCTGTTAAATTTCTTGGCAATATTTGTTTTGTAAAGGATTCTCTGAGGGGACAAATACTTCTACAGGGCCTTGCTGAGAAAGGATTACACAGGCTGTTGTTGAAATCATCATCATCCTCTCAGTCATCACATTCATCTTTTCTTTCTCATATAAGTCCTAATAAACCTTTGTCTATGCTATCATGTTGTTGTTTCAATTCTACTATTCCTTCTGCTAGTGTTACAGTACCTCAAAAATCTTTTAATCAAACTGATGATTCAGCTTGTAAAACATCAGTGAATAAAGCTATTTTACTTCATAGAAAGTTTGGTCATCCTAGTCATCAAGTATTAACACATATACTCAAAACTACAAAAGTAACTCATGTACCTGCATACCAAATACATCAAATACATCAGTATATCTGTGAAACATGTCAAATGGGCAAAACTCATAAACTTCACTTCCCACTTACTGAAACCGAAACCTCAAATGTTCTTGAGCTTATATATACGGATTTATGGGGTCCATCTTCTGTTGTTTCCAGAGATGGTTATCAATACTATATAAGCTTTATGGATGACTTTAGCAGATAGACATGGATATATTCTTTGAAATTGAAGTCAGAGGCATTAGAGGTATTTAAGCTTTTTAAGCTGCAGGTTGAAAATTAGTTTAGCACAACCATTAAGATGATACAATCTTATTGGGGGGGAGAGTATGGACCATTTGCTGATTTTCTAAATCACTCAGGCATCATTTTCAGACATCCTTGCCCTTATACTCATCATCAAAATGGATTGGTTGAGAGAAAGCATAGACATATTGTTGAATTGAGTCTGACTCTCTTAGCTCAAGCTCAACTTCCCTTTAGCTTTTGGTGGGATGCATTTCATACTGCTATATACCACATCAATAGACTACCATCTTCTGTTTTGAAACTTATAACCCCATATGAGAAAATATACAAACACAAACCTGATTACAATTTTCTCAAATGCTTTGGCTGTGCATGTTACCCTTATCTGAGAGACTACAACAGACATAAGTTTGCCTATCATTCTAGTAAGTGTATATTCATTGGCTATAGTCCTTCACATAAGGGTTATAAATGCCTACACTCTTCAGGTCAAGTATATGTGGTAAGACATGTCATTTTTTATGAGTCAAACTTTCCTTATGCTAGTGAGACTGTTTTTCATAACCACATGAGATTTATTCCTCAGACTTCAAATCCACTTACTTCACAATAAATCTATCATTTCTCCTTTTTACCTTTCAAACCTGGATTGTCAAACAACAACACTGATAATATGAACTCTGTAAGATCTGGAAGCAGCAGTACAAGTCACTCAGATCATCTAGAATAGACAGAAACTGTCAGTATTCACAACAAGTTGCTACAAATAATATGTCAACCCCACTTACATATCCATTAGATAACGAATCCATACAATATATTCTAGAACCTTCAAACCATATTTCACCTATACAAAATCCTACCTCACCATATCACCATCATGACAATACATCTTTTCATTCACATTCATAATCAAATACCCATCAGATGATAACCAGAAGTAAAGCAGGAATCTTTAAGCCAAAAATTTATACTGCTGCACTTATTCACAAGGAACCAGACACTGTGCAAGAGGCATTGAATGATTCTCAGTGGCTACAAGCCATGAAAGAAGAATATGATGCCTTAATTAAAAATAATACCTGGACATTAGTTCCAAGATAAGTTGATCAACATGTGGTAGGGAACAAATAGGTATATAGAGTAAAGTATAATACTGATGGAAGTGTAGCTAAATATAAAGCTAGACTTGTTGCAAAAGGTTTTCAACAAGTAGCAGGGGTTAAATATTTTGAGACATTCAGTCCAGTTGTGAAGTCAACCACAGTCAGAGTAATACTTAGTCTGGCAGTGATGAATTAGTAGAGAATAAGGCAAGTAGATGTGAATAATGCCTTTTTAAATGGGGAATTAACAGAAGAAGTATTCATGTCTCAACCTGATGGCTTCATTGATACTCAAAAACTTGATTTCATATGCAAACTTAATAAATCTCTATATGGACTCAAACAAGCTCCCAGGGCTTGGTATGACAAGCTTAAGAGTTGCTTAATGTGCTGGGGTTTCAGTAATACCAGTTCAGATACATCATTATTTTTCAGAAGAAATAAAGCTTCCATGATCATAGTTCTGATATATGTTGATGACATATTGATTACAGGGCCAAACACTGCAGAACTAGAGAGTTTCATAACTAAGTTCAGCAGAACATTTGCTTTGAAAGATTTGGGAGTGTTGTCTTATTTTCTGGGAATTGAGGTATTATATAATGCAGATTGTGTATACTTGTCACAGAGGAAATATATTAGAGACTTATTGACAAAGGTTGAAATGGCTGAATGTAAAGGAATTGATACTCCCATGAGCACTGGCACTAAGTTACAAAAGATAGTTCAAGGAGAACTTGGATACTATCTTGAAGATCTTGAATACTATCTTGAAGATCCAACTCATTACAGAAGCATAGTTGGAGGAATGCAGTATCTGATACTTACCAGACCTGAGATTACTTTTGCAGTAAACAAGCTCAGTCAATATGTAGCTGCACCTACACTGCAACATCTAATGGCATGCAAAAGGGTCCTAAGATATCTAAAAGTCACTCAAGATTATGGCTTGAAGTTTTTCAGAGAATGAAGCTTAACTCTCACTGGATTCACTGATGCAGATTGGGCATGTGACTTAGATGATAGAAAATCAGTTGGTGCTTACTGCATTTATCTAGGCAATAATTTGATATCCTGGTCATCTAAGAAACAATCAGTAATAACTAGATCAAGTGCCGAGAGTGAGTATAGAGCCTTGGCATCAGCAAGTGCAGAGCTGACATGGTTACAGTCTTTATTTTCTGAATTGGGAATATGTTGCAAAGAGAAACCAACTATATGGTGTGACAATGTTAGTGCCACTGAATTGGCAAAGAACCCTGTGTATCATTCAAGAACAAAGTATATCGAAATTGATATGCACTTCATTAGAAACAAGGTTCTTGCTGGTGAGTTAAACATACATTATATACCCAGTGAAGAACAGATTGCAGACATAATGACTAAATCTCTCTCATTTGTGAAGTTTAATTACTTGAGATCCAAACTCAATGTCCATCTTTATCCTTTTAGTTTGAGGGGGGCTGTTAGAGTAGCTCACTATGCGGAACGGAAGAAGGAGAAAGCGAAGATGAAGGAGAAACAGAGCAAGTGTGCAAGCAGTGCCAGCTCAGCTGACAGCTCAGCAGATTAGTTATAGTTTGTTAGAAGCACTTTGTGCATTGTAGATTAGTTAGTCTAATAACGATTAGTTGTTAGATCTGTTAATAATGTAAATCATGATTACATAGTTAGTATAAATAGCAGATGTAATGATATCAAATGTTAAGCAATTAAGAAATAAAATTCTTTAAGAATTTCCAGAACTTTCAGTACATTTTCTTAGTAACCAAACAACTTCATATCATTTTCTTTCATTAATGACCTTAGTTGTTTTAAAAAAAAAAAAAGAAAGAAAATCATTCAACATTTTTTAAAATTAAAAAAAGGGACTCAATTCGTGACAATTCATAAAGCCAATCTATGATATCCATATTTAGGTATGTAAAATTAATTATTCACATATTTCATCTTATGAATTTTTAAAGCCGATAATATATTCCTTAAGATCAGAGACGCACTGTATGGCATAGTTAAAGGGGAAATTTTGAAGAAATTGCAGATGTCAATAGATGCCAGCTTATTCTTAAACAAGCAGTATTGATACCCACAGCATAATTCCTGATAAGTACTTTTGGGAGGCTCCAGAAGCATCCTGACACTGTTGCAGTGGTGCAATATTGTTGATTGGATGACTATAGTAACAACTAATAGGAAGCTGGCTAGACTCTAGGCTGTACATTAGTGCACAATAAACAAAAATAAACGTCATGAAAATTGCAAAACGTTGCAAAAAAAAAAAAAAACGTTTATGGTCACTTATATATATATATAATTACATAGGGATACAAACATGGGGCGAGATCAGACTTTCTACATATGCAACTGCCTCATCTGTACCAACAAAATCCCCCAAATTTTCAATTACTTTCGTTTCTTTATTAGGATAATACCTTACGAAATTATCCCCATAGACTTGTGTCAGTATTATAACTTCATCTTCATCGCATCCAACACAACACTGTGGCACTATGTCTCCGCACAACTCATTAGCATTACCAATACGATACAGTTTTTCCCAAGAAGACTTCACCCCATATTCCTTCATCATCCATAACCAAACACTACAACCATCACCCTGCCCTTGTCTCCCATTAAGCTCGCTGATCCATCTGACTAAACAGAGGTGCCCATCGACCACTCCTAATTCTGAATGAAAACACATCTCCCCTCTAACATCATCAACCAAATCAGGCGTTGGCACCTCGCTGAATTTCTCCTCAGCCAAATCGAAAGCAGTAATCACACTACCGAAATCTTCAGCACTGTCCCAATTTGTTAACCAGTGGAGACTTTCATTCAGCAGGGACCCCATTGATCGATACTCCCACATGTAATCTTCACTGAACCGCCTGAACATGTGTTTAACTCTTCTCCAGGAATTGTTTTTTGATGAGAAAACATAGGCTCGCTCGTCAATGGGGCTGCTGCTATAACTATCTGTATCAGGAACGTAGAAAACAACCTTGTAATCATTAGTGGACGAGTCATAACCAAAACCACAATAGAAATTATTGCGATCATATTCCAATTTAAAATCTAATGGAATGTTATGATCTGGCAGCTTTCTGTAAGCCCCGGTGGATGGATTCCAAATAAAAATATCGGCACAGCGCTTGCCGAGAGCTAAGCAAATCAAGCCGTTGCATGATCCTACGATATTTGACGTATCTTCTGTCGCGATCGGAAAATTTAGCCCTCTCAACGCGCGTGGGTCGTCTAGAGATTTTGTTGAACAGTCAAGCGACCAAAGAGTGGGATACGGAGAAATATAATAATTTGATGTAAGGATTTTGAGAGGGCTGTTTTTGGCGCTATATTTATATTGTGGTACAGCAAATTTGGGATCGGAAATCAGAGAGAACCATTGCTTGCATACGGACTTGAAACGCAGCAGAGACTTGACGGGCAATCTTGAGAGTACCTCAACTGCAAGGTCGTAAGGAATATCTGACATTGTTTTGCTGATGCTGTATCTATTCTTGCATATAGCAGCTTGGTGGCGGCTCTATAACTCTTATTATTTCTTATACAGGTGCTAAGCTGGCAAAGCAAATTCTAGTACCATCAGGATTCTAATTCCTGAAACGTTTTCCTATTCCCTTAAGGTTAAATTGTATTTTTGTTTACAGAATATTATTATAATTCTTATTAATTTTTAGATACTTAAAAAAATTCATTCATTTATTAAATATATGTATTTCTCGACTCCTATCATATTTTATTATACATCCAAACTTCTATAATTTAACCACCACTCATTTAGCTCTATTTACCTGTCTGTCTCTTTTTACACAAAATAGATGGAGAACGGCAATTCAAGAGTGAGGCAGGTCTATGCTTAGATTTTCTCAAATTGGCAAACATTTAGTTAGGGATTGTTTCCTGAGAGTCTTCTGTCATTCCTCATTTCTTGCTCTTTGTTGAGCAGCAAAGGTGTTTGTGAAAATGAACTACACGCTCGATGAAATGCCCCGATGAACTCTGCATTGCGGCCTTGGTACCTTGGGAGCCTGAAAGATAACGGACGCCTTGCAGTTGTTGTGTAAGTAAATAATACATCAACCGTATTTACAAGGGCCTTTCATTGACTTATGGCACAAATTGTGACTTTACGTATTACTGCCTCAACATCAGTACCAAATGCCAATCATCAAATGTTCAAGTTTTGTTTCTTACCTCGTCAATTCATCCCCACTCAATTTTGAGTTGATTGCAATTTGCCTCCTTTTAACGGGCGTTGATCGTGTAAAGATGTTGACCAATCAAAGGACCGAAGAAGAGAAGGCTTAGAAGGAGAACTCTTTGACCCAAGGAATTCGTAAGGGCCGCTTTTTTGCTATAATTGAGAAGAAACGACGATTTGAAAAAGGTCGGGAGGAGAAAAGAATGGGAGGAAGCTAGCCAACTATCCGCCGAAGGAAAAAAAACCATGAGTTTAACAGCAAGTTGCCTTTTTAAATGAAAGTAATTATTCAAACTCTCAAATTTCTCTTCCCTTATAAGACGGATGAACTAGTAAAACTGGAAGCAGCCGTGCGACGGTCGTATGAGTGCAGTTTAATTTGCATTTATGCATCCTTGGGCGTTTGTCATGTATGGTCCACCTATCTTTTCTTTGTTGAGCAATGAGAGAAATGATACGTTTTACGACGACGGCGCCACATTGTTCGCGTACCAAAATTCCAAAATCTATATATATTCATCTTGTATGATAAACAGCACCGGAAGAAGGCTAAGGAACATAACTAAGTGGTCGAAAATGAAAGAGTACTGTTGATACAGAATATTTGAATCATGAGCACAGCATTATGAAAAAGGTAAAATGTCACAAAACGAACTCATATATGGCCTCAGCTAGTAGCTATTAATATGGCAAGGTAGAAAACCGGGTGAGATCATAAGTTGGTATCTTTATCAGTATCAATAATCATAAGTTAGTATCTTTATCAGTATCGATGATCAATTGTTGAAGTTTCGTTTATTTACTAAGACCAAACCTTGTCGTCAAAGCCCCCGCCCCGTTGTTTGTCAGTACTGTTACTTCATCCTTACCGCATAATGTAGTGGCAAGGTCAAAATCCTATAATGTTAACCACCGGAGGCTTTCATACACCAAGGTCCCTATTCCTTCATAGTTCATACCGCCGTTGAATTCACAGCCTTTCCTGTTGCTGCTTGGTTCAACTCTAAACTCTTTTTCAAGAATTGGGTTAAGGAAACGTTGGTTTCTTTGTAAACCCAAGTAGAGATAAGGACCTTGTAATAATCAGTAGATGAATCGATCACAACCAAAATTTTATTCTTATCAAGTGACATTTTAAAGTCTGATGGGATTATTTCTGTAAGCTTCGGTTGATGGATTCCATATAAGAATCTCTTCAAAGTCGCCTATGACATGGACCACTCAAACCGGTCCCTTTAACGAAAAATTCAGTCTCCCCATCACGCATTGATCATCTAAAGAAGATGTTGTTAGATAATCGAAAGATTGAAGAGTGAGAGATGTCGATGAATATTTAAAAGTATTAGAGAATACAGAGGTCGGATGGAGGACAGCCTACATTGATTTCGTGACAATTTGATGTAAGGATTTTTTTGAGGCCATTTTTGGCGGTTTGATTTTATTCCATTGCAGCAAATTTGGGATCAGAAATCCGAGAGAGCCATGTATTGCGTATGCACTTGAAACACAGAAGAGACTTGACGGGGATCAAGATTGTTGTTTGCTATATTAACTAGAAACAACAGTTAAAAAAAAATCTGCATGAAAATTTTTTGAATAAACAACGAACTAGACTATATATATAGAGAGAGAGGTACAAAACAAACTCAAATGTATATATACATGATGTTAAATATTAATAGAAACATGGGGTGACATCAGACTTTCTACATATGCAATTGCTTCCATTCTCTCAAAAGTTAGCATAGCTTATGCGTCAGAGGTAATCATCAAATGTTCAAGTCTGATTTCATTATCAGGATTATACCTTAGCGGTTTGTTCCCATTTTTTGTCATTATAATTCCGCCTATCCTTGTACAACATAGCGGCTTCATCCCCACGGGATCACAGCAAAGGTAATTACAATTTCCGATATCATATAATTTTCCCCAAGAAGACTTCACTCAATATTCCTTCACCATCCATAACTCAACGGTACCGCCTCGTCCCTCTGTGAGTAAACAAAGGTGCCCATCAATTACTCCCAACGTCAAAAAAATAAAAATAAAAAACGTTACCGTTAAGTTCATCAAAACCGTGAGGCATTGGCACCTCGCCGAATTTTTCTTCTGCTAAATCAAATGCAGTAATCACAGTAAATTTACCACGGCCACAATGCCATTTTGTTAGCCACAGACCCGGTTAATCTCTGCTGCCAGTACAAAGTTTCACAACATTGAATACCGTTACTACTTGAATTGAGTTGAATTCTTTTCCATGATTCGGCTTTTGTTGCAAAAACTTTAAATTGGGTCTTATTGAAGCTAGTGATCAATACTTCGTGTAGCAAGAAAAACTTTGTAATCATTAGTCGATGAAACCGTAACCAAAACCATATCGGTATCTAGTATCACCAGATGAAATGTCAAGATTTGGTAACTTTCTGTAATCTTCTGTCGAAGGATTCCATATAAGTATATAACAATATCCTCATAGTTATCAAAGGCTATGCAAACCAAGCCGTGACACGAGCCTATAACATGTACATTATTACTATATGGTTTCATGAAGGGAAAATCCAATGGTGTCGATGCATTTTGATCATCAAAGGTTGCTGCTGACGAGTCTAAGGATTGAAGATGAGAAGGATTGATTATAAGGGTTTTTTTAGGGCGGTTTTTGTATGCATTATATTGCAATGTAGCAAAGTCGGGGCTGGAAATCAAAGCCAGCAACGGCTTGGATGCTAACTGGACACGCAAATGAGACTTGACGGGCAATCTTGAAATTATGTCAATTACGACGTCGTCGGGAAGAATATCGGACATTGTTTTGCAAATAAGCTCGTACGTTGTATCTACTCTTTTTAACATGGCTGCTTGGGTTTGTAAATTACAAGTCCTTTTTTTTTTTTTTTTAATAAGGCGGCAAAGGGAAATTATAGTAATATTTAGGGATCTTAATTGGAGTTAATAATTTTCTTTTAAGGTGGCTTAAAAGATTTTATTTGATTAATGACATGCCGCCTCAACTAATAATATCATTAGAAAACTCCCAATAGTGGTCCTATTTCTAAATGATTAAGCTAATTCATTTTTGAAACGTAAGTACCAAAAATGTGGTGGATTTACAACTAGAATAATGATGCAAGAGCTAATTTTGATCAATCTACTTTAATTAAAAAAAAAAAAAATTCGGGATAGGTTCTCATTAGCCGCTGGATCTCACCCTCTCATGCTTCAGGTTAAAGCATGGCCAAAAGCTCTATTTCAAAAAGAAGTGTACTCCAAGACATGATACGTTAGCTTAGCCAGTAGCCGCATTGAGAATTTAAAGGACCCACTTTGAGATCTACCAATAGGATTCTTGTTCACATGGCCCACTATGATCACTACAACACACCCTTTAAAATAAATAATTATATATACTTATATATATATAAAATATTTTCTTGTAATAATATTTATTGATTTTTTTTCCTTGTAAATGTCTTTTTTTTTAATATTAGACCACAATATCTTCCTATAATTTATTAATGTATCATAATTACAAAGATTTATACTAAACATTCTAAATTTTTTATTTTTAAAAATTATTTCAAATGATATGACACTCGTCAATTACTTGACGAGATAATAATTTACTTAAGTTCTATAAGGAATTATCAAAAAATTATTAAATAACACATTATTTAAGATGAAATTTAAAATAAAAAAATTTAAAATATGTATCATTACTCTAACTCAATAATAATATCAGCCCTCAAGTTTAATATTTTAAAAATAAGTGAGGTTTCACTTAATGTTTATTAATTAAATTTATTTAATTTAATGATATAAGTTTAAAATTAAAAAATAATATTTAAATCATTATCCATCAATCATTAGATTGCACGATTTTAAGTTAGAAAATCAAAGTCAGGAAACCATCCTTTAAAAATATAGTTGAACGTTTTTATTTTTATATTTAAGGAAAAGTTTGGAGCCAAGGAAAATGATAAATGGACGAGTTAAAAGGGAAGTCTTGTCAAGGAGTTTTTTTATTCGAAAATACAACAAAAAGGTTTATTATAAAATTCACATCTCAATATTATTTTTTATGAGAGTCAATTTACCATTACGCCATGAGTAACATATGCCAAATATATGTTTAAAAATGCAGGCCAGCTATTGTCAGTTTCTCTGAGTCGAGAATTTGAGACCCTTTCGGGTATATTCACAGCTAAGTAAATAAATAACATCTCGATCAAGAACCCTGCAGAGTTGTGAGTGTAGCGGTTCGAGCTCCCGTGATATATGTAAAAATTTATTTATTTTTTTAATTATTAAATGAAGGCAGTCTTTTTTTTTTTTCAAAATATGAGTGGAGTTTTAAAGACTGTCTTGAATATTAGAACAGAATACGGGCGTATTATATAACACTATAATATCTCAGATTTAGTCTCGATGTTGTCAATTATAAATCATATAATATGAACAAGTCGAAGATTGGGCCCCAATGTGAATTAAGTCACCAATGTAATTAAAAATAAAAATAAAAATAACATCTCAGATTTGATTTGCAAAAAACAAAAAACATTTTCTTTTTAATTTCTTGCTTCATACTCATTCCAGCAATGAAATTCAGTAATCAATTGAGTGTTGGTTTACACAACATATAATTAAAGAAGCATTCACCGCTAAAAAAACCTTTTTGTATGCATTATTGGAGATCAATTTTTTTTAATTGAAATATTTAAATGTAGATCAAGAATATTTTGAATTTAGTCATTCAAGTTCATTTGAGCTGCCGCAATGAAGTTATTTTTAAGAGGTTTCAACAAATTTTATATTATAAATATAAGTGGGATTATGAAGTATTACAAAAAATAAAAATTCATTTAATATTTGAATTATGCTTGAATTAAATCAACTTCAACCCAAAATAATAATAATAATAAATAAATGCCAACAAGGTGAACATTTGTTGTGAAATGATTTTCACTAAGTCGTACGTAAGAATGTCCGTGTCGTTGAACGTTGATATGACCTTCCTTATTTACTACAAAGAAAAAGAAATCTCCAACGAAGAAGTTTCTTGGCAGCCAAACACATCCTCAAGTGAGGGCATCAACGTAACTACGACTTCCGAAAATTAAACAATCCAACACAAAGTCGAGGGTGCAGCGGTCATTTCAGAATTAAAAAAATAGCCGTTCAATAATTTTGAAATTTAGCTAAATTGAAAAAATGAACCATATGATCCTTATATCTCAGTTATACTTACATTATAATTATAGAGCTTCTCTTTCGCGTGGAGCCAACCTCTGCCATCATCATCATCCATTTGTTCACTCAATTTCTGAACCCAAAAAGAAATGAAAAATTGAAAATTAGGGTTTTGCTTTCGCTTTTAATCTGCCTTTCAGATCTGATTGTAACTTTCATTTCCTCTCATTTCAATCTCAGATCCGAATTAACAATTCAATTCGGTACCTCTTATTTCCCTTGCAATATAAAAGATTTTATTTTTATTTTTGCTTGAAATGCGGAAATAAGATTCTTGACAAATTTGGTTCTTTTTCTCCCCCCTTTGGTGTATGTAAAATTATAGGCAATCCTTTCATGTTCTTCTTTGAATTTGGATTTTCTCCACCTTGTAAGTGATCGTAATTTAGTTATTAATTGTTGCTTGAATTGCTTGTTCTTGATTTTTTAATTTATTTTTGTTATATAATTTTGATTTATTTTGGTGTGGACGGATGAAGCTGTGTCATTTTAAACAGATCTTAAAAGTTGGCTCCGCAAAGACGGTCGCAGCGCCACATGGGTGGCCAGATGCAGCAGAGCAATGCTGCTGCGGCGGCGGCTGCGCTGTATGACCACCCAGGCGGGTCCATGCATAACAATGCGGGTCCCACAACTGACGCCGGTGATGCTGTCATGGCGCGGTGGCTCCAGTCTGCTGGACTGCAGCATCTGGCCTCTCCCTTGGCTTCTAACGGCATTGATCATCGCCTCCTCCCCAATCTTCTCATGCAGGTACCGTATTTCTTTATATATCATATACAATTCGATATACATGGAAGGTTACATTTTGATGGGAATTGAATTTTTTTTATTCTATGAATTTTAGATGAAGCTCATATTTTTTGTTTTTTAAGTTTTGGATAGCTATGAGTTTTCCCAAAAAAAAAAATCCACCTAAGAATTATAATTTTTTTGAACGCAAGATGAATTTGGGGTAGTAAAATGCTATGAATGTTCATAGTTTTTGGCATTTGGTTTCTGTATGTGCATTTGGGTTTCTATCATATGAAATAATGAGGTCCTCTCTGGTATTGTTAAAGGGTTATGGGGCACAATCTGCAGAAGAGAAGCAGAGGCTTTTCAAATTAATGAGAAACCTTAACTTCAACGGTGAATCTGGGGCTGAGCCGTACACACCAACTGCCCAAACATCAGGGGTCGTTGCATCAGATGGGCTTTATTCTCCAGAGTTTAGAGGGGATTTTGGAGCTGGCCTTTTGGATCTTCATGCCATGGATGATACTGAGCTTTTATCTGAGGTATGGTTCCTTATAGGTAACTGCATCTATGCTGTAGGAGACAATCTTTGGTGCAAAAAGTGCTGAAGTATTGAGTTTTCTTTTGTCTTACTTCCAAAGGTTTAAGGATTAACCGGAACTACACTTGTTTGGCTGAGTCATATTTGCTTATTGAGTCATATTTGCTTATTGAGTCATATTTGCTTATCTTTTTTCCTTCTGTTTCATTTGATGTGATCAATTGATTCTTTTCGCTATCGCAGCACATGATTTCAGAACCATTTGAGCCATCGCCTTTCGTGCCTAGTATATCCAAAGGGTTTGAAAATGATTTCAACTTGACAGCAGGCTGGCAGCAAAAAGAGCAAACTGATGCAGATGCCTCAGTTCCAGTTCTCACAAATGAAAAAGAGAGCAATGCCAGAGAAAATAATGTGGCTAAAATTAGAGTTGTGGTATGTAGCTCTGGTGTTAGTATGCACATGCTTACATGTGTATATACATATGTTGTATACTCATTCTTTCATGTCTTAGGTACGTAAAAGACCCTTAAACAAGAAGGAACTCTCTAGGAAGGAGGAGGATATTGTAACTGTGAGTGACAATGCTTTGACTGTCCATGAACCCAAGCTAAAGGTGTGTTTTTTGATTTACTTAAAAATTGCTTCCAGATGAATCGGTGGGAAATTTATCAATTCTTGTTTGGTGTTGGCTTCTCTATTTTTTCCCCCTTTCTCTGTGCAGTGGAAGGACTAACTTTTCTTTTAATATGATAGGTGGACTTGACTGCATATGTGGAGAAGCATGAGTTCTGCTTTGATGCTGTTTTGGATGAACGTGTCACCAATGATGAGGTAAAAAGTTTTGTTCTTCTTTCTTCTTCCTTGCCTCCCCACTACCCCTTCTTTTTAAAAATTAGAGTTGAAATTTGTGGGACTGCTGCTTTGGCATAATTAGAAACTCTGAGAACCTGTAAATTATGTTCTAATCTTCCTTTGCTGCTGACGTATTGTTTGTAAATTCTGTTCTCGGCTGCTTACTGTCTTATGAAATGTGCAAGTATAGATATATTGAAGCTCTTGTCTTTTACTTCTAACTTGTTCGATTCAAGTCATGATTACTTGACATTCTTTCTTAACTAGGTATATCGTGTCACTGTGGAGCCAATTATTCCCACCATTTTTCAGCGAACAAAAGCAACGTGTTTTGCATATGGGCAAACAGGTAAGAGAGTCTGATAATCTCTTACCAAATGGCATAGTAATTATGTTAACATTTATCTTGGGAGGTGTGTTTTTCCAAAGTCAATCAGTTTCAAATTGATTCACCATGTGGAAGATATGGTGCTGTCATCATATTTTTTTATGTCCTATGCTGCTGGCTGTTCCTGATGCTTGGCACGTATTTAACTGCAATTGAGTCACTGAAATAATGAAATACTAATAAATTATAATTTCAGGGAGTGGTAAGACATTCACAATGCAACCACTACCTCTTAGAGCAGCAGAAGATCTTGTTAGATTGTTGCACCAGCCTGTATATCGTAATCAGCGATTCAAGTTGTGGCTTAGCTATTTTGAGATATACGGTGGGAAACTTTTTGATCTTCTCAGTGAAAGAAAGTAAGGATCTCTTTGCTTTCTTCCTCTCCCTCCATCTCCTTAATTCTTTATATGCACCTGGAGAATTTGGACGTTTTGCATGTTACAGACACTGATGATAATAATAATTCTTTATATGTACTTAAGTTGAATGTGAAATGTCTGTTGGATCTGACTAGCTGCATAACTTATTATTATGATATTGAGGATCTTGCTACTGTTCATGAAACTTGGGTATCTTAGTGTTGTTTATCTGTATGTATAGCTTAGGATACACATCAATATGCTATGTTTGGATGTTGATGGGTGCACAATTGGGCACATTTAAAAAGTGGCTTAAATTGGCTTGCTTTACTCTTGTCAAATAGGAAACTTTGCATGAGAGAAGATGGGCGACAACAAGTTTGCATTGTTGGGCTGCAAGAATTTGAAGTTTCAGATGTGCAAATTGTAAAGGAATATATTGAGAAGGGAAATGCTGCAAGAAGTACGGGATCTACTGGTGCCAATGAGGAATCTTCTAGGTCACATGCTATTTTGCAACTTGCTATTAAGAAGCACATTGAAGTAAAAGAATCCTTCAGGCGGAACAATGATGGAAATGAGTCTAGAGGGAAGGTTATTGGAAAGATTTCTTTCATTGATCTGGCTGGGAGTGAAAGAGGTGCCGACACCACTGATACTGACCGTCAAACCAGGTGTGTTTTCATTCATCAACTGTTTTTTCTTCCTCGGCTATGGAATTCTAGCTCAAAAGTGGAAAGATGGTTTATTTCTTATGCTCGATGCCATATGCACTAATGCTGACAACGTCAACTTCATGTGTTCATAGTTGGCATTCCCTTTGTTTACCCTGCACCGTATTATTTTTAATTTGAAGTTGCTACTGACTGGTTTTACTTAATAAATAATGTTTGTTTTCTTTTTCCTCACCCCCCACCCCCACCTCCCCGGTTCCTTGGGGACTATTGATGCATATCATGATACTAGCTGTTTGGTTCATTGCTAGGATTGAAGGTGCAGAAATCAATAAGAGCCTCTTGGCTCTTAAGGAGTGTATCCGTGCTCTGGACAATGACCAGATCCATATCCCATTTCGTGGGAGCAAACTCACGGAAGTTCTCCGCGACTCTTTTGTTGGGAATTCAAAGACTGTTATGATTTCCTGCATATCACCTAATGCAGGATCATGTGAGCATACACTCAATACTTTGAGATATGCTGACAGGTAACATTCATACTTTGAGCTTCTGCAAATACAGTATCTAGTAGCAATGGTGATTTTTCATTGGAGATGTGATTCAGAAATTATTATATCACTGAGCAGGGTTAAAAGTCTCTCAAAAAGTGGTAACACGAAAAAGGATCAAGGTCAAAATTCATTGATACCAATTAATAAAGACACTTTATCTGCTTCTTCTATCCCTGTTTCTGCTGATGTGGAGGATGTTTATGAACCACAACAAGATGTGAAAGTGGTGGACAGAGGTAGAAGAGTCACTGAAAAGGAAACTTTATCTTACATTCCTACTGTTGATTATGACAAACTGCAATCAAGCTTTTCATCTGGCTTCAGTGGAAAAGAGGAAAGTGGGGTGGCCTCTGGTTCAATGGACAGGGAGAGGTTTGAAATTAATAATGCTTATGGTGGTTCTACTAGTCAAAAGATGCACCCTTCATGTTCTCAAAATTCTCTTGATACAGAAGATAAAGTGCAAAAGGTATCACCACCTCGTAGAAAAGGGTCTAGGGATACTGAAAAATCAGAAAAGTTGGGAAGCTGGTTGAAAAAAGACACCAATGGATCAGAGCCATCCACCACAAACTCCAGGCAACAGAGTACAAGCAATTACAATATAAATAATGTTGGATCTAAACAACGTGAACCTGAACCTCAACCTCAACCTCCATCAGATGGGAATATCAATGCTCTTCTTGAGGTCGGTGGTCATCTACGTAACAATGCTCATTGCTTATAATTGTTCTGCTCTATTGAGTGTTCTTTTTCTAGTGGATTGACAACTTTCTATGCTTTTTGACTGTTGTAGGAAGAAGAGGCCTTAATTGCTGCTCATAGGAAAGAAATTGAGGATACAATGGAAATTGTTCGTGAAGTAAGTGGAATTTTCATCTCTCCACAGGTTAGTAGTTGTGTTGGTATTTGATTAAATCGGCATTAATGTTGTACTTGTCTTGTTCTTGTATTCTTCAATACATGGATTCCAGGAAATGAAACTATTGGCAGAAGTGGAGCAACCAGGCAGCCTCATTGACAACTATGTGACCCAATTAAGTTTTGTGCTTTCACGCAAAGCAGCAAGTTTGGTCAGTCTTCAAGCTCGCCTTGCCAGGTTCCAGCACCGCCTAAAAGAACAAGAGATACTTAGTCGCAAGAGAGTTCCTCGTTAGACAGCACTGTTTTTTTTTTTGCAGCTTCACTGACTGCATCCTGTCTTGTAATTCTTCTTTCTTTTATATGCGGTTTTTGTTTTATTTTCTGTTGCGAACTATAGTTTACTTAATCCTAAACATTAGTTACTTATATATCAGTTTGTGTTGGTCCTGGCAGTCAAATCACGGATCGCACTGTGTTGTGAGGAATGGCTGAATGAAATTTAGTTTCCGGGCACTAATGTTGCCTCTCATGACCAGGCTGGCTGATACGACAGAAACTCTTGTTCATTGCTTGGTGTTGGGCGGGTGAGCTGTCAAGTCTATTTTCAAATGTGTTATTGGTGAGGTTGTATGGTTTCGTGGGAGATGGTTTTGGAAGATGGTGAAGGACGTAAAGAAAGGTGAAAATGAAATAGCTGTATGATTACATTTAAGTTGCAGTACTGTGAAATTACCTTTTTGGTTTCTCAACTACAATGCACAGTGAGTGTGCGTGTACTAAAAATCTTCACAATGTGAATGAAATTATGTTTTTAGCTATTGATAAATTCAAAAAACTCTGCTATCAGCGAAAGTTTTAAATGTTTTATGCTATTGTTAAACATTTAAGTAAAATGATTAAGATGATTAACGTAGACGTTGAGTGATTGTCTAGCCTTGAATCACTAACTTTCCAGCAGCTTATTAAAAGGGGAGAAGCGTACAAAATTTTGAGTTCGAAACCATACAAAACACGCAACCACGGATATTCATTTCATTTTCCCAAAAGTGAAATGTACATGTTGATTCCAAAGAAAAGGGGGCCAATAAACTAAGATGATAGCTATAAACACAAAAATCAAAATTTTTTCAAACAAGAACTTCCAAAATCCTTCTAACAACCCATGCTTGGATGTAGAATTATAGACAATATATATCATCAGTCGCTGCTGCTGGCATGTGTACCTATTCATCTTACCAGGATAATCTTGACCAATGGAAAACTAAAACTTGCACTTGGCCACCACTGCAAACCCCAACAAAAGCACATCTACCCTCCCAAAATCAGCTATTTGCCACATATGAATACTAATACGGTGCCACAACATGTTACTAAATCAGCA
The DNA here is from genome assembly GCA_030449925.1 of Citropsis articulata. Lineage (NCBI taxonomy): Eukaryota > Viridiplantae > Streptophyta > Magnoliopsida > Sapindales > Rutaceae > Citropsis > Citropsis articulata. The sequence goes on from JASUUH010000224.1 coordinate 154,786, forward strand.
GATTATTTCCTCTTAAGAAATCTGCTATCTGCTAAATGGTAAGTGCTAATATGGTGTTAGAAACATGCTATTGAATTGGCAGATTCACATTTTCAATCAATCAGCTCTCAATCTCAGGATCTCCTTTGCAGTCCTCACTCGAAAATAGGGCATATGGCTCTACAAGAAAAAATGAAGAAAAAGTTCAATAGATGACACATTGAAGATAGACGATGCATGCATGTGTAGGCAAATATTCAACCCCATGACATTTTACGCGGTGCAATAAGAAATGAAAAACCATCTCCAAAGTGTTCATTGAAGGAAGTGTTTCTATTTCAGAGAAGCTCCAACATTTAATGCTGTCAGTACCATAGGTCAAAGCCTACAACATTGGAGACTTTAAAATGTAAATTTTAATGTTTCAACGTAAAAACTAATCAGAAAATTATTTAAAAATATACGTTGTGGAAGAGGACCAAGTTTCTAGTAACTTGTTACCTGGTCAAAACAAAGTCCTAGACCTCTGCTATAGAAGTCAACATATTTGAGCATAAACATGCCACAGTCAAACCTGTTACAATTAAGAAAAATAAGCCCAAAATAATTTCAATTTAAAAGTATCAATAAGTAGACAGAAACAGCATGAAACTAGAGTTATACTGAAAATGAAATAAAATAGGGTAAATTTTTGAAACAACTAATGTATACAACAAAAGAAGCTTCGCCTTGAATAAAATGGAAGTATGAAACATAATAGATCCATTGTCCGAAACAGGTCATACTATTAAAACTTTACTTTTTACATTCTCAAAAATTGTTCATAAAATTGAATAAAACAGAATCATTGCGATGAATATATTTTTCCTGCATGACCCCTTGACCCATCTGGAAGCAGTTGACTAGTAATTAACATCAGATAACCATAAAAAATAATAATACACACCCATTCGCCTGTTCGGGAAGGTCTAGAACAAATTCTTGTTCCCAATCACTTACGTCGATGTCTTTCCCACACTTGTCCCTTACTTCTTCAACGAAATATCTAGCCTGGAAAAACAAGATCAATAACATTAGCCAATCTTTCATTAATTATCTCTATAACGAGCAACATAAATTGCAAATCTTAAATTAATGAAACATGTTTGTCTTCACTATCAAGTAATAACTGTTGAAGTGAAAGCCACGTTTGTAAAAAGATGATAACTAAGCGGTGCCCACCTTCCTTAAAGTGAAGTTCTATTGAAATGTTCTATTGTTTAAAGCACACTGTGCCATACTCCTATCAAGGATTATTATTTATTCTACTATACTTTCTTCCACACACTTCAATACTCTAATACCTTTTACCAGGATTACTTTACATCTAAGTTTCCTAAACCTCCAAAGTTATTAACAATTAATAGGTTATGTACAAATTTCTTATCACTGATTAACAAGCCCTGAGGCACAGCTTTAAGAAGTTCATAGCAAGTTAAGTTCGTAGACAAAGAAGAGAGGAGAACAACTTTCCAACAACAGCTTTACATTCCTTTGAATAATAACTGCATGAGTAACTAATGAGTACAAGAAAATAATTACTAAAAAAATACCAGGTCACCCAGCACTTTCTTATCCCTTCCTTTGAGTGAATCAAGATATTGAAACTTCTTATCTCTCCTATCAATCACTGCCAAGCACCAATGTATCTGCTTGTGGATAGGGACAAATATCTGAGCCAAAAAAGACAAAGCAATTCATAGATCAGTATATTACTCAATCTGGCGAATAATATGGTAATAAAAGAAAAGGATGGTTTAAAAAAACTTTACCTTGTCACACTCAATGAGACCATACCCTAATTTTTTGGCAGAAGTCCATCTTTTCACAGCTCTGAAGTCATAGCCCTTGTTTCCGCAAGCTAACTGGACATCAAGATCAAATTAACAAAAGGTAAAATACACTAACACCAGAAAACGTGAGAATGATCAATGAAGAGAAAGAAAAACTGAAAGCAAGAGACAGAGCAGATAAGAATAGTTAATTAAAGTTGAGGACATAATAAGCAAATTTGTGAGTTCTAAAGCTAGAACAATAAAACTGAAAAGCAGATGTGGAAAATGGTAAGTGAGCAATCCAATCAAATTTGACAAATTAATATGTAGAATGAGTTATAAAACAGAAAATTTGAGGGAGATATAGAAATTCACAGGCATTAAGATTAGCAACAATCATAGTTTGCTCATTGGGAAACAATTCCCCCGCCCCCCACAAAAAAAAAAGGGGGAAGAGCAGCAGATGATGTTTTAGACTGTTAATACAATTAATAATGTTCAAGTATGCACAATCTTTCAATGCTAAATCCTTTTTTCTCTTTTCAGGAGAATAAGCAACTCTCACAAAAGTAGATAATAAAAACGATATATACCAGCAATAGGATTAAGTTTAGCAAAATTAAAATAAAAAAGTGAGAGAACAAGTAACCAACCTTATTGTAGAAAAATGTGTTAAAAAAGTGACATTTCAAAAACTTCTGGGGCTCTCTCTTTTCCCTTTCTTTGAGCAACCCAAGGTAGACATTTATGACCTACAAAAAGGAAGGCATATACAAATGAGAAATCATTTTTCACACTAAGATTAAGCGGATATGACCCTAAAAGGTATACCTCATCATTCAACCATGCCCCGGGTCTAAGGCACTGGAGAATTTTTCCTGTAATGTCAATGCCAGTCTCGGTATGAGAAACCAGAACCACTCTCCTGCAAGAGTGAGCGTCAAATGTTAAAGTACCAACAACCACCATTTAACTAACAAGTGTCAAGTGATATACCCATCAATCATACCAATTTGCAGAAAATGCACGCTCAACCTCAGCCTCTTCCTCTTTTGTAAGAGGGATAAAAGGTTCACGAGGTAATTCCTGAAAATCAATTAATGACAGTTTCAATAACATAAAACAAGGGAGCACATAGCATTTCAGAAGAGACAGCTTCAACATTATTCCAAAGGGGTTAAAGTTCTTTGAATAGAGAAAGCAAAAAGCAACAAATCAACTGGTATATCAGATTTTAAACTACCTCAAGCCAAAAGAGCTCACCTCTACCTGCTCTTCCTCTGGTTTCTTCAAAGGCCATAACTGCTTAAGTGAAGCCCAACGCTTCTCATTTAACTCAATCTCAAACCCTATTTCTTTCAACTTAGAACCTCTCTTCTGCACATTCTGCAACAGCTTCTTATACACATCAACAGTCATCTCACCATTCAATGACAACGAATCAATCATCTTCAAAACATCACCATTATTTGTACCCGTAATCACAGAAGACGATGAAGGCTGCAAATCGGTATGATAATTTCTCTCCTCTGCAGATTTCCCATCAATTTCTCCAATATCAACCACGGGTTTCTCGTTCTCATCACTCCCTCGGGGTCTTGGATCAAACACAAGAGACCTCCCTTCTCTCCCATCTTCAATAGCCTCAATTTCTTCAACACTTGAATCATCAGATATTACCTCCTCCTTTTCTTGTTCATTATCAGCATCAACCACTTCCTTATCTTTACTAAAATACCTAAAAGCACCAAAAGCGCTTTTCTTTGCCTTCTCTAAGTGATATCTCAATACATTCCCCATACGAATACCTAAGTTTTGATTTTCACCATACCCATTTGCCTTTTTCGAGCCAAAAGCTTGATTAGACTTATCAGCAAACCCAAATTTGAGTGTTCTACACGGGGCATGAACTTCTCTTTTCAGTGGAGGCTTGGCTTCCGGATACCTGGACATTCGCGAAACGGTGCTGTTTGATGAAATTAGGGTTTGGTTTAGGTTTTGCTGCGTGTAATTGAACCTTGGCCGTTTTGATATATGCAAATTTTGATATGGGATTTGGTAATTCAAATACTCGTCTCCCCGCTTACGATTGCTTGTTAAAGCACCCATTGGAATTGATGCTCAGATGGGAAGACCCTGGAAACTTCAAATCCATTTACACGAACCCATGATGCAAAATTAGGGTTTTCTGATGAAACAAAAGTAATTTGAAAAAAAAAAAAAAAACCGACTGGCTAAACGGTAAATGCAACGATTAAAAATTTAAATTTTTTAGCCAATAGGATCCGAAACCGAGAAAGTGGTAAATTTAGAATCGAACAAAAGCAAGGAATTGAGAGAATTAAACAGGAGCCCTAACTTGTGATAAAATTGTCCGAAGCAAAAATACGTAATGCAGACAGAACGGAATTGAAAGAATTAAACAGAGAGATTTGTTGTTAGGGTTTTGAGCAATCTCGACGGATTTTTGGATCTGAAGAAATTGGTAGCTTATTTGTAATTTTCTACTTTCTAATTTTTTATATAATTTTTCGCGGCTCGGAGAAAAATCAAGTGAAAATGGAATTACGTAAACTATGGAATTACGGAATTACGGAATTACGGAGAATGGGTACCGTTGTGTTTGTGTTGTTATTGTTATTATTATTATTATTATTATTTTAATTGTGGTAGACCTCGGATGGCACACTCACATGCGTGATGCGTCACAGATTCATTGGTCGTCCAGGTAGCATCAACGTACAGTGCGCTAGTATTTTTCATTCCATTTTCCTTTCTGTAAATAATCCAATTCATGCAATTTGTCACTAAATTGCCTAGAAGCTAGAACGGCTAATCTGATGATAAATTACTTTAGAATTCATGATAATCACATAATTAATCAAATATTACGGGAAATTGTTTATATTCATAGTTGGTCTAATACAATAATTTTCCCAGCTAATAAATTTTTATTTTACACCAGTATATCCTAATCTAAATCCTTGAAATCATGAGGTTGCACAACAATTTGCCTTTAAATGGTTGTGCCTTATGCTATAATTGATTCACCTCACTTGAAAGATCAATAATTATATTTCTTGTGGGACATTCAAGCTCCAGGCCTCCAGCTGATACGACTGTCATAAACCAAATTGCTGATTTTGACTACAAGAAAATCATATATAAAGAGTTGAAAGTGCTTGAAACTACATGCACTGCGCCCTCCGATTCATACTACACCATTTCCTGTCGCATAACCAAATTCACTTATTGTTGAATGGTTCAGAACTCTGTTTATGTCCCATCTCGGTTGCCTTATCAGTAAAATTGCTGAACATGAGAGCAACAGCATCCAATGCCAGCAACATGCACGAACACGATCAAAATTATGATGATCGGTTGGCAAACTCGAAAAGCAACCAACCCATTGGCTAAATTAAAAAACTTTTTGAGAAATTATGAAGAATGGAAGAGGAGATATCTGGAGCTTTTCAGGTTTTTCACATCTTTAAGTTGGCAGGGCTCTACTTACCGTGATATAAACCAATGGCAAGCAACTCAATCAAATTACATCTGATTCAAATTTAAACAAAATGGGAGCAAGAATGACAATATTTACCTCCCAAATATCTTCATCTGACTACGAGTCAATAGGGTCAATGTTGCTTCCTACAGTCCCTTCGAAAAGAATTGGTTCTTGAGGAATGATCCCAAAACAAGACCTCAGATCATGCAGATCAAGCTTGCAAATGTCAATTCCGTCGATGATAGTTTCCCTACCTGGATGCTCCACCAACCTAAAGAACACTTGCAGAAGAGTTGACTTGCCGCTTCCTGTACGGCCAACTACTCCAATCTTTTCTCCTCCTTGAATGCTTAAGAGTTATTCATTTCAGAACCGGAGGCGTATTTGACCTATATCTAGCCTGCTCACCAAAATTCAACAGTTTTAGTACCGTTTAAGAAAATCCAACGGTAGAGAGACTTGTTTCATGTTGAACTAGGAAAAGAAGTTACCTGGACATTCTGCAACTCGATGTTACCATTGCTGGGTCAGTTTGGTGGGGAAAGAGACGAAATGTTTGTAACCTACTTGATCCTATCAACAGAAACCATTCGGTTCTATAAGAAGCAACCCATGTATTTGGTCCATAAACAGAACACCATTGAGAGGCAGGCCGTAGGAAAGTAATATAGCATCATGGAAATGACCACTACTGGACTGCAACGGCAGAAGGATTTCAACTTTTTGGGGACTGAATAAGTGAACTTGAACACGAGTGGCATGTCAGCCAAGATGCGGATGACATTGTTTGTCAAGAAAAAATAACTCGAAGCTAGCTTGCTTTTTCTAGACTAGCCTCCTTCAACTAGCCAGGACAGAAGTAAAACAACTAGATAAATATTAATGAAGAGTAAATAACATGTACGTAGCAGCCATAATGAAATCAGAGATAAAAAGGAACATAGTGCTCAAGAGACTCCCAAGAATTGGAGATTTAACTGATCGGCTAAACCAACAACCAGGATGAAATCTCTCAATGGTTAAGGCCTCTATGAGTGGTACAGGAAATGCAAGGGTTTGCATCTCACTTCTAATGGTGGGGGAGTAGTTTAATTTTTATATACTATTTAAATAAAAAATACCCAAATGAAAGATGTTGAGAAATTTGGGTGTAGGCATGGGTTGGTTTGGATAGAAGTATATGAAAATCCAACTTAGCCCATTATTGAATTGGTTGAAATAAAATTAACTAACCTACTATTGAATCGGTTGAAATAAAATTAACTCAGCCCAACTAAATAAACATATTCAACCTAATCTAATCCGGCCCTTCATTAATCACGTTGGGTTGAATGTCAAATCAAAATTAAAAATTAAATAAAAAATATATAAAATTAAAATGAAACTTATTAAAATTAAATAAAAATCTATTATAACATTAAATTTTTATCCATGTCTAGTGTTTGATAAAAAAAGATAAAAGGTAAACCATCTTAAGATTAAGAAAATTTTGAAAATAAGCTTCTAGACATGAATGTTCAGTGAAAATAAATAAGCTAATTCATTATTATTACTTAAAAGTACAATTAAAAAAAATTAAGAATGAAAAAATGAAAGAAATATATTGCTTTGATTAAGAATTGAGATTTGAGAGAGTAATTTAAGTATTAAAATTAATATCTAGAGCAGTGGATATGAGAATGAAATAATCTCTTTTATAGAAGAATTAAAAAAAAATTGAAAATTAGGTTAGTTGTTTAGGTGTTTAGGGTTTTGTAATAGAATATTATTATTATTATTACTATTATTATTATTATTATTTATGTGGATTGAATTGGGTAAAATAAATTGACCATAATTAATCTAACTAAATTATTAATTAAATGCGAAAAAATTAACCCAATTAACTGACTTAACCCCTCAAAATCACATTGGATTGGATCATGTCCATTAGGTTTGAATTGAGTTTGCCTACCTCTATAATGAGAACAGAGATGAAAGAAGACAACTTAAGCATATTTCTATACACTCTCATTGAAACTCACAACATATTAAAACTTAGGAACTGTTTGATATTAGTAAAAGCTATAATATTAAAATATTTTATAAATATTTCTTATTGTTATTTAAAAGTAAAGTTAATTTAATATTATACTTATATGATAAATTGATTAAATACTATATTTGTATGATTAAAAAAATCTATAATATTTTTTTATTATTTTTATAAAAATAATTATTTAAAAATTATATTTAATATATATTATTAATTTTATTTAATAATTATAATTTTTTTTCATAACAACTATAGTTTAATTATAACTTAAAAAACTACATTATCTTAATACCAAATAAAGATAATACCAAATAAGACATTAATGAACTTTAACCTTTCCTGACTTTTGGTGATAATCATATGAAAAGTATATGCTTGCCCAAGAAAAACATTGTGTAAAATTATTGTTATTATTATTTTTTAAGTCACACTTGAATGCGTTCTTAAATTGATAGACGAAGAAAAACTCCACGCAAAGAGTCTGAAGAATATGATTATATCACGACATATGGCGGCTACGACTGATTATATGGCACAAGAAACCTTTCTCAAGATTTTTTGTCAGATACTCTTAATTGAGCCTGCCTTGTATTCAGGAGCCCTTATGCCTTATGTTCATGCACATAATAGACAATAAGGATCCAGCTACCTTGCGTCATGGGTTTGGTACCCCATTTCTTTGTCTCTTAGTGAATGATCCTTTAGATTGTGAACAAAAGTAATTAACGGTTGAGATTTAATAGTTGTAAAATGGGTAACCGGCTGAAGTTGTAGTACCAATAAAATGAAAACAAAAAAGATAGTTCAATCTAAATTCGCAGAGTCCTCTCTCTTGCTCTCTCTCTCTCTCTTCGTGAATACTTTTGTATTTCATCTACAATTGACTGTCACCGTTCTTGAAGCAAAATCGTCTAAGCGTTGAGAGAGAAAGTTGCTACTGCTGCTGCGTTGAGGGGGAAAGCTGTTGCTGCATCTCGACTCCGTGTGCTATTGCTATTGCGTTTCTACTCTGTCATTTCGTAATTGAGAATCACGGTATTCTTTCTTAGCCTCTGCTCTAATTCGGTTAGTGGTGGTCTTTCGTCTCTATCGATTCACCTAGTGACGATGGTGGTGGTGGTGGTGCATCTATGTGGGTAAATTTTGCTACATCTATATTTGTTTATGTGATGGTTAATTTATTTTGTTTTTCTGGGTTTTGTTCATATGATTGTTAGTTAACTTTTTTTTTCTCAGGGGAACACCAAATGCTCCGTGTCTTCTATGTAGAAATCATAAAAGGAGCAAAGGGTTACAATCCATATGCCCCGTTTTATTATAATCAACAAATTCAACAAAGTGCTACATTCTGCCATTTACAGAGAATGTGCGGCAAAGGAAATCAACCCTCAATCCCACGACTTGTTTTATGGTAACAATCTAGGTGAAACAACATAATCAGTTTCCATCTGTTTTGGGAGGACCCTTCCACTTAAAGTTGTCCACATATGACTTCAACTTCAGCAATGGTCCGTGGGGCTTCCCACATATTTCAACCATGTCTCTCAAGAAATTCTCTTGCACCTCTTGTTGTCAAAACTCAATCCATTGATCTTCCCATCAATGGATTTTCCCACTTTTGTGTTGACATAAAATTGAACTTCCACCTTCCAATTTTTCCAGATCCTTGTTGAGTAGCAATTCTAGCAGGTGTGTAAATCACCACTCTTCTACGAAAGATGCTCTTTGGGGATCCTAGAGACCATGCCGATCTCGCCCAGCTATACCTCAACCAACGCATCTACCGAGAATGCTCTTGAGAATGGGCATATAGTGCCTCATAGGTGGTCGTGGTATATTCGCTGCAAAGATTGATCCATCTTTGAATAAAACGTTATTCGACTGCTCTTTGTGCCCTGTAAAAAAAATGATTGTTAATTGATCTTGTTTGTTCTTTTCTTTGCTTGCTGTAATTTCATTTCATGTTGGGATAAATTCAGGAATTATGATTTATGAGTCCAAATTGTTTTGAATCTACTTTGGGCTAGTGTGTCAACTGCAGGTTCTGTGGAGGGAGGTTCTGTGGAGGGTAAAGGTAAAATAGTTTATGAACAAATTGAAGAATTGGTGATATATGCGGTTAGGGCTGAAATTGTAGAAGAGTTTTCTTTAATTTCTACCCAATGAGTAAATGTGATATTCACAATCTCAGTAGACGAAATAGTTAACAAAAGACAACTTTACTATTCAATATGTGTTTCATTAATTCACTTAGGTATTGAAATCCTGAAACTTTACTAACACAAAAGTTAATTAATTGATATAAGTTCAATTTTTTAATGCAACACCGTAATTATATATAACATAATTTTTTCATACACTAAAACTATTGTTTTTTATTTAACACGTTAGATAATTTTATTAATTTTTTAATTATTAAAATTTAATTGGGGCTTATTCGGTAACAAATTATAAAATTTTTTTCATACACTAAAATTATTTTTTAATTATTACAAATTAAACTTTATTATTATTATTATTATTATTATTATTACTATTATTATGACATGCCCTACCATTTAAACAAGAAGGATAAAATTATAATTATTTATTTCTTCATTCCTCAGGGTTTACGAATTTCCCCTTTTTCCCCCACCAATTACTTTCCTACAGTCGCAATGCATTGCCTCAGCGCTTCCAAAATTTGTATTCCATCTCACCTCAACCTAGAGTTGCACCCTTCCACCAAGTTGTTTTCAACCAATAGTTGCATCCATTTGCTGTTTCTGTCAATACACGCCAATAATCTCTTGCGTTGGACCCACTTTCATTTTCTGATTTCAATATCACGTTACCTCCATTCTTCTTGGTGTCGGTTCTCCAGCCGTGGGATGATATCCGATGGTTCATTCGCTATCAGACAAGAGACTGGGGTACCAAACCCCTGATGCAAAGTAGCTACGCCCTAGACAATAAACCAGTGGTAATGTACGATATACAAATACAAAGTAAATGAAACTAGGAAATTGTATTACAATGAATATTTCTATTTGTTGACTATGATTCACAGAAGTTAAGGCTATGAACAAAACTGAAGAGAGAAGTTGAATGTACAGGCACAATATCTGTTTTCACTAAACAGGTATGTGAAAGAAGGGCCACTTAGCCTTAATTGAGGGAAGTGCAAAAAAAAAAATTTATCTGTAGTGTACATCTGAAACACTTGAAAAAAAAAAAAAAAGAATTAGCACAGAGTGACATTGCATAATTAATCACACTTCAGGTCAAGGAAGGAAAATTACCTTGTATAAAAATTACACAAGCTGCACGATAGCAGCTATTCTCAAAGTCCCATTTTGGAGAATATCAGCAAGCTCATCAAACAACAGAGCTGTGCGCCAGCCCCATCCCTTTGGAGCCTTTGGTAAAAGAGTGCCCCTCTGTTTGAAGCTCCCAAACACCATGACTTCTCTCTTTGATGGGCATATCAACTAATAACAGGCATAAAAGAAGCAAAATCACAACAGGTACCCTAGTGGTTTATGTATATATATAAGAATTTTTATTTACCTGATAACGAGCAGTAACCTTTTCACGAGAATCCACATACATATGAACCTGAAAAGAGTAAGTCGGTAATATCAGCAGGAAAGGAGCTAATAATTAGAAACTTTTCAGTCAAAAATATGAAAAAAAAAAGGTGCGGATACACAGAAACAAATAAACACGTAATCCAGCTTCATTTTATCAAGACTAAGGCTGACCTTTCGATAAGAATCAGTAATCTCTGCCTTCCGACGGTGAAGAAACAATCCTGAAATTAAGTATTTATCTCTAGTGATGCTGGTCCTGATAGGACAAATTATTTTAAAGAAAATATTCCCATGAACATTACCAAGAGTTCGGCGCCCTTGAGGATCTTCATCGTTAAAAGCCTGAACACTTACCTGAAATTCAAATAGAGCATATAAATCCAAACTCTATGAGAAAAGGGAAAGTTCAAAGATAAACCCCACTAAAGTTTTGAATCTATGAACAGAAAGACATGTTGATATTTGGTTACCTTCCACAGAGAACCTGCGTAAAAATATTCCGGAGAGTGCTTAACTTGGCCATCACTGAGCCTGTGCACATCCTCAAATTCAATCCTGCAGAACCAGCAGACTTTTCACAACATGCTACCACACGTAACACATGCTGTTGACTATGCAAGGGAAGAAAATGTTACCCAAAACGAAAGGGAGGGAAGTGACTCAGAGGTGTTTTCATATCCAATGATATAGAAGAGCCATTTGCATTCTCCCACTCAATTCCAACAGCATGCTCTGGTGACTCAAGCATCTGCATGGAAATACCACTAGTACTTGGACCTGAGATAGAAGTAGAAGACAATCTGCTTTGCAGCTCTGCCTCATCTCCATGAACATTAGCCGTATCACTCCCTCCTTGGCTTAACCCAACAATAGCTGTCAACCCATCTCCAGATAGGTCTCCACTGTGGTCAGTTCTAGCTTCTGGATCGTCATTAGCTGGAGATTGCTGACAATTTCTATTGCCCATGCCAAAGGGCACACGAGAAAAGACAAATCGCGTAGGAGGCCAAGCAGCAGCCGGCACAAATGTAGTTCCCCGTCCAATACCTGCAAGCCCATCAATTTGGCCCCTAACATGAACTCTTACAGGCCTGAAGAGGCCATTTGCTTCACCTTGAGAAGAGTCAGCAACATATATATTTCCAATGCTGCCGGGTGAATTACTCTGATCTTGCTCCTGCATATAATAACCACCAGCTGTAACTCCATGGGAAAATCCAAAAGTTTGCCTGCAAGTGCAAGCCATACTAATACGACAGCAATTTTTGCATGTGTCAGCAACAATTTGTTGCACCCTCTGGCTTAAAAGCATCTACATGATAACCAAAAAATTCAAAAGATTAATATCCTCATATATGAATAACTTAAAAAAAATAAAACAAAATGAGAGATTTTCAATGGGATTGGTGACTTTGAATGCTAAAGGGAAAAAACTGGTGATGAACATCCTGTTTATATGCAAATTTGCAGCTTGCTCATCCCCTTTGTACAAGTATTCTCTCTACATAACAATAAACAAATAATGATAGAAAGAAAGAGCAATTCAGCTTCAAACCTGCAGCCAAAGACCATCATTTACAGCTTTGCAAGGAAATCCTAATTCTTCAAGCTGCTTTCTGACATTTAAAAGTGCCTCAAAAGACATGTTGCAGTATAAAAGAGAGCCCCCTTCAAATATATTGACAAAAGCATCATATTCCTCGCCACTCACCCCAGAATTCCCTTTAGCATAACCGTTTACCTGTCTTCTATCCACAACCCTGCCACCCCATGAAAGAGCAGGCATGCCACATCTTCCCCAATCATTCACCATACAGGAAGAGTCCATTGAAGAGCAATGTTTTGATTGGTCACTTGCAAGCCAACTGCTGTTATTTATACAGTAGCATGGGCTTTCTTCAGATGGTCCCTCCATAGACACACTACTGGTCCCCAGTCCCCCGGTTCCAACTCCAACTGCCATTTCACCACAAGAACATGAAGCTCTATTTCTATCTGTATTCGAGTATGAACTACACAAAGATGAAGATTGATTCATGTTGCAGGGATATACAGGCTCCAATTTTGGCTGATTGTATACAGCTTGTTGCATCTGTTGCTTGGAATCAGAAACCCCCGTTTGTAAGTCAACCACACAGTCTGCAAGCTCAACCAGAAGAGTGCGAGCCGCATTCTGGCCCTCCAGGTCATCTGTTAAATTTAAGTATCCTTGTTGAGAATCCAACCTCTTATTCAAGCAGCTATTGGTCAAATTTTTTCCCTTTGCTTTATAAGAATCAGGGCAGATACCTGCTCGCGCCTTAGAACTGGAACTTCCTTGCTCAAAACATTCTATCTTACAGAAAGCACCTTTTGCGAGGAATGCATACAAAGCCAGTTCAAACCTTTTAATGAAAAACATAAAAAAAAATTATTATCCTAGTTCATGAAATTTCAAGCTTTGAACCTCAAATCACAACTCTTACCGTTTTTCTTCACTTGGTACCCACAGTTCATCTGAGGTCAGCAGCGCATGCAAAGTTTGAGGAGACAGTTTCGAAAGCACCTACATGATCGCAATGATCAATAATACAAGGCCCAATTGTCCAAAATCAAACTACAAATTTTACAAGGGAAAATCTTCTACAAGTTAGAATTGAACCATAAAGTCACAATTGAAATCATATTAAAAGCCTTTGGTATAGGAAGCCACATTATTCCTAAGGTGGACAAATCAAAATTATTTGAATAAATTGTTACGGACAAAGCCATGCAGCAAAAGGACAACATATACAACAATGCAGTCAAAAATATTTTACCTCTTTCAATTCTACAGCACCGCTTTGACAAAGGTAGCCCCAACAAGCATTCCTCACGCGTTCTCCATGTATTCCATAATCTTGATTCTCCGCAAATACCTGAATTACAATTATGACTTAGTTTGAGAAAAACAAAAATGCTTTAAAGCAATTAAGGTAACCAAAAGCATGTTTAACCTGGTAAGCTAAGAAATTTGAAGTCCACAGCTCGGATATAATAAAATCAGTGCATATTGCACATAAATCCTGCATCAAAAACACCACTATTAACACAAAATGGACATTAACACCATAAAAGATATAAAAATCAGTGAAAAGAATCTCATTTAACCTGAAGGTCAAGAAACGAAGCAGCAGCCAAAACTCGAAAAGCATTAGCATCATTAAGCTTAGGACGATGGCCGTACAGATACGCCAAAGCCATTGCAATTGCCTCTCCATTCACATTCTTATCATCCACATGTAACGTTACCACTGGAGCACTCGCTTCCTTCCAATGATCGTGTAACATGTTCCTAAAAGAGAATCATTGTTTCATGTAAATTTACTATTTCGTCCATGTTCTTCAGTGAAATTTACTTAGTTATGGCGGATACCTAAAGTAAGAGCTGCGAGAGAGGATTAAGCGATGGAGGTGGTAGGTGGACCCCATAACGTGAACGATGATATCAGAGAAGGAGCCGGAATTGAAGCCTTCCATCTGGATGTGATCGCAGAGAGACGTCAGATTACAATCGAGCGCACGTAATTCGCCGCTGCTCCGGTCGTTGTCAGTGTGCTGCGAGGGTGGTATCGTCATTTTGACTGGCTGGTGTTGCTGTGGCCCATACAATCGAGGTCTGATGTAGTGCGGTTCCATTGTACGTCACCGTTTCGAGGTTTGGTTTGTTAGTTATTAGTGTTAGAGAGTCGTCGAGATCGGAGAAGGCATTGTTTGAGGAAAAGCTCGCTGAGTCTGTGTGGATTGGAAATGAATCCTAACACTGGTGTGTGCGCTATTGCCTGTTAGTATGAGAGGCGAGGTAAAACGCTGCGTTTTAGGAACCGAATAACAGATAAAGAGACGATCCGTTGTGTTGTGACAGTGCTGTTTTAAACGATCAAACCGCCAGGGTCTAGAGCGAGCCGATTCCACGAACCAGAGAGTCTTTACTGATTGATTAAAAGTTGGGATGATAAGGGTATTTCAGACTTTTCATAAACATTTGGGCTAGATTTCAAAAGAACTACAGCGAGGTTCTAGTCATCATGAAAAGTTCTCCGGACGGCTTATCAAACGAAAATTTCCTAGAATCTCACATAAACCCTGCTGGTTCTATGCGCGCAATCTTTTCAAGGTAAATGAATTATCTGAATTGAGAAAATTTTGATTTTTTTAAATTTTTTGATACACACTGAAGAAGCAAGAATTTTTGTCTTTTTTCTTGTTTCGAATATCGAATTATTTACTGTGTTAATGTTTCTGTCTGTGTATGCAGGGTATTGTTGGAGACACGCGTGCTCTGTTTTGGTTTGTTTTTGTTCAACTTATCGATATAGAGCAGAAAGGGGGCAGCATAATTTTGTCATGTCTATATGAAGATGCTCTTAAGAAACCCAGGTAAAATGAGTGAAATGGTTCTCTCTTTTTTATCTTCAAATGGTTTTGGGTCATAACTTGTAGTTGCTGGTGTTTGCTACGAATTCAGGAAGAAGACTACGGTATCAAATTTTTGATATTTCTAAAAGGTTATCGTCATGGTCGGATGGGTCTTCCTTTGGGTCTGATGGGAAAGTTGTTTTGTTTGGGGATGGGAGTTATCAAGGAAATTCGAGAATGAATGACCGGGGAAGAACAGTTGTTGATGATGTGTACAATATTTTGCATGCCGGTCCTTGGGGACCTGCTGTTGAGAATGCTTTATCCTCACTTGATGGGATGCCTCAACCAGGAGTAGTTATTGGAGTCTTGAGGAGGCTGAAGGATGTCAATCTAGCAATAAATTATTTTCGGTGGGTTGAGAGGAAAACTGATCAAGCTCATTCTCTAGAAGCTTACAATTCACTTCTTATGGTGATGGCTGTGAGCAAAAATTTTGAGCCTCTAGAAGAGATTTTGGGCGAAATGAGTCTTGCAGGAATTGGTCCTACAAATAACACATGTATTGAGTTAGTTGTAAGCTGTGTCAAGTCAAAGATGCTGAGAGAAGCTTTTGATATTATCCAAACCATGAGGAAGTTCAAATTCCGCCCTGCTTTTACAGCTTATACAACTTTGATAGGTGCTCTTGCTATGGTTCGTGAATCAAATCTCATGCTCAATCTCTTTCATCAAATGCAGGAGCTAGGTTATGAAGTAAGTGTCCATTTGTTTACAACTCTCATTCGTGTGTTTGCCAGGGAAGGACGAGTTGATGATGCTCTCTTCCTTTTGGATGAGATGAAGAACAATGCTTTTAGTGTTGACATTGTTCTTTATAACGTCTGTATTGACTGCTTTGGTAAGGTGGGAAAGGTTGATATGGCCTGGAAATTCTTTCATGAGATGAAAGCACAAGGTGTAGCTCCTGATGACGTAACTTATACTAGTATGATAGGGGTTCTCTGCAAATCTAAGAGACTGGAGGAAGCTGTGGCGATGTTTGAGCAAATGGATAGTAACAGAGAAGTCCCATGTGCATATGCTTATAACACCATGATTATGGGTTATGGATTAGTTGGAAAGTTTGATGAGGCATTCAGTTTATTTGAAAGGCTAAAACAAAAGGGATGCATACCAAGCGTAATAGCATATAATTCCCTTCTTACTTGCCTAGGGAAGAAAGGAAGAGTAACAGAAGCAATGAAGATCTTTGAGGACATGAAGAAAGATGCAAGGCCCAATAATACAACCTACAACGTTCTTATTGACATGCTTTGCAAGGCTGGAAACTTTGAGGATGCTCTGAAGTTTCGGGATGCCATGAAAGAAGCTGGCTTGTTTCCTAATGTAATGACTGTAAACATAATGGTTGACAGACTGTGTAAAGCTCAAAAACTAGATGAAGCTTTTTCTATATTTGAAGGAATGGATCACAAAACTTGCACCCCAGATGATGTTACTTTTTGCTCGCTGGTAGATGGCTTAGGCAAGAATGGCAGAGTGGATGATGCATACAAGCTTTATGAAAAGATGTTGGACACTGATCAGATTCCAAATGCCATTTTATATACTTCCCTGATTAGGAACTTCTTCAAGCATGGTAGGAAGGAGGATGGTCACAAAATATACAAGGAAATGGTGCAAAGGGGCTGTTCTCCTGATTTAATGCTCCTTAACACCTACATGGATTGTGTTTTCAAAGCTGGAGAAACGGAGAAAGGCAGAGCTTTGTTTGAGGAAATAAAAGCTCAGGGGTTTGTTCCAGATGTGCAGACTTATTCCATCCTTATTCATGGCCTTGTGAAAGCAGGTTTTGCCCATGAAACCGATCAGTTGTTCTATGCAATGAAGAAGCAAGGCTGTGTTTTAGACACCCGTGCTTACAACACAGTTGTTGATGGATTCTGCAAGTCCGGGAAGGTCAACAAGGCATACCAGCTACTTGAGGAAATGAAGGCAAAAGGTTGCTATCCTACTGTTGTTACATATGGTTCTGTCATTGATGGGCTTGCTAAAATTGACAGGCTTGATGAAGCATACATGCTTTTCGAAGAAGCAAAATCAAAAGGAATAGAGTTAAATACTGTTATTTATTCCAGTCTTATTGATGGTTTTGGGAAAGTTGGTAGAATTGATGAAGCGTATCTTATAATGGAAGAGTTGATGCAGAAAGGTTTGACACCTAATGTATACACTTGGAATTGCTTGCTTGATGCCTTGGTGAAAGCGGAGGAAATTAATGAAGCCCTTGTCTGTTTTCAGTCCATGAAAGACTTGAAATGCACTCCCAACCATGTAACTTACAGCATTATCATAAATGGTCTTTGTAGGGTAAGAAAATTTAACAAGGCCTTTGTATTTTGGCAAGAGATGCAAAAGCAAGGGTTCAAGCCCAATACTATCACCTACACTACCATGATCTCAGGACTTGCAAAGGCTGGTAATATCATGGAGGCTAATGGGCTGTTTGAGAGGTTTAAGGAAAATGGAGGTGTACCTGATTCTGCTTGTTATAACGCTATGATGGAAGGGTTAAGCAATGCAAATAGAGCAATGGATGCATATACACTTTTTGAGGAAACTCGGCGGAAAGGTTTTAACATTCATACCAAAACTTGTGTTATTCTTCTAGATGCACTGCATAAAGCTGAATGTCTCGAGCAGGCAGCTATTGTGGGTGCAGTCTTGAGAGAAACTGCAAAGTCTCAACATGCAGCGAGATCTTGGTAACATGATTTCTTAATTAGTTTTCAGGGGTCTAACTGTTTTGGTAGAAAGGGGAAAAACTTGATACCATAAGTTATTTTCATATCATTGGACAACAGAGTTATGCTGGTAACAATTCTTTATCTTATCACTTCCTTAATCTGAATTAAGTTGCCCCGATAAGAGGTATTTCCTTATTTGTAATTTAGTTAATCCAATTTAGAATGAATTGATGTTTTGCAAATGAAGAATGAACTTGGATTCAGTGCTGAACTGATTTTTTTAAGATTGTTATTGATAGTTATTGGATAAGAAATAATATGTAATCGAATTCTAATTGTCTATAAATGTTTATGTGGTTGAAGATTATGAAAAGCTCGGCATTGGATCTAAATTCATTCAATCGAATGATTATGTGATTGATAGTTATTGGATAAGATTGTGATTGATAGTTATTGGATAAGAAATAATATGTAATCAAATTCTAACTGTCTATAAATGTAGATGTGGCTAAAGATTATGAAAAGCTCAGCAAAGCTCGGCATTGGATCCAAATTTATTTAAAAAAATTCCTAAGGTTCCAATGATTCTGGACAGTGAACTGTACAGATTGGGTAATATAAATTGGCAACCATGTGCAGAGACTTGGTGTGCTCCTAATATGGTATTTAATGGCATGAAGTTTATTTTTAGTTCTGCATCCATGGCTCTGCAAATGTCACAATCTTCTTATTGCATTCTCCAAATCTGAACATGAATGAAATTCAATATTTTATAGGGAAAATATACACCATCTATCCATTTTTTTTAATTTTTTTAAAAATACACAATTTTTTTTCTTTTTTTTTTGTTGAAATCCACTTGAAATTATATTTTATTTCATTTTTCTACTTCCGCTTGGATATCGTTAAGAAAACTAACGGAAACTTAGAAAAATTACTATTTTACCCCCAACTATAATAAATAATAATAATCACATATAATAAACAATGATAAAAATAATAAATATTTATTATTTATTATTTATAATAATAAATAATCATTAGTAGATTAATACTATTAAATTAATTTTAACATTTAAAATAATATTAAAATTTTAAATTATTATATTTATTTTAATAATATATTTATATTTATTATAAAGATTTTAAATAAACTTTTGGATTAAATAGATTTTACAATTAACAAAATATCTCCGTATTAGTAATATTAAAATTGACTTTTACAAAATATTCAAAATAATTTTTATTTTTATTTATTTATTTTATTATATGTGACTATTATTATTTATTATAGTTGGGGGGCTAAATAATCATTTTTCTAAGTTTCCGTTAGTTTTCTTAACGGTATCCAAACAGAAGTGAAAAAGTGAAATAAAATGTAATTTCATGTGAATTTCAATAAAAAAATATATATATATGTATTTTTGAAAAAGTAAAAAAAAAACATGTGCACGGTGGATATTTTTTTTATTTTATATTCACTTGATTCTTACGAGGTCACTTCCTTAGAAGTTTGTCACTGCATCTCAGAGCTCTGTTAAATTCTGCTCCAGCACTACTTAGCTTCTTGGATCGCAGAGAACATTGTCTATTTGTCTGAGAGTCTTCTCCTTCATAGTTAGCCTCCTTTTGGTGTACAACATCAATGCCATAATCAAGTTCTTTCGTATCCCCTTGACCGGTAGAAGGTACATATCTGTCAAAATGCACATCTTGAACAAGCATTATTGATGCGGAGTTGCGAACCAGCTTGTTCTGTGTAAGCTACTTGTCATACATAATATCTTATTTCGAGAGGTAAATCCCACATGAAATAATTAGTTATCTTAATATTTTGAAAGGTGATTTTTTAACCATTTGTTCCACGACTCTCTTTTGTTTAATGTTTCAAATTCAAATAGAAGCCTTTTAGAAATGCGGCTAGCTTTTGAGAAATTTACACTATTAACCAAAAAATTTTAACAACTTTCACAATTAACCACTGTAATTTTTTTCTATCAACATTAGCCAAAATCAATGTTGCTTTCCCACATTACCCTCGAAAGTTTCATTCTCCCTCTCGACACAAATCAAAGCAAGCCTGCACTCTTAATAACCAGTGACGGCAAAAGGCGGCAAATACCGACGGAAAAAATAAACTTCGACCATAATACATCCACCCATCCAAATCTAACAGCGTCTACATTACTGCATTAGTGGTAAAAATTATAAGAATTATTTTATCATTCACTATACTGTGCGACGAAAATGCGACGGGAGGAAAAATTGATGCGACGGCTGCCCCGTCGCACTTAGCCCACGTGCGACGGGCTGCCCCGTCGCACCTCAGAGGCAGTTTCACTGCCTCTGACTTTTGGTGCGACAGGCAGTCTGTCGCATCAAAAGTCAGAGGCAGTGTTGGTGCGTTGGTGCGACGGGTTGGTGTCGCACCAAGCCCAGGTGCGACGGGTTGCCCGTCGCACCGATAAGCAGGTTCGTTGGAATTAATTTTTTGTAATTCGGAATTAATTTTTTTTTAATTTCAGGCATGGATTCAGTTGTGCTTCAATTGTGTTATGATGGTTGGTGGCAGACATTGGAAGACGGGCTTATGGAGTATGCGAATAGAAAAAATAGAGCCTTTTTTGTTGAAAAAAATTATCTGTTTAATCAATTTTTTGCAAGAGTATATGAGGTATTACAAATAAATTCTCATGAATATAGTATTACAATGAAGACAACTTTGAGGTCGGCAAACACATTGTATCATATATGTACATTGCCCATGGATATATCTGATGATGAAATGGTGAAGGTTGTGTTGCACGTGGCATCCAATATGGGTAACTATGAACTTATTCCCATATTTGTTACCACAACACCTCGAGTTCCGACTGAAGATGTTGAGCCACCCGTTGAAACAGAAATGTCTTTTAGAGCAAATATGTATGGCCCCGATAATGAAGAGGAGGTGTTGCCAAGGGCATCGTTGCACCAATATTACTCTTCCTTCAACGATAATTATGTAAACATTGATGATAACGGCATTACGTTACAGGATGTTGGAGAAGATATATTACCAGTAACGACATCGTTGGAGCGACAATATTCTCCGTATCACAATAATGAATTCCGTGAGAGTGACAATCATGTTGATAACACACAGAGATAATGTTTGTGCAGAACCTTTTGATACTGTAGGAGGCACTTATGTCAATAATGCTAGTGATGATAAACAAATATTGGACTTAGTAAAATATCATTTTACTCACTGCATGCGACCGTGCAGTCGGAGAATCTTTATTTGGACGTTTAGACATTGAATCAATAAATCATACCACGGTTTCTTTAAAATCTTTAAGCTCTGACTTCAGGTCATAAACGTTACGGTCAATTTTATCCAACCGTCTTAGAACAAAATCATTAAATTGCTTTGTCCTCGTCTAGTAAAAAAAAAAGTTATTTATAATAACACATTATTATAATGAAACCCTTATATATACGAAATATAAATTATTTATAACCTCAAAATCATGTGCATCATCAAACTTGTCAGTATGCTCCTCATGATCATCCACAGGCACCTCATCCTCCTCAAATGTATCGTGGCATTGCTCTGGTATAGGGTTCTGTATATCATCATGGTCGTCTGATTGGTTTGTAACGGCGGCGCGTTGATCAGATAAGATTTAAAATAAGTAAAAAAAATGTTAAGTTATTTTGCTTAAATAAATAAAATTACTTATAGAATACCGACCTTATGAACCCAAATTGGAATTTCTGGTACGTAAGCTTTCACACTGAGCCAATAATCTTTCTGACTCTCTTTTCCATCAGGCTCAAGAGTTTATAAAATGTTTCCCTGCCATGAATGCAACCCAAAATTGATCAAAAGAAATAAAGACTCGAATTTAGTAATATATATCGTGGCATTATACATCTACCAATATATATTACTTACAATACAAGATTCCTCATTAAAAAATGAATAAACATCAGCAAAGTTTATCTTAGAAGAAGCCATGGGCTTCCATTGCATGATACGGGGAATCTTCCTCTTCGTTTTCACGACCCATGCTGGTGGCAGACCTCCAATCACTTCGTAAATCCAAGCCTACAACAATCAATGTAAGAAAATTATTAAAACTATGATTAAATATTTAATGTTACAAAACTTATTAATAAATAAACTAACGCACCTGAACCCCAGGGCTAAAACCATAAATATTGTACTTCTCTATGTTGTGATTTGGATTTTTCAACCGCGTCTTTTTAAATTTCTCACCTTTCTCATACAGTGCATTATCAAGACTATCAGATATCGTTTCCCACGATATAAGACCCCATGGACGATTTTTGAAATAATTAATATCATCAACTTTATTAAGCCATGAGAAATTAATTTGACAGTGGCCCTTTCTTGCATTTAGAACTCTATCCGCAAAATAAAATAGCGCAATCTTTAATGCATCAACATCATCCATAGCCTTGAAGTCCAACTCCTCAAATAATGCATCAAATTAATTCAGATTAATATCCCGATATGCACCCAAAAAATATGTTTTCAGCAACCTATGGGCCGTTTTCATATTTGAGGCTGGAGTATCTTCGCCGTACGAAAGTCCAGTAACTAAGCACCATTCTCCTATTGACAAACGTGTCAAATGCTCACCAAATTGAAATCATAAATGATCATCTTCTCTGTATTGTCCATGGTCCACTTGCCTAAGCAAAATATTATGCAACAGAACACCACTGAATGGAAAGCTTCGACAATCTAAAAAATGTCCAAATATATTTTTGAATAGCCATTGCCTTTTCGTTAATTTTCTCTCAATGGCTTTTATAACTGAAGATAAATTACACATGCTCGATATTCGTCCCGGAAAATGATCCGAATAAGCTAACATCATCTTCCCCGGTCCATTATCCGATTCTTTTGATTCCGCCATATTTCTACATTATTACGTTATTACTACTCGTTAATATTAATATTGATGTATAACAGGAAAAAAAAAATAAATTTATAGTATACTATAAAAATTAAAAAATTAAAATAGTATGCGATAGGGGCGTGCGACAGGCGCGCTCCGCGCCCTGTTGCACGCGAGGCCAGCGCGCGGCCTGTAAGCGTGAGGCCGCGCCCCAAAACTTCAAAATTTTCAACACCAATGCACAACATACACACCAACAACTTCACAACACAACATCACCCATACACAACATCAACAACTTCACCAATACACAAACACAAAACAAAAATCATGCAACAAAAATACAAAATCAAATTCTAAGGGTTTTTGCCCTAACCTTTAATTTGAGCGCTTGATTGAAAAATTTGTGAAGTGTGCTGCTAAAAATGACTCCGAGAAGTTGCCGGCATCGAGTTATGGGACGGATTTCACGGGTGAGAGAAACCAAGAGAGAGAGAAAGAGAGAGGAAGAGAGGAAGGAGAGGGATGAGGGGAGGAGAAATGGGAGGGGTAGTTTCGGTAAGAGGAGGGTAATTAGACTAATGTTGATAGAAAGTTTGTTGGAGGGTTAGTTGTGAAAATTAGGAAATTTTTTTGGTTAATCATGTAAATTTCCCGTAGCTTTTGGAGCAGCATTTGCAGACAATATTGGCTCTTCATTTACCTTTTTGTGGGTGGTGATACTAAAGGGCCCGTTTGGTACCCTTTTTGAACACCTGTTTTTGTTTTTGTTTTTGTTTTCACAATACACATATAAAACCCGTTTGGTAGAAGAAATTCCAAAAACAAATTAGGAAACAATAAATTCGGATTCAACATTATAACTACAAAAGTGAAAACATGTTTAACATGTTTTCTAAAATTTACAAACTGAACTCAAAATCCTTTTGAAAAATAAAACCGAGCTCGTTTCATCTTCCGCTTCTGCTGCCTTCTCTCCCCTCTCATCTTCCGCTTCTCTCCCTCTCATCTTCCTCAATCTAGACACGGCACCTTGGGTTTTCTCTCCTTTTCTTCCTCCAACAATTTCAATTTCCATCTCCCGATCTACTCTCTCTCGTTGTGCAGCCCGCCGTTCTTCTCGCTACCGCCCTTCCTCCGCCGCCGGCAACTTCCATCCGCTGTATCAGCTGCCCATCTTCGCCCATTGTTGGTCTCCGATCGCTCCGCTACTGCCTTGGGATCATCGCTTGCTCGCTGGCTCTTCTTGGATCTCGGGATTGGACCTCGATCGGACCGCGGTCAGTTGATTATTAAGTCATGTATCAGTTGCTCTTTTTTCAATTTCATTAAGTGCATAAATTTTGTTTGTGATCAAGTGCCTTGATTACGGATTTTGTATTTCAGGTTTTTGTTTGCACTTTTTATTACTTGGAAAATATATAAATTTAGAATTACAATTCTGGATTTTGATATTTTAATTGTGTAGAAGCAAAATCGTTGAAAGTTGATTGTGTGAGTAAGATCATGTTGTCAAAATACAACATGATTTTGGTGATACATCATGTTGCAATTGTGGGTAAATTTTTGTTTTTTATTTGCAATTCTGGATTATTTGTTTGAGTTGGTAAAAGGTGTCGAAAGTTGAAGGTGGGAAGAACATAAGCGGTTTTTCAGTAATGTGAAGTTGTTAGGTGAAATTGAAGCTATAAGCAAAGCTCTTTATCTATAAAATAGAAAATAAAAGCAAGAGTTCGAGTTCTATATCCAATTTATTGCCTCACTGTAAAATTTTTTTTTGTTAGAGACAAAATGATTTAGGTAAATTGGGCTTTTGTTATTAGAGAGAAATGAAGATTGGTGAAGCTTTGCCGTAGATAGAATTCAGTTAAACAATCTGTAATTTTAATTTATTGCTTTGGATGGAATTCACAATTCCAATCTGCAACTTGTGGAAGTGAGAACCAAAAATAGAAATCCACTGTTTGATTGTGCCCAGAAAAAAAAAGAGTTAAAAATTGTGTATGAGAGCTCGGTCTTAATTTAAATTGACTTTTGTAATTTATAATCTATGTATATGTAAGAGCAATGTTTTTAATTTGATTAATATTTGATATATGTTTTTGTTTAAATTTTTTGGGGTAACATTCAGTTTTTAATGTATGACATGTTGTTGAAATTGCTTTCATGCTATGTTCATTTTGATTAATAATTGATATGTATTTTTTTTAATTTTTTTCAAGATATGGATCCACATGATGTTGATGTTGAGGATAAGGCTGATTGGTCTAGTCGGATCGAAACTGTTTTTATTAGTTTAGTACATGACCATGTTAAAAGGGTGATTTACAAACATCAACTTTCACTAAGAAAATCGGACCACTATAAGTGATGAGCTATTTGAACAATCCCAAAAGATTCAATGTAGGCAACTTAAGTCCAAGTTTAATAGGTTGCAAAAACATCGAGTTTTCACTTAATAGGTCATACCGGATTTGGTTGGGATCCTTTTTCAAATACGGTCACAGCATCGGAAGCTGTTTGGGCTGAATATATTAAGGTAAAACTGCATTTACGATATATTAAATAGTTTTGTATGAAATTGAAATATTATTTTTTATTTTATCCACATTTTTTCCACAGAGAGTGCCTGGAGTGAAGCCATCGTAAAAAGGATTAGAGCACTACCAAACCCTGCAGGAGATATTCAACACCACCACATCACCATTGCGTTTTTCTTCTAGCCAAGTTCCATTGTCCTCGGATGAGGATCGTGAATTGGAAGAGGATTTTCTTGGTCATGGAGTTCATGTTGACATTGGGGATGATGATTCAATGGAACCCATTTCCGATAGTAGGACAGGAAAAAGGTCTTGTCGGCCAGTTGCATCTTCAATTGAGCGTGGTAAAAAAAATAAGAGTGAGTTTGACAACTACTTTAAAATGGCTAGCTCATTGATGAATGCGAGAATGGAGATGGTTAAATGCAAAAGTCAGGTCGACTTCTCAATGTCACGAAAAGTGGTCCATTGAAGAGTGTATTGAAGCTGTGGAGAAATTGGGAGACATTGATGGAGATACATATAACAAATTGATGGATAAGCTTGTGCCCAGTATTGAGTGGCGGAAAGCTTTTTTAAGCATGCCCGAGCATAGGAAAAAATATTGGTTAACTAGTTTATAGTTTGTTATTTAAGACATAATGTGTTTTAAATAGGATGTTATTGGTTGTGAACAATGTTATTTTTTATGGTTTGGACTTTATAGTATTTTAATTTGTCTAACTTTATGTTATTTTATGAATTGAAATGTATTTGTTGAACTTTATTTTATTATTGTGAGTTGAACTTTCTAATGTTTTTATTTATTTATTTGGTATAATATTTTTAGTGAATGAATTTGTATTTGTATGTTCATTTTATTTTTATTTTTGGATTATTTATCATATACTTGAGATACAAATTGTGATTCTTTCATTTAAACCAGGAAAACAACAACGAAGATGATGATATTGATAGTTTATGAGATATTGAAGAAGAGGTTTTAGAGGTAGCCATTGCTATAAAGATTTATGAGAAGCAGCAACGTGCTATTAAAAGGCAATGTTATACAGACAATTATGCGGCATTGAATTTGTTCAAGAGTTGCTAAATGGTCATCCGGATAGGATGTATAACATGTTTCGAATGGATAAAGAAGTTTTATTCGATTATGTTATACACTTGAACATTTACAGTTATTAGAGAATGATAGACATGTTTGTATCAAAGAGGCTGTAGCAATGTGCTTGTATATATTGTCTCACGGTCTTTGTTATGCGTGTTGTATCGGCGTTTTCAGCGTTCATGAGCTGTGTTTACACACTTTAAAGCGTGTGTTAAAAGCATTTTGTCACTTGGCAAATCATATTATAAAACCAAAACCTCAAGGGAAGCGCCATCGAAATTAGAAACAATCAATTTTTTTCCATATTTGGTAAGAAATTCAATACGTGAGTTCAATATTTATGTGACTTTAACATTTGTTTAATAAATTAATTTTTCATATTTTCACGAAGTGTATCGATGCAATTGATGGAACTCACATTCTTTGCATGGTCACACGTAAGCGGATATCATATCGAGATAGAAAGACTCAGGTGACTCAAAATATCATGTGTGCATGTTCTTTTGACATGATGTTTACATTTGTGTATACGGGCTGGGAAGGCACTGCCAATGACTCAAGGGTATTTATGGATGCCTTAAATAGACCAGAATCTGGGTTTCCACTTCCGGAAGAAGGTAAGAATACACACACACACACACACACACACACATATATATATATATATGTTAATATCTTTGGCGTTTATGCTTTAATTAAGTTATATTTATTGTTTCTATATTTTAGGATACTACTACGTTGTGGATTCTGGCTATATAAATATGAAGGGATTTTTGACACCATATAGAGGTGAGAGATATCATTTACGTGATTATAGAGGATCAGGTCGAGCACCTAGAGGTCCACAAGAATTATTTAATTATAGACATTCATCATTGCGTAATGTAATTGAGCGATGCTTTGGTGTTTTAAAAGCGCGATTTTCAATTTTAAGGGATATGCATAATTACAGTTTACGTAAGCAACGTCTAATTCCAATTGCATGTTGCGCTTTACATAATTTTATTCGACGAGAAAATGCAAGTGATAGGTTATTTGAGGACTTTCTTTGGGCAAGACTTGGTTACCAATGAAGAAGGACACTAGTAGGCCACTTACTAACATTGATTTATCTCCGGAGTGTCGCAGAGATGAATGCTATAAGAGGTGGAATTGCACACATGTGGCATGATTACGATTCTTTGCATAATGTCTTTAATGTTATTTTTTTTTAATTATTTTATTTGAATCATGTGTTGTCAAACAATGACAATGACAATGTCAAACTTTTATTTAATTAATGTTTGTTAGCCTACATGACTATTAATATTGATTTTGGTGATAACAAACTACATATTTTTGTTTCAATTTTTCGGATGGCAATCGGATAACCTGGTTATTCAAAACCGAAACCCGTTTGTGCAAAGCTTCCATTCTGTTTAAACCGGATAACCGGTTATTCAAAACCGGAAGCCGTTTGTGCAAAACCGCTCGCCGTTTGTAGTAAATGGTTTACCGTTTTCCGTAACGGTGTACCGTTTCGATTAACTGCCATCGTTAATTTCGAGGGCCAAACAAATTTGGCTTAACCGTTCTAACTAAACGGTTCAAGGTTAACAAACTGGAAATAATCGGTTCACTGTTTCCTTAAACGGTTCACCGTTTTCCGTAAACGGTGTACCGTTTTCGATAAGCATCGTTAATTTCGATGAAAGGCCAAACAAATTTTGCCTTCAACAACTGAAATCATCGGTTCGCTTTCGATAAGCAGTTTCACGTTAATTTCAGCCGCCAAACAAATTTGGCCTTCAAGCTTAACAACCGGAAATCATCGTCACCGCTTTTCCGTAAACGGTTTACCGTTTTAAACGGTGTACCGTTTTCGATAACAGTTTACCGTTAATTTGCGATGACTGGCAAACAATTTGGCTTAACCGTTTTAACTAAACGGTTCAAGGTTATGGAAATAATCGGTTCAGTTTTCCTAAACGGTTTCGTTAAATTAAACATCATTTTAACAAACCTTTGTAGCATACTTTCGACATTATCGGTTAGTTTTGGTAAGCAGTTAGCCGTTCTTCTGATAGAACTGTTTTTGAAAAAAGTTTTACCAAACGCATATTCTCTGTTTTTATCATTTTCAATTTTATCTACCAAACGCATATTACTGTTTTCAGTTTTAAAATACATAATACAAAAAATGATACCAAACGCATATTTAAATCCGAAATATAGTAACTACAAAACACCATTTTCATTTTCATTTTTATTCTCAAAAAATACAAATCCAGAAACAATACCAAACGGGCCCTAAAGATGCAGTTTGTTGATTAGATTCTTTTGCTTGTAAGTTTTGTTGATTAGGTGTCCGTTTGCAATTGAGGTTAGAAAATTACAGTATTAAAATATTTAATAAACAATAGATACTATGTTTTAAAAGATATGTTGATATTATTTTTCTTTTATATAATAGAAAATTTATTATATGTTTAATAATTTTATGAAAATTATTATTTAAAATTTATATTTATTACATATTATTAATTTTTATTTAATAATTATAATTTTTTTCTACAATAATTATAATTTAAAAATTATAATACATAAATTTTAAATAGAATCTGAATACTCGAACCCATGCTTAAAAACATCGTTAAAAAAAAAAAAAAAAAAAATTGATGCAGGAGTATCATCTGCCTGTTTGTGGGGAAGTACATAAAGTTGGAAATGTATACAGCAGGCGGTTAAATATGAATAAATAAATCGATTACTAACTTGGAAATTAATCAGAGGCGTCACATGCCAAAAGAAATTTATTGTAATTTGAAAGACGACGCCTTGGGTGATGTGACCGTACAACCAGCCACTGCCTGGCGTCCTCATGATCTCAACTTCGGCTGCTATAAATATTCCAAATTTAGTATTGGAGAAATGTGACCGTTACTAGAAAGGTCCAACGTCTCTTTGCAACTTCACTTTTAAATTTTGAAAGAGCTAACAAATGGGGAACTCTTACTACTTTCTGTATTTGCACCAAAAGTTATTTCAAGTTTAAATCAATCTCTTCAAAATTCCAACATCCCTTGGAAAAAATTAAAAAAATTTCATCTTCCTCACTCAAGAGTAACCATGGCGCTGAGACCCATCGATAATGCTCTCCCCATAGCCACACCGGAGAGGCCCAAAAAGCAAGTAAAAATTGCAGCTCAAGTCCAAAAGCAGCCTGATCTCAGTGTTAATGATGAAAACAAGGCTTCATTTCCGCCATCTGCAGATGCCTCCATTGATTATATCCCCTCGGAGAACCTCAAAGCCATTCCTGACCCTGAGTCCATGATCCCAGTAAGTTTTGTTTCTATATATATGAAATAGGTTTGTGTGTTCTATCTTTTCTAACGTTTAAGAACAAACCCAGTAGCGGTTTCGATTAATGTTTTTGATTTGGGTGCCTGGTGGATTTTTAGTGCTTAATTGAAGGGCTGGATTCAAAGGATTGGACGAAGGTTTGTGAATCACTTAACAATGCCAGGCGATTTGCATTGCACCACTCCTCTCTCTTGGAACCTAACTTGTAAATGCTTCAACTTTGTGTCATTCTATATGTGCGTGCGTGTGGTTGTCTGTGTGTGTTTCTGTTTGTTATGTTGTGGACTAACATCCATGAGTGATTGTGTAATTTAGGGAAAAAGTGATGGTGGTGATGGTGAAGGCTATGAAGAACCCAAGGAGTGCTTTGTGCAAAACCTCTATTATGGCGGCATCTGATATTTTCAGTGCTTTTGGTGACAAATTGCTTGACTCCACTTCTGATGCACTCGATAACTTGGTGCTCCAGCTACTGATGAAAGCTTCTCAAGACAAGAAATTTGTGTGTGAAGAAGCAGATAGGGCACTCAGCACAATGGTTGAGTTCATTACTCCTCTGCCTCTGCTCCAAAAGCTTAAGACATATGTTAAACACACCAACCTTAGAATCAGGGCCAAAGCTGCCATTTCCATATCCATATGTGTCGCCAAGATGGTAACATTATTCAATACATGTAGCCTGATTCTCTTATTTAATGGTGCTGCTAACCCTTCGCTGTTTGAGTGCCTAACAACAAAATGATATCAATAACTTTCAGGGCCTTGAAGGAATGAAAGAGCTAGGGTTGGTTTCGTTGGTTCAAGTAGCTGCAGGATTGTTAAATGATAGACTGCCTGAGGCGAGAGAAGCGGCAAGAAGTATGGTGAATTCAATGTACAATGCATTTACGGAAAATGAAGAGCAGAAGCAAGAGGCATGGCAGAGCTTCTGCCAATCAAATTTACAACCCATTGATGCTCAGTCCATGGTCAAAATTATCACTTCACAGTAGAGTGGGGGATGTTGGCGGGGGTAGCAGCAGGAGTTCCAAGTTCTTCTAGTCTTGTGAAGAAAAGTTTTCTATTTCATTATGATGTGAATGAATCTGTCTTTCTATGATTATATTTGAGACGACGACGTTGAAATAATGTGGTCAATTTTCTAGCTTTTTTCCCCCCGTTCCTCCTTGTTGAGAAAATGGTGACAAATCACGGATGAATATCTAAATGATCAGTTCTTTTATGTCTGCAGTAAGTAAATGAGAACTGAACAAAACGAAAATTTTTTGAGAACGAACAATGACGACTCATAGGAGCACATCAAAAATGTATTAATTAGAGAATTGGAACAATGACCGACGTCATAGAAAACCAAACACTCATGCAAATTACTAAAAAACGGTAATCATAATAATTATAAATGTTAATAATGATAATATTAATAAAAATAAAAATAATAATTAATTTTTATTAGCATTATTAACATTTATTATTATTAAATTTTATTAACTTTATTATTTTAGTTATTATTAATTATTGTTAATATTATTTTTATTAATATTGTCATTATTAACATTTATTATTATTATATTTTATTAACTTTATTATTTTAGTTATTATTAATTACTTTTAATATTATTTTTATTAATATTATCATTATTAACACTTATTATTATTATTATTATTATTATTATTTAATATCATTTTTATAATAATATTTATACATGTATCTAGATAATGAAATTACATTATTACTATAATTATTAAATTTATTAACTTTAATATTTTAGTTATTATTAATTATTGTTATTATTATTTTTAATAATGATAAATTAATTATTGTTATTAATTATTATTTTTATCATTATTTTTATTGTTAATAATGATAATATTAATAAAAATAGTAGAGTTAATAAAATTTAATAATCATTATTATTATAATTAATAATAACTAAAATAATAAAGTTAATAAAATTTAATAATAATAATAATTATAATAATAATTATTATTATTAATGACATTTAAAATAATAAAATTGTTTGTGATTTGAACAAGGGTAATTTAGTAGATATGAAAAAATTAGAAGGATAGAAAAGTAAATTTATGTTTATCTCATTCCATTCCTTAAATTCCCATGAATGGATTCCATTCTTATTCCCAAATTATGTGGGACGCACATATTTTATTCTCATTCCCAAATTACATTTTGCCAAGTAAACATAGGTTTCCATTTCCATTTTCATTCCTCCATTCCCATTCCCATTCCCATGAAATAAACACACCATAAATGATCAGTTCTTTTCTCTGTCTGCAGTAAGAATTTTTTTTGGGAAACTTCATAGAACAAAGGAGCACATGAACAAAAACCCCGATTAATTAGAGAACTGAACAATGACCGACGTCATAGAAAAAAAAAACCAACTATCAATTCAAATATGTAAAACAAAATTGGTCAACAATAACGCAAAATTGCTCCACAGCCTCATTGCAGGTGCTTCTTGCATAAAAAAATGTTTTGAAGTGGCCCGGGATATCTGTAAGGTCATGTGTCCGCATATTGAGTTTAACTTTGTGCACTCTAGAAGAACAAACAGGTTCATAAAAATCAGAAAATGAATTATGTTAAATTTGTTCTGGAGGCACCATAATTATGTTCAACTAAAGAGAGCAAAGCCTTCTCAACATCCGCAAATGGCTGCCCAGCATAAAGCTTAAGCTGGCCCTTCTTCAGAACAATCACCTTCTTAGTATTTGATTTCACAGCTACAAGAAGTTCCTGTAAAAGATTTAAATTATTTCCATGCACCGAGTATTTGATTTCACACCTGTTCTCTCTCCTCACCAAACAAGTATTTTCAAAGTTCATGCAAAGTGATCAGATAACTTTCAACTATTCAGAAATCAAGTTGGAATGCTTACTTTTACCGACAGAGGAATGATGTCAGTACTAAAATCCCCTAGATCTTCAAAAAAAGATTCAAGCAGATGACAGAAGTGATTGGCATCAACATGGTTCTCAAAAGTA
The DNA here is from genome assembly GCA_030449925.1 of Citropsis articulata. Taxonomy (NCBI): domain Eukaryota; kingdom Viridiplantae; phylum Streptophyta; class Magnoliopsida; order Sapindales; family Rutaceae; genus Citropsis; species Citropsis articulata. The sequence continues at coordinate 187,729 of JASUUH010000224.1, forward strand.
ACAGTATAGGTAGCATTATCTTGGTCCTGCACCTCCGAAGCAGTTCTTAATGCAAAAAGACCCTCTGCTCCTTCTTGTTCAAAACCTCTCCGCATAACAATAGCCTGGAGTTGAATAAATATCAGCCCAGTACTCAGAGGTGCATAGATTTTGCAAAGGACATGCAAAACAAAATCAGCCAGTTGAAAGACAACACTAAATCAATGTTTTCAACTAGCTTTATAGAGAGCAAGATGAGATGATATATATGAAAACTGTTTTGGATTTAGAAAGGAAAACGAGAATGTTATATCAATGGCAAAAAGATACCCTTAAGTTTGACATAAAAATCACCATAAGTAAGATAATATTGAAGGAGATAATAAAAACTATGCGTCAACCGTAACGCTATCACTAAGTACCTAACACAAGTACCTAATTATTCACCCAATTAGAGAAAGATGCACCTAAAGCCAAGGCTTGATTATATAAATATACTTTTTAATTCTCCAACAATTTAAAAAGTTTACAAGTTTTGATAACCTACAAGAACATAAGGAAGATTTGACCACCAGAAATCAGACTTGGTAGCTGATTTATTATCTCTTGTTATGTCGGCTGTTGGCTTGTCTTGCAATGCTCCTTGTTGTAAACCACCATTTCTTTCCAATATGTCATCTTTTTTGGATTCCTGGGTAGTTTCCTGGCTTCGTTTCGTGAAGTTCTGCGAATTTCGCATCTTCAATTTTGATTTTCTAGGTCTCACAACTTCAACTGACCTTTGACTAGTCTCCTGAACAGTGCCTAAAAATTTGATAATGAACCAGGCAAGTACATGATATCAGCAAAAGAATATTCAGAATCAACTGCTGGCGGAAAAAACACATTAAAACATTTGCATAACAATTTTCAAATTATCATCATGTAATTCGTCTTCCCTTATTTATGTTTTCATCATAATCGTTCCCATCAAAAGTCCAAATAAAACAAATTTCAATATTCAGTCAATTAACAAGTAACAACTGATAGATCAAGAATCCAGCTATTGTAGAATATTTACAAACATTTCACAAAACAAAACAATGTAATTAAGATGATGAAGTAAAATAACAAAACTATCAATAACAATTTTTGAATCTTGCGTGAATAAGACTCTTAGAACCATTACCAAACCTCGTGTCACTACTGTCCCCAACCCCCATCTTCTTTGGCATTTTCTCCAAGCTCTTCCTATCATTTTGCAAGAAATTTGAATTTGCACCAGAACTGCTCGCCCGCAAATCACTATTTGAGCCTGCTATATCATTCTTCCTTTTCACATTCACCTCACGGCTCCCCAAACTAGAGAACCCTTTCGCATCACTTGTCAAACTCACCGAAGGGCCTCGAAACCTAAGCTTCTTCTTAAACATTAATGTCTTATTTGCCTCTGTTTCCTCCTCCTCCTCATCCTTAAACTCATCCAAAACATCTATAGACAACCCTGGCGACTTCCCATTTCTAGAATTATACTTCTTCTCCACCTGATCCAATCGAGCGCCAATCTCATTCTCAATACCAATTCTACCCTTAGAGGTCACACTTTCATCATCACTACCACCCTCCTCATCAACATTTCTCAATCTCCTTTCTTCAATCTCTCGTGCTTCCCTCGCCATTGCCCTAATTTCGTTTATTTTATCTTCTACAGTCTTATCCATAAAAGACATGTTTTTTTCCATCGAAATACTTCCTTTACTTCCCCCATTAACACTAACACCTTTATCAAATCCATTCAAATTCTTATTCTTACTCTTCTCCTCAGAATCTTCCTCTCCTAGAATCCAAACAGTACAAATTGCTTGTAACAAAAAAAGCGCAACAAAACCCAACCCAAATTGTAAGACGGACTTTGCCGAAAATTTACCAAAAATGCCACTGTTTTCTCGAGCAAGACCCTGGGTTTCCGAAACCTGAATTTCTTTTACGTCATCGACTAGCGGTACAATTTCCTCGATTTCATTAACGGGAGGCTCCTCGGAATATCCGGCGTCGTTTTCAGGTTGGGGTGCTATGGGGATTACGGGTTCTAGTGGCGGCGGTTTAGTTGGCGTTTTGAGGATTTTGGGGCGCAGGTAGTTTTTTCGCTTAGTGAGTTTCCTCGGTGAGAGTGCGGTGAAAATAGAAGATGAATGGGGTGACTTTAGTGATTCTGGTGGCGTGGTGGTGGCGTTTGTGAGGGAGGCTGGGAGGTTCACGGAGGCAAAGTGGGCCCCAGCCATCGGAGTTGGCATTGCGGTGTACAAGAGACGGCGAAAATGTTACACGACGCTGTTGCGAATTTTACTCATGCTCGGCTGAAAGATGTTGGGGAAAGGTGGCTGGATCCATGGGCCACAAGTGAAAGTGAGGAGCTGGGCTCAGAGGTCAGTATACAGCTCAAAGGCCAGCCAGATTTTGGATTAAGAGTTGGGCAGTTGGCCTCCCAAAATTTCACACTACATGCCACAAAAATAATGAATTGATGATGGTTTTTATATTTCTTCCTAAGAAAAAAGAAAATATCGAAAAGGCGAATTTTAGTATTTAAATCAACAAGGTTGTTTAGATTCGTGCTCGGTTAAACTAAACTAACATGATGTAACACGAAAACCCAATTTGACAGGCGTAGCTCGTTTGACAACTAAATTTGCTTCGATTATTTGTCACTTGATCCCAGCTCAAATACGACGTCATAAAAAATATTTCAAGCGAAGAGGAGGATGCTATGAAGTTTGCTTAATGATGAAGAACAAGAAGAATGCTCTATATAGGTTGAGAAAAATCGATTTAGGATTGGTCCTGAATTTCATCACCAGACGGTTGTGTGAGAGATTAAGGATGAATGTATAATTTTAATAATGTTTTATGCAGCATGTGTACGTCCTTGATTTAACATTGGAGAACATTTTATGATCGCCATGAACGAACTCACGAACCTTTAGTCAACCAAAGACAAAATTTGGCTGAAGTTGAACAGCAATTTTTTGATGGTGCAATTTTTTCTCTTCAACCGTTGATCACCCACGTAAACAGAGACTCCGTGTTTCAGGAGAAAAAAAAAATTGCCATTCTACATAAAAAATAATGATTATCTTAAACCGTGATCGCACGGCTGAAGTTGCACCATCAAAATCAATCACAGAACTTCGACAAACGCGTGGTTCGAGAGGCCCAAATTTCGCTTTCTACTTCTACTCAAGTCTAATGAAGTCCTGTGTTTGGAGATTCCCATTTCCCACATCGGGTAAAGAAAAGAAGGAGAGCAGGTGAGAAGAGAATAAAAGTTAAGCTGAGACGCAGCTCAAAGCATACCTTTCTCGGCCTTTTGGCTAAGATCAAGTGTAGTATCTGTTCTTATCAGTTTAATATCTGATACGTGGGCCATCGGCCCACATGATATTAAATTAATTTTTGTAGGGGGAGGGTCCGCAACGGTAGCTTGCTGCCGGGGTCCTCGAGCGTCGCTCTTGTGTCGCACTACTGCAAGAGCCAGGCGCGCCCCACCAAACCTAGTCAAAATTTTGCGTGCTCGGGTAGATTTGAACAATAGGAATCAAAATCTGAATCTGAATGATAAAATATCATTAATTTAATTGTATTTATTTTATTTTTAGAATGAAAATGAATTGTTAGAAAGTATTAAAATATTTTTAATTATTATTATTATTAATTAATAATAATAATAATAATCATATATTTAGATATTTTAAAATTTTAGGGGGGGATAAAATATTCAATCTAATATTCAATCTAAGGAATAACGAGATTATGATGCATCAATTATAAAGTTTATTACAATATTAGATAAAGGATCTTTAATTAATAATTTATCCTCAAATAAAATTACTATAAGACAATAGAATTTAATCAAATTAAACAAATAAAACTATAGTTTGATTACACCTATTTTTTGATAAATCATATCTACTCTCTCTCTCCTGTATTTAGATTCATTACTTAATCTCTTATTTTTTTACGTTCCTACAATTTTACATTTGATCAAATTTTAAATGCCACAAAAGTTTCATAAATAAAAATGACATGGTATCTTCAAACGAATTCCCAGTATAAAAACCTTTAGGTCATGTTTGCTTGGGGGTAGAGGAGTGGGGAGAGGAAAACAATTTAATTATTTTTTCACTTTTCAATGTTTGGTTTGACCAAATTCAATGGAATTGATTTTCCATTAAAATTCAATTTCCATCAAATCAATATAAAATTTCAATATTATCCTCTAATAAAATTAATTTAAAATAAAAAAGTGTAGATAATTTATATTTATTTTCTTAAATTAATAGAATAATTTATTTAGAAAAAGAAAAAGTATTAAGGAGAATCACTGGACCATCGCCGGAGACTCGCCGGAGTTTTCGCCGGAGATGCATTTCACCATCAAAATCGGTATCAATTGAATCCTCATGAGCCGATCTACAACTCTATAGAGTTAAAAATACTAATATATATTGTTATTTACCTCAAATCTTGTTTAAATATTTAGAAAAAATTTTAGAAAAATTTTAACTCTCATATTTCCAACTATATAGTGTATTTTCTGTAAATTTAACACTTCCAATGAGTAGATCGTCCATTTCTGATCATTATTATGTATTTAGCGCGACAAAAGATGGTGGTCAACGCCGGTCAAAGGAAGTCAACGGTGGCATAATTTTTATTTTAAAAAATAAAATTTTCTATGTAACTAGGTAATTTTAATAGCCTAACATATTATTATTTTCAATAATTATAAATATTTAGAAACTAAATTAAGCATATAACTAATTATACTAATTATGCAATGTTACTTATTTTTATTATAGAATAATAACAAATTAATTAAAAATATAATATAAAATTAATTATTTTGTTATCAAGTTATTTTCTATATTAAATTAATTCATAATTTAATTATTTTTTATTTGTTAACCATATTAACATTAAAGATAATGGGTATATTTGTCCAAATAAAAAATATGTAATTTTTTTCTTTTCAAATTTAATGTAAAACCAAATAAAGGTAATTAATTTTTGGAGTCCTCTCCTCTCATCACCTCTCCACTCCTCTCCTCTCCTCCCCTTTCTTAAAACCAAACACCTCCTTAATTCTTTCTTCAGTTTTTGCTTGAGAAAGAACTTAATGTTGCTGTCTTTGCTTCTTTTCTTCTTTACATAAGCTTTCAATGCTGGTGATCAAGAAAAAAAAAAAAAGCAAAGAACAATTACAGCGGTTGGATTTCATATATGTCATGTTGTTACCCTACACCATGAAGACGTTATTTTATATTAAAATTCTTTAGTTAAAGCCAATAGTAGTATATGTGAAGCAAAACTACAAAGACCACGAGAGGACCGAAAAATAAAAAATAAAAAGTTTAATTTGTCCACGATTTTAAGACGTTGACTCCCATTTAGACTTTAATCTCTTATCAATTAATTAAATATAAATTGAATTTTGTATAAATTTAAGAAAGAAATCGTCTGTTTTGGAGAGACTAAAGAATAAAGATAAAGAGACTAAAACATGTGTTTAAAAACAAAAGTTAAAAACATTAAAAAAATGTTATTTTAGTTGAGGTTTTTTTTAGATTTTTATGCCCTTAGATCAATACTACATAATATTTGAGATTCAACTATTTGGATTACAATAATTGTTGATTTGAAAAAGCATAAGATTACTATTAACTCGACCAAATTTTCATTATTCCCTTGATTAGATGCGGCCGAGATGAAAACAAAATAACAAAGACCTTCGGAAAATCTCTTTTTGGCATTATGGAAATATTTTTATTCTAATGGCCTAGGAAGCATACACGTGTCTTATGCTAGCAAAAACAGCCAAGCACAAAACACACCAAGTACCAATGCCTTTTATCTCAAAGCCCACCCTTCGTCTCCCAGCTTTTTGTATGTACCTGGTGTTTCGTGGCTCCCTCGCTTGCCACACGAACCTTTTGTTGCAACCAACAAATCCCCTAACCCTGCTCTTAAGTCTTAACCGCAAAACCAAAAAGACATAAGAATTGACAATAAAATAAAATAAAAAATGACAAAACCCTAAAACTCGTCATCACCAAGACCCAACCGTTTCCCGTTTCACCTTTTTGGTTTGGTATCTCGTATCTGCATTCTGTCTTTGGGAAACACAAAAACACAAGGCCTCAACTACATGGACTCATCTACAGGTGCTGTATTTATCCGTGCTCCTCTTACTATTGATGATGACGATGATGATGATAACAGTTCCATTTCGGAGTCAAATGGTCATAGAGTAGTCGTTAGTGACAGTGGCTACGGTAGTTACAGTAGCATAAGTAGTATTAGTGGCGAGGAGTTTGAGACTGCCTCTGAGAGGCCAGACCCAGATGAGGAAATTGTAGAAGGAAGTGGTGCTGTTGATAAATATAGAGTTGCTAGGCCATTTGTGGCAGACCCGGATGAGGAGTTTTCTCAAAAGTCCACAGGAAGTGATGAATATGACGGTCCTGTTGTTGATTTTGCTCAGAACGTTAAACCTATTGCGCAGTTGTCAATGGATGATGATGGTTTTGAATTTGATGACTTGTCTGGTGGTGAAGAGGGTTTGGTGAGTGAAGGGGAAGATGGTGGTGGTGTTTGGCCTGTAGTTAAGGTTCCTGACATTGGGAGAGTTGATAGTGCGCTAAGAGTTAAGGTGATGGAAAGTGAAGGAGAGGAAGATGAACCATTTTCTGAGTCAATGTCTCCTGAGAAGTTTGTTGATAGTTCAGTTTCAAGTAAATTTATTGGAGTTGGGGATGTGAGTGTTAGTTCTTTGGCGGAGTCAATTGCTGTGAATGGTTTTGCTGAGGACTCAATGTCAGCTGAACAGGTTGAAGATAAGGGTGATGGTGTTACAACAGAGTCTCACAACGAGTCTTTTGTGGATAGGAAAGGAGATGTATTCAAGTTTGTTGAGAATTCTATTGAACAAGGGCCAGCACTCGAGAATTCTTTACCAGAAAAGATTGAATCAAAAAATCAGGATAGAATGCAGGAACATAGTGCAGAACTGAGCCATTTTGAAGAATTGATGGTTGAAGTGGAAGGAGTGAATGCACAAGAGCCATCTGATGGCCAAAGTAATCCATGCAGCAGTTTTGATGATAGTGGGGGTGTTTCTCTTGATCAGGACAGTGGCAATGATAACTTGGAGAGTAAAACTGAGCCAGAAATTGATTCGGGAGTTCATTTATATGATCCGTTGGTTTTCATCTCAGCCGAGTCTGCAGATGATACTATGAAGGGGAAGAAAATTCAGGTTGTGGATTCTCATTCTTTGGAACCAAATTCAACGCTTCAAAATGGTGATTTGCTTGGAACTGTTGAGGGTGATGGATTAGAAGATGCAGAATCAAGTGCTTCCAGATCCCTTAGGTCAGAAACGGAATCCGATGATGTCATAGAGAGAGCAGAGGGGAGACAAAAAGGTTTGCTTTCTGATGAAGACATTGAAGAATTAATTTTTGGAAGCTCCAGAGCAACCGGGCAGAGCAAGCATGGCTTGGAGGAAAGATTAGCTTCCACTTCTAGAACAGAGTCAGAGGATTTTCAAGGTCATTCACAAAGAATTGCCGGAGAGATTGTGACGGAATCAGATGATGAACCGGATGCGAATATGAGCGGTGAAGGAAATGAGTTATTTGATTCTGCTACATTGATTGCTCTTTTGAAATCAGCAACTGGTGGTGCATCAGATGGTGGTGGCCTCCCAAGCAACCCTGCTGATGGTTCTAATGCATTCACTCATCAGCACCACGCCGGTTCAGGTTCCTTATTCCCTTCTTTAAGTCCAGGTCCATCAATAAACCTGGAAGGGGATGTAACAAAAGACAAGCTAAGTGACGAAGAAAAGAGGAAGATTGAGAAGATACAAAATTTAAGAGTGAAATTCTTGAGACTGGTTCAGAGACTGGGTCATTCCTTTGATGATTCGGTAGTTGCACAAGTATTGTATAGGTTGGCTCTAGCTCTTGGGGGGCATTCCAGTCAAGCATTCAGCATTGAAGCAGCCAAAAGGGTGGCGGCACAGCATGAAATAGAAGATAAAGATGACATGGACTTCTCTCTGAACATTTTGGTACTCGGGAAAACTGGAGTGGGAAAAAGTGCAATGATTAATTCTATATTCGGTGAGGAGAAGTCCACTATTAATGCTTTTGAACCTGCCACTTCCTCTGTCAAAGTGATTGCTGGATTAGTACATGGAGTTAAGATTAGAATCTTTGATACACCGGGTCTCAGATCTCCTGCAATTGGGCAAACTGTCAACAAAAAGACATTAGCATCTATAAGGAAGTCCATCAAGAAGTTCCCTCCGGATGTTGTCCTTTATGTTGATCGATTAGACACCCATACCAGCGATCATAATGATTTGCCTCTGTTAAAGTCTCTCACTAGTTCTCTCGGGTCATCAATATGGCAAAATGCCATTTTGTGTTTGACGCATGCCGCTTCGGATCCCCCCGATGGGCCATCTGGATTACCTTTAAGCTATGAGGTGTTTGTTGGTCAACAATCCCATGCTATTCAGCAAAGAATCAGCCAAGCAATTGGTGATCCACATCTGATGAACCTAAGTATGATGCATCCTGTGTCTCTTGTTGAAAACCATCAATCCTGTCAAAAGAACAGAATTGGAGAAATTGTGCTTCCTAATGGACAGAGTTGGAGGCCCCAATTATTACTATTGTGCTTCTCCTTGAAAATCTTATCTGAGGCAAATTCTGTGTCAAAATCTCAAGGTCGTGCCCCTAAGAAGTTTTTTGGCTTCCGTCGTCCAGCACCTCTATCCTATTTCTTGTCATCACTGTTGCAGTCTCACACTCATCCAAAACTCTCAGCTGATCAAGGTGGTGATGGTGTTGAATCGGATGTCGAGTTGGTTGATTTTTCAGGTTCTGATCTAGAAGATGAGGATGAATATGATCAGCTTCCACCTTTCAAGCCCCTAAGGAAATCTCAGGTTGCTAAGCTCAGCAAAGAGCAAAGAAAAGCCTACTTTGAGGAATATGATTACCGAGTCCAGCTTCTTCAAAAGAAACAGTGGAAAGAGGAGGTGAAAAGGTTGAGGGGGATGAAGAAAAAGGGCTATAGGAGCAACAATGATGATGAGAGGGAAGATGGTAACCTAGAAGATGATCCTCCAGCAACTGTACCAGCTATGTTACCTGACTTTGCCCTACCACTCTCTTTTGATGGAGACAATCCTGCGTATAGATACCGACTTTTGGAGCCAACATCTCAGCTTCTTGTGAGGCCTGTTTTGGACTCACACGGCTGGGACCATGATTTTGGGTTTGATGGTGTCAGCCTGGAAAGAAATTTTGCTATTGCCAATCAGTTCCCAGGTGCATTCGCCTTTCAAATAACAAAGGATAAAAAGGAGTTCAATATTCATTTAGATTCCTCAGTTTCAGCCAAGTTTGCGGAGAGCGGTTCAACCATGGCAGGACTTGACATTCAATCTGTTGGAAGGCAGCTGGCTTACATCTTCAGAAGCGAAACCAAATTCAGAAGCTTCAAAATGAACAAAACATCTGGTGGAGTATCAATCACTTTATTGGGCGAAAATGTGGCAACTGGACTTAAAATTGAGGATAAGATTGCTGTTGGGAAGCACTTGGTTTTATCAGGAAATGCTGGAGCTGTGCAATGTGGCGGTGACATGGCATACGGAGCCAACCTGGAACTGCGACTCAAGGATAAAGATTTTCCTATCAGCAACAACAATTCCAGTCTGGGTCTGTCATTGATGAACTGGAGAGGTGACCTGAATCTGATGGCCAACCTACAGTCTCAGTTCTCTGTAGGACGGAGCTCTAAGATGGCAGTCTGCATTGGATTGAACAAGCAGCGAAGTGGGCAAGTTACTGTCAAATTAAGCAGCTCCGAGCAATTGCAGATGGCTCTCATTGGTATTGTTCCTATTGCACTGTCTGGCTTTAGAAGTATTTGTCCCGGTTCTGCTGGCCGAAGCACGTCATAGTAGGTGCAGCATCTCTTCGTTATCAATGGCTATGGCTGTCCCGATTGGATTTGTTTTCATAATACTAAACGCTTTTCCCTGTAAAACGACAATAATGTTCAATTTTCAGCTGTAACATCAATGAGATGGAACCTAAATTGTGTTTATCTTTACAAGTATTTTCTCATGTTGATTTAAGAGCATTGCAGATGGCTCTCATTGGTATTGTTCCTATTGCACCGTCTGGCTTTAGAAATATTTGTCCCGGTTCTGCTGGCCAAAGCACCTCATAGTAGGTGCCGTGCAGCATCTCTTCGTTATCAATGGCTATGGCTGTCCCGATTGGATTTGTTTTCATAATACTAATCGCTTTTCCCTGTAAAACAATAATTTTCAACTTTCAGCTGTAACATCAATGAGATGGAACCTAAATTGTGTTAATCTTTACAAGTATTTTCTCATGTTGATTTAAGAGTATTGTTTTGGCTTGAATCCGCGGCTTAGCTCTACAAACTTTTCATGGTTGGTTTGGTTTAGATTTTATCAAATATATCAGATTGGCACAACCACAGAATTCAGCGGCCATTTCTCTAAAAGTGTTTTATCAAAATGTCACAAATGCAGTCCATTTTGGGATATGAGGCAGGGTTTACTTCAAAACGACGCCAGACTGTTTAAAGGATAGTTGAATATTTTGTCCGTTCTTTTATTTAAAATTTTCCCTTTTACGATAAGGGAACAAAAATAATGCAATATACTATATTCAATTGTAAAATAAAAAATTAAAAACCTAATTACAATTGCTAACTTTTATTAAAATATTTAATAAAATTATACCCAAAATTTCAAATTCATGGGGTAGGCTCTGCAGTAAAATTAATTAAAAAAAAAAAGGCGACGAGGTCTTGTTTTTTAAATAAAAATATTAAAATGATATGTGCAGAAAAATTAAAGCCTGAAGGTTGTGGCCGTATACATCCACATGATATTTCACTCAGTCTGAGCATACGCTACAGTGGCTGAAAATGGAGAATCTCTGTAGCAAGTGAATGAAATTTATGAATCAGAGGAAGAGTAAAAGATAAATAAGAATAATAACTTAAATAAATAAAATAGAAATTAGAAAATATGTCGTTCATTTTGAAGTCATTTGCTTCAAATTCATCTGTATCGAGTCCAAGAGAAGCTACAATTGCTGTGATGCAGTCCTCTTCGTATAGAGTACGTAGAAATATACATTCATTTTCAGCTCTATTTTGCACTGATTCTCTCTCTCTCTCCTTTTCGTAATTTTGTTTTGGAATACATGTCTTTTGGTTATTAAGAAATTTCTTGTGGAAATGAAGCAACCTGAAAGCTTGCTTATGATTCGTTTATTTCCTTTTTCTTGCAGTTCCTCGCTAACGAAAGAGAGCTTTAGCTCTTATTTTTATTTTATATTGGTCTCACTGAAGCTTGTGCCAACAGATATTTTATTAAGCTTAGTGTTTGAATTTAATTCGAACTAATTTTGATGCTAATGCTAGTTTTTGAGCTTTGAAATTGAAATACTTGATTAGGTTGGTTATGAATTTAAATTCTAATGCTAGCATTAATTGCTTGCTAAAATGTCTTAGAAGAGTGAGAAGGTCAGCCACATGTTTGGTTATGTATTCAGAAATGCAATCTTACTGTGATAAAATGTACAATATTTGCATTAACAAATGCTGGTGGAGTTTAAATTGGTGCTGATTAATTATGTTGTTAATTTACAGGTTTTGTCACGAAGAACTTGTTCATCATTTAGGAAAAAGGCTTCTGTTAACTTATTTGATTCCAGAGGAAACTCTTCGCTTAAATTTTTATCTTTCTTAAATGTGACTTACTATTCAGTGTGGTCTGGTGATGAATTTTGTTCTTCGTCCAAACGAAGGTCTCGAGGACCTGTTATGGCTGCTAAGAAAGCAGCTGAAGGTGTGTGTGTTTTGTTGTTGTTTTAACTAATGAAAAAATGATTATCCCGTTGTATTAAAATGCGCTAACAACTTTTTAAGGATTTTGGGTTCATAAAAAGTTACTTTTTATTGCATGATTGTGACTGTTCAGGGGAAAAGAAAGAAGAAGGAAGGTACAAGCACACTGTTGATTTGCCGAAAACAAGTTTTGGCATGAGAGCAAATGCTTTAGTTAGGGAGCCTGAAATTCATAAATTATGGGATGACCAACAGGTGTTCATGCGAGTTGCAGATAAAAACGATGGAGTGAGTATCATAGCTATCGTTTTGCTCTTGTTCTACGTTTATGAACTTATTAGCTGACCCAAGTTACTGGTTCAGGAAAATTTTGTTCTTCATGATGGTCCTCCATACGCTAATGGCAACCTACACATGGGACATGCTCTAAATAAGATATTGAAGGATATAATTAACCGCTATAAGGTAGCTTCCTTACATACCTCTGACATCATTTGTACTTATGCATTTAAGTTAATACAATTAATTTTTGAATCAGAAAAAAAGACAAGAATAATATTTGCCATATCTCAAATGAAATGATTAAAAAAATAAGGCCTGGTTCTAAGGCAATATATTTATTTAAGCAAAACGCTTCAAATGGTTCATGATTTTGAACTGATGTTTTAATCTGATCAAATGCTATTCACTGTTTTCTTTTTTTGACAGCTTCTACAAAATTATAAAGTTCGTTATGTGCCTGGTTGGGATTGTCATGGCCTGCCAATTGAGTTGAAAGGCAAGCATCTTTCTGTTTGCTGGCAGGCTTTCTAATGTACTCAGTTATGTTCAATATACAATTATATTGATCCTTTATTTCATGCTGATTGTGTAAGAGGATACAATCAGAAAGCTGCCATTGAGATTGTCTGTGGATGTAAAATTTGTAAAAAATATGTAAAAGAAAAAATCTCTATAAAATTGGAATATATCTCTGATGATAAGGCTGTAGACAATAATGGATTTCATAATTTAATTGTCTCAGAATTGCAATATCTACCATCATGAATTTGCTTTAGTCGATTATGTGATGGGGCAAATTTCACCCTTTCAATTGTTTGATTCTAAAACATTTCTACTGGGCAAATTGCAAATTTCAATGGAATATTGATTACTAACCATTAAGTAATTCTTTTGACCATTTGCATGGTGCAAGCACGAGTTATCCAAAAATGAAAAGTTCTGAGCACACATCTTAAAGGATTTGATTGTCATTTTGAATTATATCAGTTCTGCAGTCACTGGATGAAGATGCCAAAAAGGATCTCACACCATCAAAGCTAAGAGCAAAGGCAGGCAAATTTGCCAGGGCAACGGTCAAAGCTCAGATGGCATCATTTAAGGTGACATCCCAGTTTCTGTGCTCTGAGTTGTTCTTTTTATTGTCCATTCATTGATCTTTTAAATATTGCTTTGTGGTCATTTGCTATTATATGGTATTTCCTTTTTCTAGTATTTGAAAGATAATATGAACATTTGATTGACAGATATTGATCTAGCAAATTCTTGAACTTTGATTTTAATATTTGCAGCGCTATGGAGTATGGGCAGACTGGAATAATCCTTATTTGACCCTGGATCCTGAATATGAAGCTGCGCAGGTATCAAATATTGCTTTTTCCTGTAGTACTTGGTTAGGTGCTTGAGCCAAAATATTATTCATAACCCTGAAGTTTTTCTATTTTCATCTGAATTCTGGTTATCATGCTTGGTTTTTTCCTCCATATAGATCTTATAACTGAGTGAAAATGATACGCCTTTAGTTTATTCTATGACATACCTTGATTATATATCCTTCGATTGCTGGTCATTTTGTACAAGAAAATCAATTAATAGTTTAATTAAGTATGGTTTAATTTCCAATACCATCTGCCAGATTGAAGTGTTTGGCCAGATGGCCCTTCAAGGGTATATCTATAGGGGCAAGAAACCAGTTCACTGGAGTCCTTCATCTCGTACTGCTCTTGCAGAGGCTGAATTGGAGGTAAATCAAGTGTTCTTATTGTGAATTAAAACTTGTTAATAAACTGTGTTCAAGTATGTTTATTTGAGTTTTACTTTCCCATTCAAGTTTAGACAGTCATCCCCAACCTGGAAATGGTTGATTTATGAGTAAAAGTTATAATTCGCGACTTAAAATTTGCTTCTATTTCTTTTGAAGAACGTCATTGTCAAACTCATTTTCAGTGTCTTTTTCGATGCAGTATCCAGAGGGGCATGTTTCAAGAAGCATATATGCTGTCTTCAGGATGGTGAGTGCACCTCCAAGTACAAATGGTTTATTAAATGAATTCCTGCCGGACTTGGGCTTGGCCGTATGGACAACAACCCCCTGGACTCTACCAGCCAATGCTGGTAAGTCATTGTTTAGTTTCACCTTTCATGTTGTTGTCTTAGTATATCTGTGTTAGGAATTAGTAAAGAAAGTGATTGGTTATGTTTATTGTTTATCAGATTGCAACAGTTTTTTTAATGGTCAAAAGCCAAAACTTTGACTTTTTACTGTTTTGTACAACTCCTGTTGCAGTTATCTCAATATGGCTATGGTGTTGAGTTTACTTCTGTACTGGTGATAAAGTACACTTGTTAAGTTGTTGTGCACAACCATCTTTTGGGTCATAATATTTTGCTTTAGTTCTTTCATCAGCTGAACTGAAGGGTGAGAACCATATAGTATGGAAAGATTATCTCATACTACGAATTTGTTGGTCCTAACGACTTAGCAATTCTATTTTGTTGGTCCTAACCACTGAGGTGCTTAATTAATCTATTGTATTTATGCTACCTTGACAAAAGAAAGAATGTATTTTTTGCACTCATAAGAAATGTACACTTCTTCTTGCCTTTTTGTTTTTAGGTACTATTTTTTGATAGGAATAATATCTTCTTATAATCTGTCATTTCCTTTTTCCTCTTTTTCTCAGCTGTTGCAGTTAATGCCAAGCTACAATATGCTGTCGTGGAGATACAATCCTTGTCGGAAGGTGATTCTGCAGCCCCTGCAAATAAGAAGAGTAGGCCTGGAAATGTTCTTAAGGATCAAAAGAAGGTTTTCATTATTGTGGCATCTGACCTTGTGCCAACCCTAGAAGCAAAATGGGGCACGAAGCTTGTTATCAAGAAAACATTGGCAGGTTCAGATCTTGAAAACTGCAGGTTTGAATTTAAGTAGAAACACATAGCATTACTCATTTCCTTTGGTTACATACTTCATCCTTTTGAATTCAAATTGGAAAAAATATATATATATAATGAATTCATTATGTATTTTCTAAAATCTGGTCTTCATTGTGGCTTCAGGTATGTGCACCCAGTAGATAACAGGCAATGCCCGGTTGTGATCGGAGGGGATTATATTACAACAGAATCGGGGACAGGGCTGGTGCATACAGCTCCTGGTCATGGTCAGGAGGATTATGTGACTAGCCTTAAATATGGACTGCCAATACTTTCTCCAGTAGATGATGAGGGAAGGTTTACTGAGGAAGCAGGAAAGTTTAGTGGGCTTGATGTACTTGGAGATGGTAATGTTGCTGTTGTGACATACTTGGATGAGCAAATGTCCCTTATCATGGAAGAATCATATGGTAAGTTGATACTCTTTTCCTTTTAAAATACAAAAAGTTATTATTGAAAGCCTAACTCGCTGGGAAGTACTCCGGTTACTTATTAATTAAATAAGTTACCATGTCAGTCAGCTTGTGAAGCTCTTGTGACTTCTCTGTTATGCAGAACATAAGTACCCATATGATTGGCGAACTAAGAAGCCTACAATATTTAGGGCAACTGAGCAATGGTTTGCATCAGTGGAAGGGTTCCGCCAGGCTGCCATGGATGCAATTGGTCAAGTGAAATGGGTTCCGCCTCAGGTATTGATGTTTACATTGGAGCATTCCAACCTTGAATGTTTGGTCCTTTCTGTGCTTTGATCCTTGTTTTAGTATTATTATCTCACAAATATCATTTACACCAATTTCAAGATCTGATTCATGCTTTATTTATATTCTGTGAAATCTACTAATTCACTAATTCAGTTCTTTCTGTTTGCCCTTCCTATACTTGTCAATTTTCTCATTTGCCTTTTGATGATCATATCTGCTTTATTGTAAAAATTCAAGCTTCTT
The DNA here is from genome assembly GCA_030449925.1 of Citropsis articulata. NCBI lineage: Eukaryota > Viridiplantae > Streptophyta > Magnoliopsida > Sapindales > Rutaceae > Citropsis > Citropsis articulata. Next base: position 203,823 of record JASUUH010000224.1, read on the forward strand.
AAGTTTGATTATTTAAGAATCGTGAAGGTAGTCTGAAGCATTTTCTTCTTGTCTTCATAAAATTGATTAAGCAGAAACCATCAAGTTGGTGTAATATCATTATGTGGTTTATTTCTTATTGTCTTCATAAGGATTGATTAGATGGAAATGATCAAGCTAGTGTGATATCATTATGTTGTTTAGCTCCTTATTACCTAGATTTTCCAGCCAATGAGTATAAAGTCTGGCACAGCTTCAATGAGTATTTGGTAGCTGTTATAAATGAGTTTAGCCAGTTAGAGCTTTTATATTGTTTTGTTGTTTGTTTGAATTTACCTGTCATTTGCACTTTAAATTTACTAAATGGTCTCAGGTATCTATTGGTGTTTCCATTTAATCTGTTTGCACGATTATTGTTCAGGCAATAAACAGAATTTCGGCAATGACTTCTGGCCGCTCGGACTGGTGCATATCAAGGCAAAGAACATGGGGGGTTCCTATTCCAGTCTTTTATCATGTGGAGTCAAAGGAACCACTTATGAATGAAGAGACTATTGATCATATCAAATGTAAGAATGCTTTCTTATTTTTGTTTTCTATGCAGCTCTATTTAATTTCCTAATGGCAAAGTTATTATCTGTATAGTCCTTCAGTATTTTCTTTTTTTCTCATGTTACCGGTCTGCATTCTACATTTCTTTCCCCTGTAGTTCTCTATATACATGGCTTATGCAACTTATATATTTTGAAGTTCTGGTCTGTTATTGGACTTTTGATCGTGTATCTGATTTTATCTTTGAAGCTATAATATCTCGAAAGGGCAGCGATGCATGGTGGTACATGGCAGTGAAGGATCTCCTTCCTGCCAAATATCGTGATAAAGCATCCGAATACGAAAAGGGGACTGATACGATGGATGTCTGGTTTGACTCAGGTACTGCAGTGTGAAACCTTGTTGGCATTTGAACATACTCATGAAGAATAGTGCTAGATTTCAACATTCTTTGTTGCATGACGGATTCTCAAATGTATCTTCTTGTTTCATATCTCAAGTTCCATTATCCTTTTTGTTTCTGTGTGGAAACAGTTGTTTCTCCCTGTTGTGTTTCTCGTGTTCCAGCTTTATTTTCTCTGTGGTCATCTTCTCTACCAATCTGAGGTTGTAATGAATAATGGAAGCTCTCACCAATCCACCTTGGACTTTGCTTTCACTTATTATTATTTTTTTTTCAAGAAAAAGGATGTAGTGGATTTGTACATTTATTTTGGGGAAAAAAAAAATTCTCTTTGCTGATCAGTATAATTGCATGATATTTTGTTCTGAGATTAATCGCTGCTAATGCCACTAATTATACTTTGTAACTTAATTAATTAATAGTAATTTATTGTTGGGAATTTGATCTAGAATCTCTGCATCCGTCATAGTTGTGAACAGATAAATTATTGGAATGGATCAAGATAATTACTGCCTATAAAAGAAATTTTCATTACTTTTGATGATTATTCTACAGCTGCCACTGGTACAATATATTACTGACTGCATTATTGCATTGCTACTTTACTTTTTGGCTGAAAAAATAATCTTCCTAATTTCAGACCAGCCACAACTATTCCATGAGTAAATATCTTCTTATTCTGCATGTGCGGTGTGGCCTTTTGTCGTTAAACTCTACTGTCGCTACTCGAAAAATGCTTCTCAAGCTCATCTCACATGTTGCGTTTCTAGGAGTCTGGTTTCTTAGTTGCTTATCCCCATTTCTGGTTTCTTAGTTGCTTATCCCCATTTCAGGCTCTTCTTGGGCTGCTGTTTTGGGAAAAAGAAATGGACTTAGTTTACCTGCAGACTTGTACCTTGAAGGTACAGATCAGCATCGTGGATGGTTCCAGAGTTCTTTGTTAACAAGTATTGCAACTGAAGGTAGTCAACATCTTCTGATCCATATTAGATGCGTTTTTTTATATGCAATATTTCTACCATACATATTTTGTATTTTCCTTTTTCACTATTTTTGAGAAAATTGCTGATCTTTGCCAAAATTGTTTATCATAAAATTTTACAGCAGTTTTTCAAATCATCTATATTCATGTGCATTTTTTGGGATATGATACGGATATGAATTTTGTATTGAGTAGTATTTAAATAACTAATTTGGATATAAATAAGAAGTCTTCTTAAGTTATTTATTAAAAAAGGAAGAAGAATAAGTTGCTATGTTCTACCGATATCCCTTCTTGTTGTGATGGCAAGAAAGTAATGGAGTGCATTCAAAATTTATTGATTTTCAATCTCTAGTCATCTTGATTGCAGCCAGGCATATGTTTCTTTTGCATTGTAAACGCCCGGGGACCAACTTTTATGAAGATAATTTCTGTTTTTCTTGGATGCAGGAAAGCCCCCATATAAAAGTGTTATAACTCATGGATTTGTATTAGATGAGAAGGGTTCTAAGATGAGCAAATCTTTGGGTAATGTTGTAGATCCACAAATGGTGATTGAGGGAGGGAAAAACCAGAAGGTTGGTTATTGTTAGGCCTTGATTCAATTTTTTTGTTTTTATCTTTTTGGTCCGTCCTTTATCAATGTTTGTCTCCTGTTGGCAGGAAGCACCTGGCTATGGAGCTGATGTTTTGCGACTCTGGGTTTCCAGTGTAGATTACACTGGTGATGTAATGTTTGGTCCTCAGGTCCTCCGTCAAATGTCTGACATATACAGGAAGCTGCGAGGAACACTGAGATACCTTTTGGGCAATCTGCACGATTGGAGAGTATGTTTAATTTTTTGATGATAGGAGTTTCAAGTCATTTCTAGAATTGAGCAGATATCTTTACACCTACGGTCGTAGCTGCAGTGTTTTTCTGTTATATGTTCATATCACCATGCTTACAACCTTGCTACACTCTTTCTCCTTCCCTCCATAAGCTAAGAAGCTTATATTGCATTCTACATTTTTGTTCTTTTGTCTAACTTTTCACTGGAAATTGTTTCTTGCTTCACATTCTGCAGTTTGTATACTGATGCCATCTACCTGAAATTTCATTTATTTTGTTTCTTACATGTGTAATTGTGCTCTTGGCAGGTTGGTAATTCTATTTCCTATGATGATCTTCCCATGATTGATCAGTATGCTCTATTTCAACTTGAAAATATTGTGAAGAACATCAGAGAGAGCTACGAAAACTATCAGTTTTTCAAAATCTTCCAGGTATGTTTCCTTAAGGCATGGATTGTGGACGTTATAATCCTATTGACTGTTCATATGACTTACATATTGGCAGGAGACTTCTAAAAGCGCATAAAGCAAAATATAAAGTTACTTGCCTCAAACCCTTTTTTACTCCATGAAATTTAGCGCGTGAATGTTTTCATCTTTCAGATTATACAAAGATTTATCATTGTTGATCTGTCAAATTTCTATTTTGACGTTGCCAAAGATCGCCTTTATACCGGGTAAGTCCTCCTTTGTCATTCACGCGTATCGCAATTTGTTTTCTTAATTTGGTTTTCCTTATGATAGAGAAATTGTTGCACATGTTTAAATTCCAGCATTCCCATGATTACGATTATTATATGATGTTTCTGAGATTGTAAAATGCTCTCTTATTGCCTTGCAAGTCCTAGTTTGCAAGAAAGCACAAAAGAGTCTTAGAAATATTTGCACCCAATAGAAGTCCAAGCTGTCTTAATATGCATATGATTTTAGTAAAGAAAAACTAAAATTTGAGGGGGTGCTACATTGATAAATCAATTTTATGCTTTATACGTAGAATTTGTAGATTATGTCATCTCAGCCACACGGGGGACAGCTTGTCACTTTGGAAATTTTCTTCATGATAATATTTTCTTTTCCTGCTCCTTATCACCCCTGGTAAATAAAATTTAAAAAAAAAAAAAAAAAAAAACTAAGATGATCAATTTCAGGGGCACAAGAAGTTTTACAAGGAGAAGCTGTCAAACAGTTCTGTCTGCACATCTTCTTTCCATTGTGAGAGTAATTGCTCCGATACTGCCTCATTTGGCTGAAGACGTGTGGCAAAACCTCCCCTTTGCTTACACCCTTGAAGATGGTTCGGCTCCTGAATTTGTTTTTGAATCAAAATGGCCTGTCTTGGATGAAAAATGGCGTACATTTCCTGTTGGAGAAATTGATTTCTGGGGGAAAATTCTTGAGGTAATTGTGGTTGTCACATACTTAAATGAAACAGAATGTTTTTCTGGTTTTTGATTGGATCTCTTAACAATTTCAAGGATTGTTTGTCCAATGAGTTTGAATGTGCCCATGTTGTATTGGATTTTTGAGTGAATAATATGCTGATTGAATTTTCATCAAATTTTCTCATGATGCGTCTAGTGGATTACTATACACATGTGAAACGGTGAAAAAAATTCTGAGAAATCTATAGTAGAATTCCTTGTTTGAAAGTACTGTTGAAAACTGTTGCGATAGAATATTAAAAAGTTGCTAGAATAATTAATATTATTTTTTATGCTTTTTCTGACCATACTTGGCTGTCTGAACCAACTTTGGCCAGTTGAGAACAGAGGTGAACAAGGTTCTGGAAGTTGCTCGCACGGGAAAATTGATCGGTTCTAGTTTGGAGGCAAAGGCTTATCTATTTACAGATGATGCAAGTCTGGCTTCCAGATTGCGTGAAATGTGTACAGCCAAGCACGACGCAGACACATTGCAGCGCATATTCATTACATCTCAGGTAAGCAGAATCCTTTTCTTCAATGAGCTACTCTCTTCACATTTACTCAATCCAAATGACGATGTGCAGGTGGAGGTACTTCCATCTATAGCGGATGAACTGATTAGGATTATTCCTTACTCTGGCGAATATCTTGTCGATGGGAAAGACAAAGTTTGGATTGGGGTATCACGTGCCGAGGGCTCAAAGTGCGAAAGGTGTTGGAATTACTCAACACAAGTTGGATCCTTTGTGGAGCACCCCACGCTTTGCAGCCGCTGTTATGACGTTCTTGCTGTTCAACCAATACCTTCCATGGCGGCCGTCAGCTGATTATTCAAAAAACAGAGGAAGTGACACTGTCTCTTCAAGCCCGTCACATCGCGGATTTGTTGGCTATTGTTTGTGTTGATGGGCATATATGCCCAAAGCACCGACATTACCAGATTGGGCTTCCAAGTTAATTTTCCTTTCGGAACTCATCCGCTGGGTCATCTCAACCAATCAGTAATTATGCGCTAAGCCCGTAGAAATATGTACCAAGTTGAACTGAAATTCTTTGGTTATAATTTCTTTTACCCCGACAAAGCATTCGAGGAATACCCATTATAGGAAAACAGAGCCTGTATTATTTTCCTTAGGTAATGGACGGCTATTTTCCATAGGAGGTTGTATTTGTTAGAATATACATGCCTAATTAACACTGATCGATTCTTATTCAAAAAATTGGGGAAAAAAAAGGCAGTGAACTATCCAACATGATAAAAGGAGGATAACTAAAGCCACCAAACTGAATCTGATAATTTGTTAACCAGCCAAGTCTCAGGGTAATCATACAAAATGCGTATTCCAGCAACAATAAGGTTAAAATTCGTAGCGCTCTAATATACAGGAATCATGAAAAATGATCAAAAGTGACCAAGACGACTGCTGTAGAAAACTTTTAAGTTACAAACATGATCTTGTTAATATTTATCCAACCCTAGATTTCGAAACATACATGATGATTACTTATTGAAGCTGGGCACCTCAACTTTGAGATTGTAGTTGTATTAACTCCGGTTCCTCTAAATCCTCCGCTTGAATTGGTATATCCTGTTACATTGGTTTAAAAAATTTACTGCAATTGACATTATAATGGAGTAATCTTACAATATGATCATGTGATGCTTAACTACAAATAATCCTGGGTGACATTCTGGCACAAGGTTAAACAATTCAGTATTGCACAGGCAAAAATCTAATGAAAGAATTGGCCAATACCTGTGAATGCATTAGCTGATGTGGTTGCTGATCTTGTGTCAGTACATAGGGTTGCGGTTGGGACATTCTGTAATAGGGTTCTTTAAGATCAAGCTTGCAAGATGATGTCTGAAGTATTCCTCCTTGGTCAGCACCAGGTCCCCACATTTTAACTAAATTTAGTTATAATTAGCGCTTGTTGGAAAACCAAGAAGACAAGCCACTAACACTTAACAAAATAGAACAGGAACCAACCTGACAATGTTAGATATATGGTGTAACTCTGAGCACTGTGTGCAATCATGCGGAGTTGACCTGTTATTTCTTGTCCCGCCATAACATACAGTGGCTGAGAGAGAACACAGCGTAATTGGTACCAGTGGGTAGTAGGGGCACCAGGAGCAGTAGTTAGCCACCTTTGTACGGTACTGTTTGATTAAAGCAGTTCAATTAGATAGAACCCCATGATCTCAAGATAGCAAGACAATGTATAAAGAAATTAACTCCATGGCTGATGTATTTTTGACTGGTTGATTGATTGCTGATTTATTACCTCCCATCAAACAGTACATCAAACCAGCAAGCTAAACCATGTACTCTGGTGCCGACAGAAGATATGAATTTCAATGGAATATCAATTTCATATAAATTCTCTTCCTGCACATGGGAGTAAGAAAGGGTTAAATAATGATTTGTGATAAAGTATGAAAAGCAGTATAGTTCAATTTAAAGAATAACAATGAAACCAAGAAAGAATTTTAAGATAACAGTAATAAATGAGAGGTGCTTGGCACATGTTCAGAATATGACAGCATAAGAAAAGAATCACAACATTTGAAAGCTACTAAACAGCCGACACATGTAAATAAGCAGCTATGCAGATAGTAGTATAGACGTCAATGATTTTTGGGAGATAATAAGTCACATCACAACTTATGAAGATATTGAGAATAATCATTTGTAAGGGGAAAAGAAACCATAGAACCCCGAACTACAAATTAAAGGGTTAAATTAATACCTTTGTTTTCTTAAAATCTATCACGTGTGAAACCGCAGGGGCCACCAATAATCTCGGATCAAATGCATCTACCACAGGCTACATTAAATATTGAGATGGAGACTATCAGTTAAGATGGGTTAAGCAGATACGGTCACAGGAGTAATGCAAAGAAAACACCGAGATACACTTTAACCCTTTAGTGACAGCTTATCAAGGCTTCTGAGAATTAGGAAAGCACTAGCAGAAGATAAGTCTCAACGCTTTTATTATTTGGGTGTATGTTTTACCTATTTTTTGATTTGGGTACACATGCGAGATGAGAAAAAACTTTCGAGTTTTTGGTGCTGCTTGGACTCTAACAAAAAGCATCAAATAACTGGATGAATGTAACATTCTATCCTCATTCTAGAGCATCCATTTTTCACAAGACTTCAATAAGGAGCGGAAAAAACTGCCAATTTGACCAGATGGAAAGATAAAAAGGATGTGAAGAGGATTATCTCAAGGTTGACTTAGCTTCTAAAGCTTATTGGACTTTCCACAAAGGAAAAACTATCATGGAGGTTGACCACAACATAGATTCGTGAAAATATAACAGACCTGAGAAAAGTATCCATGGAATGCAGATCCATATAAGGGTGTCAGATCAACCCCATAATAATTTTGTTGCTGCCAGAAGAGAGCCTGCAAAAAGGTTTAAAAGAGAAAATAAATAACAAAAAGTTAATTACTTTGTAGTGAAAACATGAGGCACAACACAATATAATTTGAGCCAACTGCAAACCTTATTCGCAATTTCAACAAACAAATATTCATCGCTAAAAGGAGCCATATGAATCCTACAACAGCAATTATCTTTGAATCAAAATGATTGGAGGTTAAGTGCAGGGAGATTCAAGATTTAAAAAATAATGAGGGACAATAAGGGATATCAAGGGTGATATTTACCTTCCAACTGAAGGAAACATTTTTCCCATTGGGACAAGAAATCGATCTCTAGCAATCACATAGGTCTCCAACATTCTTTCATTCACTAATAAGGTGCCTACAAGCCACATCCAAAAGCAAGTAAAGAAAAGTCTAATGCAGACTTGCCTAAAAACACATTTGCAATGCTATGCTGACTCCATTACAACTCTAAAGCACTCTACTTTCTGACCGACCAAAATTCACCCTAACCAAATAGAACTTTGACCATAGCTGAGGCTCAAACCCTATGAAAGTTAAACAATATACAAATTTGATTGTCCATTAGTGTAACAAAAGCAATCATGATATATATACGTACCCATTGGCTCAGAGATCAGAATATCTGCTTTCTCTGGCAGTTCAACTTCTTCAACTTTACCCTTGATCACCTACAATTTCATGACATAGTGCAGGAATAAAACAAGATAACAGACTAACAAGATCAAAGACAGAAAATTTGACATTACGAAAAAAAAACTCACAGTTATTCGTTCTGCCAACGATGGATTTCCCGCAATAAGTTTGCGAGCATATTCAGCCATTTCAGATGCTTCCACAGCATAAACATGTTTTGCACCAGCCTAATTGGGCAAAGTGAAGGAATACAATATCAAACTGCAACTTTGCCCCAAAAAATAAAACAAAAGAAGGGCATCCCCAGGCAAGATGCAAAATAAACATAATTATAGGTTTATAATCATAAGAAATTTTACTACTAAAAAGACAAAGCAAACCTGAGCGGCAAATAATGACAATATACCACTACCAGCACCAACGTCAATAACTACACGACCGGTAAAATCTGCACGATTCTCTATAACTGCAGCATAATAGGTTCCTGACACAAAAATAGCTTATATATCGTCAGCAAATCTAAGTAACCCTGTTTGGTTGCTCTATAGCATACAATTTACTCGTATTAATATAATACATTCAGTGGTAAAATGCTATGTGAAGTTTAATCAGGTCTAAAACAAATCCAAATTTAATTGTGAAAAGCATGACAAAGGGAAAATTTTGTACAGGTCCATGACATAACCTGTCCTGACGTAATCCTGTAACATATTTTGCTGATGTAGCAGTTGCCCATAATAATGGAAGTACATCTTAGCAGAAGATGGCTCTACTTTATCATCAAACTTGCTCTTTAAAAAACCTGACACATCTCCATTTGGTAAATGCGTTCCTGGAAAGCAAACCAAAAGAAAAGGATTTGAGAACAGGTATAAAGCAAAGCGCACCACTGCATCTAGAAGTAAAGAAAAAGAAATTTTACAATCACACATCGGCAGTTCTTTTCTAAAGGTAATATAGTACCCAGCCCTGTTCCTTCCCCTTTTTCTGAGGGCATATCTGCATTTAATTTCAAGCTTTAATCAGACTATAATAGTCTTAAAGAGAAGATTAGATTGGATAAACAATCCACTGACCCCTACCTAGCTGGAAAGAAATTTCTCCTACTAACTACCTAGGGTTCAATTCCTTGACCACAATAGTAATAGATATAGAATATTAAGGAGACTTGGCTTGTCAAAAGGAGGGTTTCCTTGACATTTTGTATTGGTCAAAATGTTCTTTATGAAGATAATTGCGTACAGATGAGATACAAGATATGGAGCAGTACTTCTCCAATTTAGTTCTTGATTTCATGCAACTTCACCTTTACTACACTAAAACCTGACTTAAACTTCATTCACAAAAGAATTTCAAAAGAGACTGGGCAAGGAAATGTTAAAGCACTAAATTGTAAAGTGAATACCAGGCACAGACACAAAAAGTATGTAGAGAGATCATAACAATGATACATGAACAAATGAACTGAGTGGGTAGCACAAATAAATAAGAGAAAAAAAAAAAGGAAAAAAGAAACATGCCAAATGGAGTGTCCAGTGATCTAAGTTGATATCATATATCAATGACATTTTATAACAAAATCATAAGCAGATGTCCAAAGGAGCACCTTGGTCCTTAACTTCAGTCTTCCATTGCTCAAATGCACAATGGAAGGCCCTGCTCTCTTCCTCATCTCTAAACTGGATAGTGATTCCCCGTGAATATGATTTCTGGTTCAATAGTGATACTGTTAAAAATGATGCAACATCTGGAACTACTCATAGGATCATACTATGCATAACAAAACCAAACATGATGCTAATCATAAAACGTAATATATAATATATATATAATATATGCCACCTACGATTTTCAGAGGGCAAAAACATAATATGCATCATTGTACCAGGGGTCCTGGTGGAATTCAAATAAAAGTAAGATCATAATATAAGGAAAAGAAACATGCTGCCCACACTGTTTTCAAGAAAAAGGAACACAGAGGCGGGGAAAAGAAAAGTGTGTTTGGTTACCTCTTCATTGGTATCAGAATCTTTAGAAATGCAAACGCATTGAACAGGTCCTAACTTGAATAACTGGACAACAAAGGACAAAAATAATAGTATCATAATGTTAGATTCACCAGTTTTCACAAATGCCACACATAAAAACTACATTTTGGTTGACAAGAAACCTAAGAAGCAAAAGAATTCAACAATTTGTTTATTGAAACAGAAAGGCAGAAAGGGGGAAAAAAAAAACAAAGAGCTAACATTCCAATTCCATTTCAGCTATGTGGAATCATTAACCAACCTATTGCTAAAATATGAACTTCTACTTTAACACACTGCTTTCTCAGTCCAAACAAAAAGTTATATTACAAAGAAGTAAATGTCATTAACTTAAATCGAATGTAAATTGGAAAAATGAACGTGACAACAATGAAAGAAATGCAGTGCCGCCACCAGTGTTTGGTTGCCAAGAAAATGTAAAAGAACGTTACGAAAAAGCTAAAGATTCTCTACTTTCTCAGTCCAAACACACAAAGAATCCCTCAAAAATCACACTTACCTGAGCAGTACAAGGATCGACGTTATAACCACCAATGGCCTCAGATTCTTCAGAAAATCGAAATTCCACGAGCCCGTTTCTGGCGCTGAAACGCGCAAAAACCGGCGAAGATTGCGTCAATGCGGAAGCTGAAGACGAAGACGAAGAAAGCTCCGTCACCGAAGCCAAAGCGAACTCTTGTTTGTGCTTTTGCTCCATCACTCTCAAAACCTCAGTTTCGAAAACTATTGACTCGCGAATATTTTAAAAATATTTTTCAGATGTGTATATTAAAATGATTTAATTAATAAGTATTTTTTTGCGCCTGCTTATTGTGAGCATTGGAGAGTGAGAATTAGGGTTTTAAGGGGAGAGCGCTAAAAGCCTCAAGAGTTGGTATGAACAAATTTTGCCTTGTGGGAGATTGGGAGCCGCCAAAGGGGAGCATAAAGACAATTGCTTTGTTGCTTTTATAGCTTTGATCAAATAGTTTGTCTTTTAGATACGACTGTGCTAATAGGTGGGGGTTTCAGTGTATGGCGCTGAGAAGCCACTCTTGGTTTGAAAACAAAGCTGGGCCGCTGAACGACTTGATCGATTGTCTTATACGCGTAGGATTCTCATTGATTGAACCACAACTAAACGACACCTAGATCTTTTTATTTTAGGGATTAATAAATAGATTTATTTAATTTTGATGCGATGGGTCATGTAGTTTTGGATGACGGGTATATACACATATAGTTAGTCCTAGTGAAAATATTTTTAATGATGAGATTTAGAAAATTTATTTTATATCATTTCATTATATGATGACGTAACGAAATTGTCACAAATAAATTTATTTTATAACACAAATGTAAGACGCAAGCGGGAATATCCAATCACTCTTTGTCAACTATATAAATATATATATTTGTTTTCTCCCTTCATTGATTTGGTTATTTACTTTTCAAATTTTAAGTGAGAGTAGATTGACAACGTGATGTGTTTATGAGAATCCAATAGAATAGTGAAGGAGTAAAATAAAGTGATGAGATGAGAGAAGTTTTAAGATAAGAATAGGTTCTTCGATCATTTTAAATTAACGAACTTTATAATTAACTAATGAAGTGATACAAAGTGCTTTTTCTTTTCTCTTTCGTAGTTTCATTTACTTTTAAACATTTTATCAACTAGTTATAGTAAGACACAAGCAAAACTACTGTTAGTTATTAGAGACAAGAGATAGTTTTTGTTTGAGCTCGTGAGTTGTGTGACAGATACTGATCGTATACAAAATTTGCCACACATGCGAGCTACGAGTGTTAGAACATATGCAATCTTCCTCTTATCCCTTTGGAACCTGCAAATGAAAAGATACAAAATAGAAAATAAAAATAACAGCCATGCGGGGCGGAGCCCAAGCAATAGGAAAAGCATCAGAGCGAAAATGTTTGAACGCTTGACAGTTTTTTTTGGGGACAGTGTGTTCTTTTATCTAAAGTTTCAGCGTCATTTAGAACCGGGGGTTTAAGCATATGCAGAATAGAGACAGCTGGAATTGATTACTAGACATAATCGGCAATTTTGACAGCCTGGTGGCAATGGTCTAAATGATCAATGATCATCTTGGCACTACCCATGTTAGTTGTTTTGAACACCTTGCATTGTTGGCCAGAGGAATAGCATTTTGGCCCACATTGTTGTTGGCGCAGATTTGTGAAAAAAGTAAAGCATTTTCCCTTCTCTTCAACTTTAACTACATCAAGGTAATACTTTTCCAGTACTCTTTGAACCTAACAAAGACAATAAAGCTTTCCAACTGTCATCTTACCCTATCCTAAGTTGAAACGTGTAGATTCCATTGCAGCTGGAATCAAGTTTTTGGTCCGTTTTTGGTTGGAAATGGACAATTGGACATGTACTAGGTATACCGTATGGTTACCCACAGAAAGCTAAGACTCTGCAAATGAGGTTAGCTACAGGCTGGCGCAATATAATGGTTCAGGTGGTCAGATGGAAGTTAAAACGTGAAATGTTGCTTGAAAAATACCACATGCTTAATAATCTTAGATGGAAGTTATGTGCAGAGTTGATCACATCATTCCTCAACATAGAGGATGTACAATGATGTGCGCGAGCAATTAATCATCAAAAATACCACATGCTTAGTGGCCTTGTGGAGGGCCAAAAATGCCAGTGAACTTGAATCATCTCATGCAGCCAAAATGTTGAGTCATTATTACAAACGGAACCAATTTCTACTCAAGATTGAACATGCTAAACTCTACAACAAGGCAACAGGCTACGCACTGTTAGTAGCCACCAAACCTCCAAATTTCCAATCCCTAAAGTTATTCTCCTTGCTAAGCCAGCATGTTTGAATAGACAAGTTTCTATAGTTCCTCAGACCATACAAAAAAACTTCTTGGTCTGTAATTATAACAGCATTATGACAAGACTAGTTATATTCATCTTCATTTTTCCTTTCATTTCGCCAAGGCAAAATGCAGCTACATTAATAATATAATAACACTTGATAAGCTTGACCAATCCATGGTTCAAGGCATCAGATTATCAATCAGTCTATGAATCATAGACATTGCTACACTTTCAACTAGCAAACAGGGAAATGGATGTCTCAAATTTAAAGCCAGCATCCCACTGATAAAAAATAAAAACTTATTCCTCAGATTTGATAACCCATCCTGTAACCTTACACCTCAAAACATCCAGGCAGAAACTAATAAACATCAAGACTCAGTTCAAACAAACAAGTGTATCTGTAAGAAAACACGAGTGAGGCTATAATTTCATTCAAAAATCAATATAATCTTGAAAAGAGGTTACAATATCCAGTGCTAAGCTTCAGCAATGACATGAGAATTGACATGTATCATATCATAACTTGAAAAAATAACCAAAAAGGAAAGGGAAGAGGGAAAAAAAAAGTTTCAAGTGCATGATACATTACTATAATCAAGTTGAAGCTAATCAAATTCACAACCAACTATGAGGATGCGGCTACCTTAACAACTTTAAACACCGGGTGACGAATTCCAAGCTCATCCTTAACTTCAAGAGGAGTACTAGTCTCATTTCTAATTCTCTTAACTTTCTTACTCGCAAGCGTCCTATGTTCAAATCCATACATATTCAAAACCTGATTATCCCCAAAATTAAAAGCACGATCCATCTGTTTCAAGCATCTCTCCACGGGATAATCCCCAAACTTGCCACAAGGCTTACACCCGACAAAGTGAGTAACCAATGGCCACCTATGATCGCCAAGACCCGGATGGTAATTCTCAATCATCTCCTCATACCGATCAACCAAAATGCCCCAATACCCGTGCAAATAATAAGCACTCTCCAAATACACCTTATCACCCCACTTGTCCCTTTGCGTAATCAACAAATACACCATAGCAGATTGATCATCAGCTTCGAAAACTGGCCTCCCCTTAAGCTCTCTAGTTAAAATCTTCCCAGCATCGTCCCTAATCTTCCCTTTAGGGCCCATTGGCGCCCAAACGTCGAGAAGATCCAGCGCCCATTGACAATTTCTCAACAAAAAGCTCCCAGTATTCAATCCAATCCAATTCTTTTCATCATAAACCATCTCTTTCCACCCGTGCATTACCAAATTATGATCCTTGTACCTCTCCCAAGGCACCTCAAATGCCATATCCGTAAACATGGCATCCGAATCCATCCACCACAAGAACTCAACCTCAGGATGTGACAGAAGCAATTTCCTTATCAATGGCAGCTTCGCCCAAAAGCCAGCCATTTCAGCGTCTAAAAGCGCCATGTTGTAAAATATCTCAATGCCGTGAATCCTACAGTAATCGATCTTGTTCTTTATGGACTTTAACAAGTAATGATCACCGACCGGGTTCTCGCACGGTTTAGGTGACGAACCGGTCACGAGGAGAACGCGTGGCTTGCTTGGGCGGAGAAAGTTTGGTAATTTCGGGTTCTTTTTGAGCCACTTGGATCGCTGCTCGTCCCAGTCCGATATTTTGGGACCGAGCGAATACGGCTTGCTTGGATCACGCTTCTCGTCTTCGCCTTCGTCAACAAACAGCTTATTCATATCGAACTTTTCGTAATTGTTAGGGTCTTCGGTTTTGGCGGCGTCGGTAGTTTGGACTTCCTCGAGGACGCGGTGGGGCTCCACGCGCTTGCGGTGCGCGTAGAAGTGTTGGCGAATGTCGTCGATGTCTTGTTCGGGAGTACCGAATTTACCGGCGCCGATTGTGCCACGCAGGACGATGACGGTCATGAAGAGGCATAGGAGTGTGATTTTGCCGTGGCGAATGGCTCTTTGGATCTGCCGGGCTCGTTGAGTCCCCACGCACCGTTCCAGCATCTTGACTCGGCAGCGAGTCGACTCGTTCAGTAAAAATTCCAAAACAAAGCTCTGAAGCTTCGGGATTTTAAAAGAAGGATTGAGATTGAGAGAGCGCTCTAAGGATCTGAGAATAAAAACGTAATAATTATTGAAAAGGTGAATGGAGGGGTATCAATGTAAATAGTGACAGCAATTAGGGGCAATGGAATTCAGGAAAGTCGGTGGAGGGAAGCGATGGATGAAGAAACGAAGATTCAGAGAGATGAAACTGGAAAAAAAATGAAAAAGTAAACGAAATAATTTTGTATTTGTTCCGACAATGTTGTATTTTTGGAATTTTCAAAAAAAAAAAATTTATTTGCGGGGCCCTTGCGCTTAGTCAGTTCACGTTGATGGATTTTGTTGAGTACGTACGTCACCGCTGGGGATTTGCCTTAATTTAAAAGATCATACGGCGATGGTCGTTTTAGACTTGGTTGGATCCGGTCCGGCGATTTTAGGCTTCTGGCTAATTTTTACCATATGTATTGTACTTGCTTCTAAATTTTAGTTTAAAAATTAACAAATTTGTTAATTATACAATAAGAAAGTATGATTATTGATTAAAAAATTTGTTTTTTTTTTGTGTTTTTTGTTTTAAGTTTAAAGGTTTGTATTTTTTGGTCACCACTCACCAAAAGCGATACGATTGTTGCAACATTTTTCCAATAATGGTATATTGCCGTTAATAGTGAGGGGTGGTAAGATATGCTATGCATAAATTTGGCAGTCAACCGATCATTAATCTTACGAGATCTCTCTTTTGATGTGAAAAATGTGATGGAAATCAGAATAAATGAAAGCAAATAATGCAACAAAATTTTTTCTCGAAAAAACAATAGTAATTCAAGATATCAGGCAGAGTTTTTGACGTTAAATAACAATCAGAACTCAAAATAAGACATGTGATATATTAAAGTGCATTTGTTTCGGCATTTTAACTATGATAAAATACGAGTCTTACCTCCATAGTCCTCCCTTGATTTTATAGGAAGGATTCAACACTTCCCCAAATTGAATTCACCAAGAGAATAATTTTTGCATAATTAATATTGTAATTAAGCCTTTATATTATTCACTAATACGCTACCGACATCAACTTCAAAAAGTATGTATTATATTTATAAATAATTCATAAGATGTAAATTTATTAATATTATGATAAGAAATGTGCTGTAAAAATTGACTACACATTTTGATCGTAATATACCAATGCACGAACGTAGACAGATTAATTCATTTAGATCAACCAAGTCAATGTCCAAATCAAAGACATAATCAAAACAGAAGGGGAGCAAATTAAAATGGTCAAGATAGGATGTTTCAATTCAAGCAATGGCAAGGCCAAATAATTGTGCGTCAACATGGTCGCTTTAACGTGTCTAACATGCTATATAACTGTCAAATCTTTTGTGATGTTTACCAATATTATATGTAATAAAGAGTCTTGTGTTGACCGTATGTATTAGCAACATGTGGCATGCTCACATTGCAAGTTTAATTAGATTGGGCACTGCATAATTAATTAATTAATTAGATGATCTTAGGGGAGCCCCATTCTTTTTTAATGCTTCAACGTCCATAGTCGCTGTCTAACTCCGATCAATTTAGTCAAGGAGTATGAGTTTTGTCTGTTCATTGACCCCAACCATTTTCGAGAATCAATCACGACGGCGATGTATCTTACTCGTTTAATTTCCCTTCTAATCAAATAAAACAAATAATAATACGGAAGCGAATATGAAAGGCCCGTCACATACGTACGTACATGAAAGTGATGAAGTTCCTCCAACTCCCCTTTTCAGCCTGGGGAAAGTTTCGCTTTTGAATCACCGAGGTTACAAGGTCACGTCATGTGAATTGTTTTATCGTCATTTATTGTCACGCGGTATTAATTAATAATCTGTTTATTTAAACTGCAAGTTTAACACCATTGGTAAGTCACTACATAATTGTATAAATTATTTCGTGTGATTGTAGGGAGAACTTTTCTGTTATAGTGATTTTATTCGACTCGAATTTATATAGTCGGATTCTAATATAATTTTTAAATATTAAATAATTTAATATAAAAAAAAACTTATTACGCATGCAAGCAATTGCTCATCATATAGGGGCCAAGCTATAGCTCATTTGTCTTTTATCAACAAAGAAAATTATGGAACTAATAATTAATCACAATAAGAGAAAATAGACCCAAAAAAAAAGTAATTCGATATTCCAGTGCATCTTTAATCAATTACCATATCCGATAAAAAAGATTACCTGAATCAGCTCTTCCATTTCTCAACCAAATCCCTTGTCCGAATATTCTCTTAACGAAAATATGAAACACGAATATTTTTTTATTCAATACAAATGTACAAAGTAACAATTTATTTATCAACAATGTGAGTTATGTATAGAAGTTGATACACCAATCCTTCGAATTAATTCCTAAACATTCCTTCTTAACCAATCACTAAACTAATTAATCTCCATGTTCAAAGATAAATAAGCTTATAATTAACCACAGTAAGAAACCCCATCCAAGCCAAACAAGGCTTAACCAGATCCTTAGCAAAAGGGTTAACTTTCTCAAAGCTTTTGTAACATGCAACAAGAGTACCAAAATGGGCAACACAAAACACCAAACCAAGCCGTGCAGCGCCAGTGACAAGCACAAGGGGGTCCCAAAGAA
Source organism: Citropsis articulata (assembly GCA_030449925.1). Classification (NCBI taxonomy): domain Eukaryota; kingdom Viridiplantae; phylum Streptophyta; class Magnoliopsida; order Sapindales; family Rutaceae; genus Citropsis; species Citropsis articulata. The sequence continues at coordinate 221,640 of JASUUH010000224.1, forward strand.
CGCTCAAGGAAACTTGAGCAACGTAGAGAGGCAATGAATCCGAGCGTGCATGGAAGCCACCGTCAGCCCACACTAGCCATGCAGCTAGGCTCATGAAAAATGATGAGCTCAATGTGGCTAAGTGAATGAACCATAAGGGTGGGAACCAAAATGGCTTGGGTAAGGCTCGGTAATATTTGCCTGAACCGAAGAAGTAGATTATGGCAAGGGTTATAGAGAGGGGGACTGAAATGGAGAAGGCTAAAGATCTAAAGGCGCGTTTGGCACTTATCATTTTGGTTTCTGGTTTATGGCTGGTGGTGGGGGAATTGGTTTTGTAAAGGGGATGAAGAACTTGAGAAGCCATTTGAGAAATCAGAATTTGAAATGATAATTGTGTGGAAATGGTATTGAATCGAAGGAGAATTTTGGAAGAAAAATGAAGGAGAAATGAATGTTGAGTTGAAGGAGAATTTGTGAAGAAAAATGAAGGAGAAATGAATGTTATGGAGTAATTGTAGGATTCCTTTTTTTTTTTTTTTTATTGATGTGGAATTTATTACAATTTACTTTTGTTTACTATAAATAAATATATACGGACAATTAATGTTGTGGAAAACATTGTGTAAACTTCGCAAGAATTGTCTTTTAACAATTATTTTTACGAGGAATTGTTGGTCTAATTTTTCTAAGGGGTAAGAATTATATTACATTTATATAGTTAGGGCCTAGGGGTATATAATTTGTATCTCAAATGGTGTGCCATCGTCAATTAGACAGTACATATATTAACTTCAAATTTATTTTTAGTACATATATCAACTTCAAATTTATTTTTTCTCTGTGATTGAGTTTTTATACATATTTCGAAATATTAGTAAACATGATTTTTTAATTGAGGATACATGTATCATCCTACTTACTAATAATGGGGCAAACATGTTCTAGAAATAAAAAAGAAAATCTAAAAATAAACCAGTTGAATGGTAATTAAAATATTTAAGCGAATAAAAATTATTCTCTTAAAAAGAAAATGAATGTGATTGGTTCTTCTTATCTGATTAATTTCGCATGATTAAGAAATTAAAAAACCAATGCACATACAATTATGGAAATTTAATATCCAATTTCAATTACTTTTTTTTTTTTTTTGCCGCACAATTTCAATTACTTAATGACGAGCAATAAACTTTACCGAAGCAAAACAGTTCCCAGTTTACCGAAACTACCCTCACATTTCTTTTACCCATCCTCAATCTCCAAAATATAATTGCGGCGGGAACGAGGTGCAATATGGTAATTTAGTTTTCACCAACTTGATTGCTCTCCAAAATCGTCCGCCCTATACTAGTGAGGTCTCGAACTCGAAGCTTCGTGGCGCTAGAAACTGTTTCTTCTCTTTTTCTTTTTTTGCGAGAGGATCGAGCCAGAAACTTGGAAATGGTAAATTCAAAATATTAAGGGTCTCGATTACGTTTTATTCTCAATTTTTAAGATGTATGTCATTGCATTTTATTTATATTTATCAAGGTTTTGAGTTGTTAATTTAGAGTAAATCATTGAATTTTCAAATCGATGTTGATTAGAGATGATAAGCATTTTACTGCTTTGAAAGTTTGAATTATAGTTTGGGCACATTCAGATGTTTAGTCTTGGCTTTTTGATTGTTTGATTTTCTGTTTGGTTGCTGAGAAAATGGGGGAACGGAAGCGGGAAATCCCTAACATTGGATTTTGGAACTAGAGTACGTGAAATTTAATGAAGGATTGCCCTTGTATTTTATAACTTAAAATGGTTACCCTAAAGATTCATGCGAAAGACAGAATTAATTTTTATTAAATTGTCAAGTAGATCAAAGGGTAATTACTGTAGTTGTTACTTTGGTGGAAAATATCTTGCGTCGACGTGATTATTTATTTATTTATTGTTTAGACAAGGTTAAACTCCTGCGATGGATTTATTTGTATCAAGTCTTCTTTTGTTGAATGAAATGGTTCATTAGCCTTTTTGGAGTATAATTTTGTGTGAAGGAAAGAAGCATACCAAATTACCAATAATGTGGAACGTGGAGATGTCGGCGGTTATGACTGTTTATGTTCTTACTTACCACTGGGTTTAACCAAGTGATGGTCTAAATGCAGTAGGCTGACTTTCTCTCTTCCCTAATTTAAATTCTTGGAAAAAAAAAATTTAGATATCCCAACAACCATTCTGATGGTAATCCCAATAAAATCTCCTATTTGAGACTTATTTATGACTACATCACTGCCAGATCTGTAATTTACGAGTTGCCATTCCCAGATAACTTCTTGTATATTATTCCCGCTTTTAATTTGTTTTTGGAAAATCTTACTCATAGAGACTTATCTAGAGGTGTTTATGGTGTAAGGAATGTATCTGGTGATCAGCCTAACAAATTAAAGGAAATATTTTCTGTATATCTAATGTACTACGATCTCTTAAGTTGATGTTTCGAGCTTCAAATTACATCCTTAATTGCTGATATGTGAGTAGTTATAGTGAAGCTTTTTTGCTAGGTGAAGTCTTTGTGCTTCTGTATATGTGACCTCCGATCCATCTTGTTGCAGGGATGGGGTTTTTCACATTTGGGAAAGGATAATTTGTTAGTTGGCTACCCTTCAGCACTATCATTGTTTGAACTGGATATCTAAAATCAGTCTCTTAAGATAACTGCTTGTTGTATTGATATGGGCTTTGTTTTGTAAAATTGGCATATATTGATGTATTTACCTGACTTCCTTTTCATTTCACAGGATAGTCACGATTCAGAAGATCCAAAACAGAATACTGCAGATATGACAGCTTTTGTGAGTTGCACTTTTTTCCCTTCCTCTGGAAATGCTGGTTTACGATCTATTTTCATTTCAAATATATATATAGGGTACTGCATTAGGTTGTAATTAAGAGTGGATGAATTAATTTACTTAAAAGTAAAATCTTCTCATTTTATTGAAATGATTGTGTTTGGATCTGTTGGGTAATCCTTCTAGCTCCTTTTTGCGCAGGTCCAAAATCTTCTTCAGCAAATGGTAAGCTTTTATGTTCTTTCTGTTTTTTTAATCGGGATACTCTATCTATAGCAAGCTTTTTTGATGAGTTTGTTGTATCATTTGCAGCAATCCAGGTTCCAGACGATGTCAGAGTCCATCGTTGCAAAGAATATCCTTCTCTTGTTTCACATTTTAGCATATCACTCTCTCTACACATCATTCTTATGATTATATTTTGTCACTTATTAGGTGGTATTTCAATATCTTAGGATACTGAAATGATTTTATGAGTCCATAGCACTTAAAACATGTCCATTGGTATTCTGCGGGCATCTTGCTTGAAATTTGGTCTCATGTAATATTAATTCAGTATATCTTGAAATGACCTTAGTAACAAAGTTGAAATGGTCCTCTTTCCCTTCTATTTTTTGGCTAGGGATTTTGTGACAGCTGGATTTGTAAATTTAGGCTTCAGTTATTGTGCTGATTGTGATCATCATGTTATTTTTTAGATTTTTTTTTTAAACCCTTGTTTCTTTAATTAATCTTTCTTTTGTGCCAAAGTAGTTCCATAAGATGCTATTTGAAACATGGTGGATAGATTTTGATTCAATGGGCTGTATCTGTGGCTGCATAGTGTAACATGCTTTACATGTTTCCTCTCATCCTAAACTGAGAGACAAATGAAGTGAATCATTGGTTTCCTTGACTATAAGCACTTGATGAGATGGGCAGCAGGATAGATGAGTTGGAGCAAAGCATCAATGATCTCAGATCCGAGATGGGCATAGATGGCTCCGCATCTCCGTCGCTCCCTTCCAACTCAAATGACGAACCCAACCAAGGCAGCCAATGACTCAGCTTAAAGATTTGTGACAGCGTACTATGTCAGTTTTATACTACTACTAAGTTCAAAGATTTAGAATTAAGCTAATATTGCAACTCTGAAGGCAGATGAGTATCCCAAAGGTTCAGAGTATGCCAAAGATTTTTAATTAAGTGTTCCCATGATTCTAATTTCTCGGTAAAAAAAAAAAAAAAAAAAAAAAATCTCTCTCCCTCCCTCTTGACTGCCGAATTGGCCGGTCCGTATTGGTTCATTAAAAAAATTTAGAGTTTGGAATGCCAGCCTGGTTGTATTTGATTTGTATTGCACGTGGATTACACCTGGGAAGGTAATATTTATTATTGCATAACATTTATTTATATTATTAACAGCCTCATCAAGTCATCATGCTCGAGCAAATTAATTAAGCTATTTGATTAATTCGGCAAGCATTTTTTTATCTCTTAAAAGAAAAACAAAGAGAGATAGAAAGAGAAGATCTAAAGAATTAATTGTAGGTCCTCCATTTGGTGGTAGTGGTGTGGTGGTCCTATGCAGATTCTTCAGTTTAAATTATGTTAATGCGACAAAGACATATGAGGTGTGCTTCGAGTAGCTTTTGGAAAAAAATAAAAAGATAAGATGCCATTATTGTGATTTGGAATCCCATTCACCGAATTTGAATTTTGAGTCTATTCAGGATAGTCGCTGAGTGCTTATGCCTTCAACTTTCTTCCTTCCATAACCAAAGCGACATCTCAATTCTCACACGCAAAATTATAACTGCAGAAAGGCAACGCACGGGCCATGTCGAGTCTTGGGGTGGGCATAATTTTCTGAATCGATCAACTTCAATTCGGTTCGTTTCAATATGATTAACTATTTAACATATATATTTTTTTTAAAGTTGCTTATTATAAAAATTGATTTAGATTGTTAAAATCCATCTTTGAATTATGTTACTAGAAAACAAGCTACAAACGCGTGGGAACAAAGCTGGAGCCCGTCACTCCAGTATCAAGACCAAAATAGCCGTTCCAAACAATAATTATTTATTTTTTATTATTTTTTTAAAAAAAAATTAGGTGGGGCCTTACTAATCTCATCAAACGACATTGCTTGTCTGAAATCTAACAAGAGGACGCAATGATTAACCTCAAATCTCATAACCACCGTTCCTCAAGAAGATCAATCACAAGCCCAAGAAACTTCCGGAACCCAAAAACAAATAAAAATTTGTTTGGAATTTTGCAAGACCATGAAGAAATTAGATAAATTTTTTTAAAATAAAAACATTTCACAACCATTGGACAATACTGATTTGATGACAATAAATGATTATTTCATGTAACAACAAAATGCAGACCAAAGTAATAATTACATCAAATTACTTTATTCCCACAACCACCCAATTCCAATCTTCCCTTCTTTATACGTAATTACGTAAAAACAGCGTTACAAATAATAATTTTGCAAAATAAGCTAAAAATATTAAAATTGAAAAATAAAATAATAAAATAAAGAGAGAATTCAACGCCTGCAACGGGTAATAGCACTGCACCCGCGAGAGTAAGGATTGGCCTGAGCACCAGCTCGGCAATTGTAATACGACGCGCCGCGCCGCGAGCATGGCACACTGTTCCTCCTCAGCGCACCGTAGCTGATGTACCTCCTCGTCGCTAAAATGCGCCGGTTGATCTCACTGTCCATCGCGAACTCCAAATCCAACTCCGGGTCGTCGTCGCCGTCGACGGACATACACTCGGCGATCGACCCGCGGCACTCCGATTTCACCGGAATGAAGCCCAGCTGGTGGCCGACACCATCGAAATCAATGGCCGAAGATGACGACGACGCCACGTGGACGGCGAGGATTATCGCTGCTAGTAAGAGTAAGAAAGCGCCGAAGTTGTTTGAGGCTCTCATTTTTGGGATCTTAGGAAAAAAGTTTTATGCCCTCAAAATATGGGCATTGTCTGGAATTTAAGTGATTGGGATTTAATTAATGCCACTTGGTTTTAGAGATATCTACGATATTGCCACTTGACTTTAATGTGGACTTTTACCTTTGCTTGTAATTTAAGAATGTCAATTTCTTTATGGACACAGGCACTAATTAATCTTTTGACTCAATGACGGTAATCTTCTTTTCTTTTTTATATCTATTGCGACAATTTACATAATTTTTTATGTCAGTGCAAATTCGGATTTATGAGCTCATTTTGAGTCATTCGGCTTACACCTCAATTAAAAAAAAAAAGGGAATAAAATTTAAAAGAAAAAATGATTATTTCAAAGAGCGCGTTAATAAATAAAGTGATGCCAGTTAGTGGACAACTATTGTGACAAGTGAACTTAAATTTCTCTAACAAAATCATGTGAATGCAATAACTTTCTTATTGGTGAATTGAAAGCTACTGAAATCAAATTGGGGGGTCAAATTTGTTTTGTATGCCAGTCGTGTTAGTCATCAATTGTCGACGCCCGATTGCTATAATTACGGCGCGTAACCGCGTTATATGCCACCATAGAAAAGCTATTACTTTTCATAAAAGAACTAAGAATTTGTATTAAAAATTTTTTCCTTTTTTAATCTTACCCAGCGTCTTCTAAACGAGGCCCGCATAATTAACCAGCGGACAAAAATAATGGGCTTCAGCTTCACTAAATAACAACTCTAAGCCCGTATTGGCCCAGCGCAACCCGATTAATACTTTGGCAGACTGTATAACAATTTTAATTTGGTGGGTTCAATATTAGGGTCTCTGCAATTAAGGTTTTTGAGGTTTTAATGACAACTTTAATATTTTGGCTGAGACGTGATGTTGTGATTGAATTGTGTTTGTAGTTCGGCCACGAATAGATGGTTACTTCGAAGGATCATGAAGTAGTTCAGATTAACAATGGTCATTTGGATGAGAATGGCGTTTACACTGGCCAATTTTCAACTTTTGCACTCTGCGGGTTCATCAGAGCTCAGGTGCAGCTTCCATTTTCCAATTGGTTTTTCTCGATAGTCTGCTGCAATGTGGGTTCGAATAGTGGCTTGTTATGCATTTGATCCTCTTACTGGCTAAAGTGTTGACGACGATAAGAGTATTGTAGTTTGTCAAGACTGTTAGGCATCGGTAGTGCATGGTATCACTTTGAATTAGTGGCAGTAAATTTGATAATAGTAGCAGCCGTGATTCTCCTGAACTGAAGTAGCTTAATAGAACAAAAATGGGCAGGATACTGAGATGGGTGATTTGACTTGTCCTCTTTTTTTTACAATTTTTTAAAATTGAGTAGTAACGCATAAAGCCATAATGACTTAAATTTGATTTGTCACGATCAAGCTTATCTTTCATGTAAATGTACTCTCAAATCATTGGTTTGTCAAAATTAGCTGTTGGCCGGGGCTAGTGATTATCTTTTTCTTTTGCTTCTTATATCATTCCTCAGTTTCCCGTTTATTAGTATACGAAATTGTGATTATAGTTCTTAAATACATCTGATATAGCTTGGATTAGAAGCGCAAGATTTGTTAAATTAGTAATTTTGAAGTCATTACCCGCTCAGACGGCTGGTTATGTATAATATCAAAACGGTGTCGTTTATTTGAGACTCGCTGACATCACCAAACTTTCACTTACCGCCAGTTATAAATGACACCGTTAGTTAACGCCGAAGTTGTTATAACGCCTGTCTGCAGTATCGGTTAATTCGTTCATTTCACGACTTGGATGTCGCATTTTTCAAAGTTCACAATCATACCGTCAACTTTGATTCAATTTAGTCCAAGATTTGAACAGCGCAAGTCAGCAACGGCGAGACACAAGGCGTCGAACACACTTTCTGAGAAAAAAGTCCTGCAGCTTGAAGCCATGGACACGGAAGTGATTCCGACAAAGCTCGATTACTACGACAACATGTTAAAGCTCCAATCGACTTCGAAACTCATTTCGTATTTCAAGGGTGATGACGGTAGACGATCATTGATATTAGAGTCTACGATATTTCATCCGCAAGGCGGCGGTCAACCCTCCGACACTGGCTTTATCGTCGTTGCTGATTCTGATTTCAAGTTCATTGTACAAGACGTTCGATCAAAAGATGGGATTGTAAGATGCTAGTAATGCTATGAGTCAAAATATTATCTTTTTTTTGGAATTATTAATAATATGGGGGTTACTTTTAATCTTTTTTTTTTCCTATTTTTGTTGTCTTAATTTATTTTGAAGGTGTTTCATTATGGGGTTGTTGAGAATTCTGGCGCGGAATTTGAAATGGAGTTAGAGAAAGGGAAAGAAGTTCGTTTATGGGTTGATGAGTCGAGGCGAAAGCTGAATTCAAGGTATGGAATTATTTGAAGCAATTAATTTTGATATTTAAGATTTCTAGAGCTAATTAACTCGAATAATATATATTGCTTTAGGCTATGTATTATTGTAGTTGTGGCTGCTACGAATTTAATAGACATAATTTTTTGTTAAATTAGTGCTAGTTGATCTGTCAGTGAATTTTTTATTCAAGGAAAAATTTTAACTTTTTTCAATGCATTTTTTGCCTAGTTGTTGGCTTGTTTCAAATTTATGCCCGGGGTTTTTTTTTTTGGGTAAATTTTTATTTACTTGCTTGTGCAGGCTGCACTCGGCTGGGCATTTGCTGGATGTATGCATGCAAAAGGTTGGATTTGGACATTTAGAGCCAGGCAAAGGCTACCATTTCCCCGCTGGGTAAGTAAACTTCGTCGTTGATAGTGTATGATGGAAACTTCGTCTTTGATAGTGTATGATGGATGGGACTATTAATAATTGAATAGGCATATTTGGTTGTTGCTTCATATGCAGATCTACTATTTCTGTTCTGACAATTGTTTCCTTGGAATTGCTAATTATGAAGTTATCTTTCTTACCAGGCCCTATGTTGAGTATAACGGCTCTGTTCCACAAAATGAATTACAAAGCAAGACAAAAGAACTAGAGCTAGAAGCTAATGCATTAATCTCTAAAGGAGGGAAAGTAAGCTTCACTTTGTTTTTCCTTGTATGGGTGTAATTTTATGTCCTCTATAATCATTTCGTTCTGAAATGCCTCTTCTCTGTTCTTTTCAGGTTATGGTTGCTGTATTACCATACGAAGAAGCTTCTGTGCTTTGTGGTGGCTGCCTTCCTGATTACATTCCTCAGGTCAGAATCTGAAAAGGTTTCTATTTATTTACATGATTTTGGATGGTTGGATCAGCACCCACTTAATATCATTTTGGAGTATCACAAACGGTTTTTAGCCAACTTCTGCTATTCTGACTCTGGAAATAACGTGGGCCAGATTAGATCCTATTTTATGCATGAAGTAATTTCTTTCTTTATATCATTGTATATCTCTTGGGTGCCACTGGAGCTGTTGCCTACATAATGGTTATGCATTTTTTCTGGGACAACTGCTGGGCTCGATTAATGCATAAATTGGAATATCTAATCCGACTATCATGCAATTATATGTAGACATTTGCAAGAACCTGAGCATGATAGCCTTGTTATTAATTTACAAAATGTTCATGGAAGTTATTGGAGATCAATGGTAGAGAGTATGCTTGTATTGCATGTGGAGGTTTGTATATATCATCAACAGTGATTAGATTTGATAAGTTGGAGAGAAACTGCATCATCTCATTCAAATTCATACAGTAGGTTGGTCTCCTTTACATGTTATGCATTTGTTTCAGGACTAGAACTACTTTTTTTTTTTTTGGTTTTTGTTTTTGTATTTTTTGGTCTTTTTGTTTTTGTTCCCCCCCCCCCCCCCCAACAAAAAAAAAGAAAACAACTTATAACCTATTTGTGAGATATTGCAGGGTAGCACTCCTCGAATTGTGAAATTAGGAGATAATCCCGGTTGCCCTTGTGGTGGTACTCACGTTTCTGATATTTCTGAAATCATAAGCGTGAAGGTACGGTAACATTTTTAATATCTATTATTTAGATATAGGAAAACTCTTGCTGTGGCGACCTTTGGAATTTGGCTGGATGTATAGTACCCAGCCTTCTGAGACATGTTCTGCTTATTGTCCAGGTTTCTCAGATCCGAACAAAGAAGGGAACGACAAAAGTTTACTATTCAGTTGGATCATAATGCTATACATATATCTCCTTTCTATTTCATTGAGATACGCATTACCCCGCTATTGGAGAGGAAAACTTTTATAAGAAACTGTGTGCTCGGGTCTTTTGGAACTAGTAGACATGAAGTCTTTTGGAATCAATTAAATTGATATACTATATAGATGCTAGGACTTTTGTAATGTTTGTGGTTCTGTAACTTTTCTGCTGATTGTCTTGGCTACTAATGGCTTTTACATGTTTAGCACACCATAACCCCATATCTATACATATGGTTTTTCATGCATTGGTTTACATGTGCTTCTTTCGTGTTAACCCGATTAAGCTGATTCTTTCACCTTCAGAATTTTACGTTGGCTGATAGTAGATCCCTGACCGAGATAATGATGATTGCATGTTCTGAACTTAAATTATCTTGAGGGTGTGGTTCTTTAATATCTATCCTTAACTTCCAGTCGAGTACTGCCTTAGACTGTTTATTTACCATTAAAGACTGAAGTTGGCCCCTGCCCAGTCCCCATTGCCAATGCTTCCTACATGCTATTCCTTCTCCATTTTATCCAAAACTTCGGTTAGTTACCTGGGTTCTGTTGTACAGGCTGCGGCTTACTGTGTAACCAGAGGTATGATCCATAATCACCAGCGGCCGATCAATGCATCCATAATACATGGACAGTTGAATTGGTAGATGAAACGTTCAATAATCACGAATCACAAAGCCCCATCTTCATATACAGCTTCAAAACGCACTAAAATGGTCATTCAACTGCCGTAGATATTTTGAATTGCCCTAGTTTGATATTTCATTGGAAGGGCAAGAGGATCCAATTGCCCAAATGCTTCCTTTGACGTACTAGGATTATACTACTAATGAGGTCCACATTTTAACATGCAAGATTTATTTCAGGCTCAAATGGTTCCAAATGTCCTCATCTCTTACTATCTTGTCCCCACCATATCTCAAACAAAACCCCCTTTTGTCCAATTGGTGGTTGGAAATTTTGCATTCTTGCATAGAAAGGATCCTATAGTGGAACTGTTGCCCCCATTCTCAGTTGCACGTCCCAAACGTTTCCTCATATTTTTTGGAGAAAAAGACATTCGTATTCCAAAGTTTCACCTAATGGTGCATAAGTTGGTTCTGACTCGCACCAATTTCCTAATTGATAAGTTGCCAAATTGCCATTTCCTAATTGATTCGTTGCCAAATTGCCATTGCCATAATAATGTGGTTTCTTTCTTGGACTGAGAAAACAAAATTAGATTGAAAATGAGTGGAGACAAGCTATTAATTTTGATTTTGATCTTATTTATTATACAAAAATATCCAGATTTAATTAACTTGTGGTTACAGTTGTTGAATCTCCATTAAAGTTCTAAATATCGCAACAAACCTTATCTAGATTAGTAGTAAACAAATTCTTCTTCCTTTCTTTCTCTCCTTTTTTGGAAGCTTAAATTCTTTCTTTCTATCCAATAAAATACGAGAGATTTTGTTCTATTTGGAGTAATAGCATCCAGGTCTCTTAACTGTGGCAAAATCACAATTAAGGATATAGTTTTAATTATTTTCTTATAGATCCACACAGTCGGATTCAGTTGGAAAATGTTAGCAACATTAATATGATTTGGTTAAGCTCCAAAATTTTTTTTAAAAAAAATGATTTGGTTGTTATATCCTTAAAGAGAATATAAATTACATACTCTCAGACAAAACTTATTTTCATAAAACTGACGCGCTGCATTTATAAAATTAATAATTAAATATCTCTTAACTCACGTGATTTATTTTTATTATTTTATATTTTTATTTAATTAATGAATTAATGTCACATTAATTTTTACAATAGTTTGTAGTTGTATCATCATTCATCCTTAAATGAGCTTATCTAGGAGCTTATTTGTTTCAAATTTTTTTAAAATAATACAACAGTTAAATAATTTATTTTATTAACAAAATCTTAACTAAATTAAATTGCATTGACATGGACGCCCACGAGAAAGATATAAAACTATCTTTATATATGATTTAAACTAAAATTATTTTAACTATATCCATTCACTAGATGATCCAAACATAATATTTGAAATAAAAAAAATAAAGATATTAATTGAGAAATCAAATATTATTCGTTAAACTAAAATTAGTTATGCCACCAGATCACAATATTTTAGAAATAGACATATGGATCCTCTTTTATTAATAAATTGTTTTATCTTATTAAAGGAAGATAAAGATATTACAATGCATTAGTCTTAGTAGATATATCACGAGGAAATAATTCACTTATCTTTATCCAAATAGCCAGTGCAATCACAGAGGATCAAAATATGTACCTCCAAAATACTACAGTCTTACTATCTATAAAGGTAAACATTAGGGGTATGAGGTGTATTTTTTCAACAAGAATATTCGAAGGGAAGGTGTGGTAATAACAGAGAATAATACTGGAGAAACAAAGAATCCTACGCAAGTGCACGAAGTAGAAGTTGATAAGCCGATGCGTGTTTTGTTTTTCAAAGAGTTCCAAGTGGAACTCAATAAACGGCAATACCGGTAATAGTGAATCTAACAACAAAATAGAAAAGGAAAGGCCAAAAACGAGAGCCGAGCCAAAATTTATCAGAAAAAAAGAAAAAAAAATGAAATAAAACATCCTCTCTAAATTTAGCAAACGACTCTTGACAACCATCCATTCATCTCTCCCTTTAACGTACAACCTCTTTGATTTAGATTCTCCACTCAATCGTTTGCTTCTTCTTTGCTTTTCATTCCGTGTTTGGCCATCACTGCTTTTTTGTTGTGTTTTTGCTTTGCTCAAAGTCGTCTCACCTTCACTCCTCACTTGCACGTTTATATGCTCGCATTTTTGTGGGTTTCTTGTCTTTGCTTGATCCGAGCTACTGAGAGGTCTTGTTCTGGATTTAAAGCATTAAAAGGTCAGGCGGGTTTTCTTTTTCAACTCCGTTTGTTTTGTTTTGTTCTGTTCTGTTTTACATATGTATATGGGGTTGCTGGGTATATTGTTTCATTTCGTATTTGTTTGATTGATTTGTTTATTATTGTGGGTTAGCTTAATTTATACTCGTTTAAAATATGTATATACATGTGTCACACTGACCAGACAAATCTCTTATCTCATGTCCAACCTACGTGTGTGTTCCTATTTACATTCTCTTGCATAATACTCGCTGTTCTGTTAAAGAGAAATTTGGTCTGAGGGAGAAGGTATCACTTCTGTGTTCGTAATGGAAAACATGTGTTAGCTATCAAATTCTGATGAAGCATATGATCATTGAAATTTGAATGTCCCAAGGTACAGTTTGTGGTATTGTGGTAACATAAACAAGGCTCAATTTACGTCCTTCTATTTTGGTTGGAATCTATATATATATATATTTCTTTTCCACATATCTCAACACTAAATAAGGCTTGTTGAAGGGTCTGATTTCCGTTGGAGTCAAGACTATTATGATTGCTAATGCTTTCACCAGTCTTTGTTATATTTTCTTGATGTAAGCTTCATATCCTTAGACTATTCTTTTGTATGATTTCTATGTATATTGTTTGTCATCCTTTACTCTGATTTTATTGAAAGATTCATTCAGATCTAACATATGTTGTTGAATAGAATATGGTTGGATGATAAATGTTCAATTGTGGCTCTAAGAATTCGAATGATGATCTTTATTTGTCTATTTTATTTGAGAACTTGCCTCTAAATGGATTCTCTTGGTGTCCTATAGACATGCTTCAAGAAAACTACTGAGGAGCTACTAATAGTGGTGTCTAAGCCTCAGTGTTTTCTTTCTTAACCAATCCTTGGAAACCATTGATGATGTTGTTATGTCACTCAACTATGCTTATCTCTACCTTATTAAGCTGTCCATTATTTTCATGAATTTTTTATACTAATATAATTTGTTAGTTTCATATACTGCAAATGTTAATGCCAGGGATGCTTCTTTTGTATCAGCCCTCTGATGCAACAGCAAAGTATGATGAATTCTGAAGGAGAGCTTAAGGTAAGTTTTGGCTATCAATGTAATGGCCACACAGATGGTTCTTGTGAGGTGCCAGACGGATATAACATTGTGCCTGGAATTAAAATCCAAAAGACCAGTAGTTTCTCTTGCCTGTCTGGTGCTGCCTTAAGTGCCAATGCGACATTGGCTAATACAAATATCTGCAATGGTTTGATAGGGGCAGAAATACTCCCTAGTTTGGACTCCCCGAATTCATTTCGTAGGGTTCCCTCATCTCCAACTCTATCAAGGTTGGACATGCTATCATCTTCTCTCCAAAGCAGTTTGTCAAATCTGAGTTGCAGTCCATCTTCTCCAAGTGATCTACCTGAATATGATACTTGTCTATCAAAACCCATGATTGCTTCTTCCAGAAGTGAAGGTATTCTTAATGGTATGGAAGTGCAAGTGGCAGGCGGGGCTGCTGGTGAAGACAGAGTTCAAGCTGTTTGTTCTGAAGAACATGGTTTGCTCTTTTGTGCTATTTATGATGGCTTCAATGGAAGAGATGCCGCTGATTTTCTGGCTGGGACATTATATGAATCTGTCATGTTTTATTCCAATTTGTTCGAGTGGGAATCAAAGATCGATGTCACCAGAGCACCTGTTGATTCAGATTTTGGTGGACACATGCAATATATGTTTGAGGATGAAAGAAAGGATTCAGCTGCTATTAGTTTTGCCAATGCAAGTTTGCATCCTGAAAGGGAAATATTTTCTTCATTTCAGCATGCAGTGCTGGACAGCCTCCAACGTGCTCTTAATCAGGCTGAGAATGATTTCTTGTACATGGTTGAACAGGAAATGGAGGACCGCCCCGATCTAGTCTCTGTAGGATCTTGTGTTTTGCTTGTGCTTCTTCATGGCAACGATTTGTATACCCTCAATCTAGGTGACAGTAGAGCTGTTTTGGCAACTTACGATGAAGTCAATGATTTAAGTGGACACAAAAGGCTGAAAGCTATACAGCTCACTGAAAGTCACACTGTTGAGACTGAAGATGAAAGAACTAGACTACTTTCTGAACATCCTGATGATCCAATGCCCATTGTGGCCGGAAAAGTGAAAGGAAAATTGAAGGTCACTCGTGCTTTTGGAGTTGGTTACTTAAAAAAGGTAAATATACATTACTGTGCTTTAACCTCTGATTTTGTTATTTCTTTAGTATATTCTAGTGGTTAACTTTAACTCCCAGATCAGTCTTGACAACTTTATTGCGTAAATCATTGTGTGCCAAAGGCTACTATGCTTTCAACTAAAATGAGCAAAATATGCCCTGTTAATTTTTAAGAGACACCTTAGGCATTATGAATTTGCGACATTACTGTTGTTGTTTAACTGAAAATTTGGTCAGGACTCTTACGTGATAATTGTTCCTAAATTCAGCCAAGAATGTTAATTTATTATGCCAATGAGCTTGTCCATTATAATCCGTACAAGCAGCTAGAATTTAGTTACGCATGTATTATAAAGAGAGGAAATTCTCTTGCACACTTAAATATTTGGGCCTCATTGTTTAATTGTTTCACTGTGAGATGACGATGATTATCTGTAGTGTTCATGTGGATAACATACTATTTGTTTATCTGCAGAAAAATTTGAACGATGCTCTAATGGGCATTCTTCGAGTTCGTAATCTCATAAGTCCGCCTTATGTTTCCACTCAGCCATCGCTGAATGTGCATAGAATCACAAAATCTGATCACTTCGTTATCGTGGCAAGTGATGGTCTATTTGACTTCTTCACCAATGAGGAGACCGTAGATCTTGTCGGTTGCTATATAGGAAGCAACCCCTTGGGTGATCCAGCAAAGTTTCTACTGGAGCATCTGGTTGAGAGAGCAGCAGAATGTGCAGGTAAACAGCCTATTGCGTTGTCCTTGAATCTTGCATGCATTTTTTCTGATATTGTTTAGATATATAAGGATTATTCATTGTGGTATATTTTTGCATATTAGGATTCTATTTTGCCAAAATTTGATTTTTATAAATTAATTTTCGATTTACATTGTAATTTTTATCCGGATGGTACAGTCATGCTATCCTGTGGTAAGTAAATTTTCAGCAAACGATCACAATTCACACACCAAGATATTCTTCTGGTAGAAAAATCTTATAAGCTAGTCACAAGAATCCAACATTTAATGTTACTGTTTCAGGTTTCAGTCTGGAAGAATTGATGAATGTTCCAGCTGGTAGACGGAGAAAATATCACGATGATGTAACTGTAATAGTAATCATCCTTGGAACCCACAAGCGCGCGTCTAAGGCATCAACTTGCGTGTAAGGAGTCATCATTTTCTGTATTCAACTGGTTATAACGTATTTGCATTGTAGATTATGGCATTTAAAATTGTACATGTAGTTTGATGTCACCATGTTCTGTTTTCTACCATCGCTTTTAATAGACTCATAGTTGTAGCTATAATTTTGCAATTGTATATATTGCTGATGGAAGAAAAATTTTCTTTTCCTTTTTGTTTCTTCATCTGTTCAAAGTCTTCCCCACCCAACTTTTGTACGCCACTTGAAATGTGCATTAGTTCCTTTGAAAATGAGTGAATGAGAGCCTCATTTTTTCTTTTTCCTCTTTCTCTTCCTCCTAGATGGACTAAATAAACCAAACGTAATATTTTAATTTCTTTTAATAATTTTCAAAGTTAAGAATGTATGTCGTTTTCTACGGGTATGGCGTTCATCATCATCAAAAAGCCAGCCATACGTTTCAGCTTACGTCAGCTTATTGGCCTTTGGAGCATGCAAAACACCAAAAGTGAAGCTACCCGATGAAACTTGCTTATTCTTTAATTATTTTTGTCACTTTATGTCATTGGTCTATATGAGTTTTTAGACCCACAACAAAAGCCGGCCCTGCTGATCTCCGTTGCATAGCTTTTGAGTTCTTTAAAGGTTGCATTTTTCTTCTTGCCATTGTTGACCAAGGCCTGCTGCAGACAGAGCTTTCGAAAATTTAAATATCAGCTTCAACGCAGGAACAGAACAAAGTTTGAAAGTGTGTCGTTTTTACGTCTAAATCGCTGGCCTTAAATGACAGTCAAGATTGGGCATACAGAATCTGGCCATTGAAAGAAATTTATCAATTTATATATCATTATACTTCAACTTTTAGAAGGATCAGTAGCTAGCAGTAGCAGAATCAAATCATGGCCCTTCAATCATTTGCATATTGTCTTTGTATTGTGCTTACGACTTTCTGATCGGGAAATGAAGACCATCAATTCATTTTTCTATTTTCTGATACTTGAATTTAAAGAATATATTCAAATAAAAAATATTTGACTGATTGAAAGTTGTCTGGCTCCATTACAAGGAACTGAAATTGCTGGTAACTAAAGAGCTCGAAGGACTTATGATTCATCTCTCTCTCTCTCTCTCTCTCTCCCTTGCTAATTGATGGGGCCTTTATATTAATGGTAAATCGGGTCGCAAGAGATGAGGATTCGTGCAAAACAAAGTTGTATTAGAAGTTGATTAGATTGGCAAGAGACAAAAATCAACAATGTAAGTTAAAGGGTATTTTCACCTTTAGTTGGTTGGGTTGTGGGGTGGGTTGGGTGGGGTTAGTCAAAGCGAGTTATTTCACTGCCTCAGCGAGCTGCGAGTAATCATTTACTTCATAGCTGGCTGGCTAGTGGCTAGTTGCAGTACCAAGACCCATCGGCGAGGAATGAAAGAACATTACGCAAGTTCAAAGCTGGCTTGCTTTTCTTAAGTATTTGATGTCAAATTGTTGCTAATGAATAGATTATTGATATTGTCGGGGAAAATTTAGTTTTAAAAAAAAAATTTTAGGACTGATTTCATAAAATATATATGAATTCGTAATTTAGAAATCGACCAAAATTTATCGCTTTTTTCCACCGACGCGATGCAGCCTCGATCACGATCCGTCACCACCACGCTTGTTAGATCATGATCTGTCACCATCACGCTCATAGATCACGATCCGTCACCAAACGATCTTCCGCACATGACTGTGATCGATCACTGACGCGCTGACGCTTTTTATCACCATTATAAAGAAATTACAGTGATAAAATTTTTCTCTGGAAAAATTGTAGAGAAAAATCCTTTTCTCATATATCTATAAAATGGCTTCTCCATTCTGTTTAGGAGAGAATAAACTCTTTTTATATCTTTCTCATAGTGAAAAACCATAGACTCCAAGAATTAAAACTCACTCTACTTGCTTTTTTCCATAGCCCACCAGAATAACATATGCGCCCTATATATAAAGATATTAATGAGCCTCCCACTAAATAATATAATTATGTTTTTTGACCCAAATTACTAGTTATCTTGCTTATTAATCCAAAGAATACTAATTAAATGAGCTAACCCGTGATCATTTTGAACATACAATATACACAATGTTCTCGTAATTAAACAAGTCAATCATTTAATTCCAACTCTACTCCACTATAAGATTGAATCGACCTCCATAATTATATGTTCAATAATAATTCGTCCCAAACCACATCGATTTCTTTATCGCTTCAACTTTTCAGACATCGTTAATTAAATCGATATCTCAACCGTCCAATCGATTTAATTACATCTTGTTCGATACTCACGGTTTTCTAATGATCATTTTCAACATACTAAATACGACACACTCGCAAGAGAATTACATGATCAAGTCCAAAACCTATCAAAAGATGTGTTGTAAAATTCTATATTGTTAATCTATAACTTCAATACTCATAATCGCTCCCACCAAGATACGGGTAATCTGACCAGGTGTGTCGCCCATTTCCAGAACTCAAATGGAATAACAATTGCAATCATGAAATCATAATTAACTCAAGATTAAGATTACAAGAAAATCAATGCCTATGAGATTTAATAATTCGCGCTTATTTCAGGTTAATTAAATCTTATGCTGTGATTCAAATTTCAACGTAATAAACTACATCAGTAAATTCATATACGATTAAGACAAATCATTCAATAAATTTACCACGGTCTAAACATAAATAGAGCGTCCAATTCTATTTATCAACTGTGAACTTAATTTATTTAATCATAAGATAACTTGTATTTATGTCTTCTGTGAATCCATATGATGATCACATAAATACATATAATATGATTAAACGGACCTTATTCAATGTATTTATGTAATTAAAATATATCAAATATTTTATTAATCAGAAAATAAATTAATATGCTTTAAAAGAGCATATTATCCCAACAATGAGACATACCCTGAAAGTGTATCCTCCTAAGTCTCCAACGAAGCAAAGCATTCATTCATTCATGCCTGCAGTACATATCTTCCATGACTTAAAATGAAAAAATTAACCATGCGGGGGAGTCTCTCTCGTCTCATAACCCCAGATGATTCAGCATTCAATAAGAGCTAAGTTGTGAGTAAAACTGAAAAATTATTTTTGAACAAGGCATCTAATCCAACATGGTTGCCTTTGCGCAATTAATATGAAGTTTGAATTAGTCTATCTCATGTTGCAGGGGCCTGCGATGCTGTGGGGAAGGGGTGTAAGAAGTTAAAAAATCTTACTCTTAACTGATTGCTGCGTCCTGAGTGATACGGGTTTGGCAGCAATTGCTCTAGGTTGCACAGAAGTTACACACATATTGAACTAAATAATTGCCATGAGAGTACATCTATGGGGCTAGTTTCCATTTTAAAATCTTGCCCGTACACTCCTCTCTCTTAGGCTTAATTTCAGAAGGAAAATATGTGGTATGATTTGCATGCACTGCCAGGAACTTGTTTGGTGGAAAAGCTTTTTCATCAACTTGCAGTATAGCTGTACCAAGATATCCTCAAACATGCTTTCTGCTTTTCAGCTAGTATTACATATTTTCTTTCTATAAGAAACAAACCTCAAGCTTGTTGACATATTCATTTGTTATCTGTACTTTTCTTTTCTGGCTGTAGTGTACTAGTGTTGATGAAGTGCTTTGAACTCAACTCATTTGGATAACTGATGGTCAAATCCTTAGTAGATGGAAAACTTAGGCGATCATTTAAAGTCTCATATTTTCCAAAGTCCTCATTTTTTTTAGTATTTTCTTAATAATTCTTTAATTAAAAAAAATATTTTCTTAAATTATGTATTGTAGAAATGTTTATTTGACATCTTTATAATTAAGAACTTTTTTAATAAAAAATCAATATTTGGTTACTTTAACATTAAATAGATATGATTAATAATGTTTAACCATTAACCCATTCATTATTAGTCTTTCTAAGAAAAAGAAAATTAAATTCTTTACCTTTTCAATTTCCTAAAAGAACTTGATTATTTAACATATTTCACTTTTAATATTCCTTTTGATTTCTATTAAAATCTTATAGTCTGAAATATCAGTAGATAAAAAAATTTCTGCCTCCTTTATTTATAGAGAAAATTATTACATTAATTGGTTCATTAAATAAGAAAAAAATTAGTTTTTTCAAATACAAAGTCTGTGTCTATTTTTTTTATAATCAATTCATTATTTTTTGATAATCAATCTATCCTTCTAACTTTTTATGTGTTACTATTTAAAATATTTTATTTGAAAATAATATTATTCTTATCTATTTGTTTGTTTACTTTTGTAATAATTCTAATGGAAGTTAAAAAAATACATCATCTTAACTTTTTTTTTTTAGATTTTGTTTTTTTTAATTCTTTATTTTTACTGTTAAAATTGAAGAATTAAATATGGAATGAATTTTAATTCCTTTTATGTTTGTTTGAGTATTGAAAGTGCAAAATAAAAAGAGCTCTTACAAAAAAATTTGCCCCAGGCTCCAAATACTCTAAAAAACCACCCTTGCTTGCATACTGTTCGACTGAAATTTGTTCCATGTTTCGTATTAATTGGAATAATCTTGTTTACAATTGCATGGCAAAATTTATCGACTTTCTTTTTCTTTACCAGCAATCCTCTTATGATGATGTCCATTACAGAGCCTTTTGCTCTTTGGAGGCGCTTCACTGAGTTAGCGACTTAGCGTTATACTGCCAAAGTATTGATGATTTTGCTCTTTCTGCAAGCTCTTCGTTTGATAGATTGCTCCCAGTATTGTAGTATATATTTCAAGTTCCTACAAATGTGAGTAGAGGTACACATATCCTTTCAGATATTGTGCGAATATTTTTGTTAACTGAACTTTCTGTGATAGGTACCGATCGTCTTCTCAGCTTCGTAATGCTTACCATTTCCACCTGGGATGCTTATTTTCTGACATTGCTAAAATGAGAAGGTTGAGTAAGGCACAGGGCACAGGCATTGTCATCTCACACCAATGGGAGGACCTTTTCGGATGCCTGAGAAAGTTAGTCTTCCGGTATTCCGGGAAGGCCAGTGAATGACAGTGATGGCCGTGGTGACGGGGCGGAGGAGGAGGAATATGAGGCCAAGCAGAAGTTGGAGGTTCAAATGCCCATGAGGCCGTCCTGTGCCTTTTTAAAAAAAAAAAATAGTTGATGTATTTATAATATTTGACAATGGCAATTAATTAGAACCATTTAGAAAAGGAAGTGATCATGTATGAAGTATGATCAATGAATTGGTGCAATAATTGCGAGGAAGACAAAAAAAAAAAACAAAAAAAAGCTGTTTACAACTTTGAACAATATAATTCAATAAAGCTAAAACTACTTGCTTGAATTAACGGGCAGTAAGTGGAGCTGCCTTTGACAGTTGACACCTGCTTATTCCTGCATGATTTTTGTCACTTTATTTCACTGATTCAAATAAGCTTTTAGACCGACAAGCAAAAGCCAGCCCTGCTGATCTGCCCCCGGCACAGCCTTTTGAATTTTGAGGCCTTTAAAAGTTGCATTTTTTGTTGACATAAATGGCCAAAGCATACAGAGCTGGGAAATTCTAATATCTAATACCAGCTAACAAAGAAACAGAACGAAGTTTGAAATGAAAGGGTGTCATTATCAAGCAATTCAAAAATTTTGGTAACAGACTTAATGGAAAGAGATCGAGCTTTAAATGAAAACAGATCCATAAAAATTGATTCAGATAGAAGTTCACTTGGGACAACAGCTAGTCACAGATTTTAACAAATACAGGAAGGTCTGTAATCTAATAATTCAGAAAGACACTAATTTTCCTCGAAGCAGAGAAAAAGTACATGCACTCATAAATCAAAACCCTCTACTTATCATCTGCCTTAGCATTATCCTCCACAGGGGTAGCAATAGCAAGAACTTCCTCATCTTTTCCATTTATATTGGGATCATCTTTTCTTTCCTTGTCATCCCCCGAGACATCCTGCAACTGCAAAAGTTCATAAAGCATCAACAAATGTGCTTCTGCTAAGCTCTATATTAGCTCGGAAGCAAAGAGGAGGATGAATAAAAGAACACACCCCCAGATTTCTGAGACTAGCAGTAACATCATCTTGTTGTTGCTGGAGAGTGTTCCTCAATTCTAGAAATTCCTAATTTCATCCGGGGAGAAAGTATTTTTGTTAGTATGACATCTTCAAAATCAAAATGGCAAAAATATTATAGAAGCACCACTCACTGATCGAAGCTGCTCAACTTCAACACTCAGTGTCTTCTTCATATCAGTCAGTTCCTGCATTAAGCACAACGCATTTCATCAAGAAAACAACTAAGCTAAAAAGCTTTAATCATCCTTCCTAATGAACAAATATAGCTATCCAATCAAAAGCAAAGAATCAAATAAAAATCACAAAGTGGTTCTGATTTCATTTATTTCTAATTACTAAACAGAAAATGCAGCACAATTTCAATTTGAAGACTACGCAAATATCAATTAAATCAAAAGGAACAAGAAACTTACATCGCGATAAATCGTAACTTGAGTATCTAGCTTTGATCTCCAGTTTTGCAAATCCTAAAACAAATAATTATAAACACGCCTTTATAATCACCATTTCACAAAAACAACAATCCTGCAAACATAACAAAATTATTTTTAAAAAAATAAATCACCTGTTTCAGCCCTTGAATTCGATTAAGCAATTCTGCTCTTGATTCATTTAATTCCTAACAGAAAATAAAGAAATAAATTAATTAATAATAACCTATTTTCGAAAAACAATGTAGCTACTTGGGAGAAAAAAAAAAAAGAAAATCTAAAATAACAAACATACCGCAATTTTGGAGCCAACAGGAGTAATGTTTTCCTTTTTCTGCAAAAAACAAAAAAGACAAAGGAAATTTATAAGCAATTTCCAGTCAAAAAAGAAAAAGAAATAAATATGAGCAAAAATGAATATATAGATTGCTGTGTAAGCACAGGTACAAGTGGAGCAGATACTGGCACTGACGGAGTTGAATCAGATTCCATGTTAGCCACTACCACGAAACTGGATTGATTTTGAATTTTTTAAGGGTTTAATTAAATTTTAAGGACAGATTTAACAACGTTGTCGTTTAGGAGTATAGTTCTGATCTGAAAGATGAAGATGTGAGGGAGTTAAAGAGAGTGAGTGTGCGGTGTCCGAAGATTTGAAATACAAGTCGGTGAGAGTTTGAATTTGGGGCTTGAGGAGCTGTTTGGGCGGGCAAATGAGAAAAATGAAATATTGATCTGAAAGTGTGCTGAGGGATTTGTGAGAATAGACACAGAGCATAATCAGTGGTGGTAGCGTACTGATTTTGACGTAGATCACGAGGTGATTAATCAATGAACCGCGCCCGGGTGGGGCCACGCTTGGTTATTGAAGTTTGAGGAAGTGTAGGGTGTGGTCGCTTGGATACTTTTTGAGTGTCCTTCATACTCGTATATTGTTTGAAATGACAAACGAGTCCGCCCCGAAATATTCAGGTTTTGATCCGAATTTAAGGGAATCAGTTCGGGCTTAAAAATGAAAGTCCGATCAAATTTAGGTGAGAGTTTGGGCCTTTTATGGCCCAACCCAACCAATCCAAATAGTTAACAAATAAATAAAAAAAAATCTCACACTACACACGTTGCACAGTTACAAACTTACACGCATAACACACTCACATTAAACAATCACAGGACTCACTCGAACACATAACATATTCCCCATTCTAATTTCTAAATCTAAAACACAAATTTCCTAATGCAAGAGAAGCTGGTCACCCGGCCGTTGTTGCAACTCGCCAACCCCTTCATGCCACCAGCCCATCACCAAACTGAGCGTAGTCGCGAACTCGCGCCACGAGCACAGAACAGCTGTGCCACCGCTAGCCAACAAACCAATCATGGGACTCACAAACCATCCTGTGTCACCGCCACAACTGCCACCCATGAGAGAGGCTTCCATCACCGGCACTGCTTGCTGCCGTGCTAGCTACCACCACGATACCCAACACCATTAAAATTTTACCTCATTGTATATTTGCCTTTCAATCAATTCGTGCCATCCACATACATAATCACACTTTGATTATTTGTTTTTGATCATATGATATGAATTAATAATTTTTTTTTATTCATGCTGTTTTTCTACTATGTTTGAGTTAATGTTTTTGTTAGATGTTGAGTAGAGTAATTTTTATATTTATGTTATTTTAAACGTTTTTGTTAGATGTTGAGTAGAGTAATTTTTATATTTATGTTATTTTAAACAAGTTTTAAAGTTTTTAAATTTTAATATATTCTAGAGTTAAATTTAAATTATTTAGATATTAAAAAATGGGAAAAGGACATAGACACCCCTAATGTTTGACAAATGGACATAAAACTCCCTAATATTTTAAAAAAGACATTCACACCCTCAAATTTTATAATTTTACCATTATACCCTTTTAGCAATTTGTTGATTATGTAATTTGTCTATATATTGCTAATAAAATTAGGAAAATACCCTCATTACCCAATTCCTCTATTTCAATTTTTGTCAAATTTTTTCTTCAAATTAAATAAATTTAATCCATTACTTAAGAATATAAATAAATAAAATTAGTTATTAATACCATAAGAATAACAATTACTTGTGATTATTTAAGCATAATTATTTTTTTTAAATAACAATTCTCTACATGTCAATCATTTAAACTTATATAATCAACAAAATAAAAAAAAATCATGCTTAAATAATCACAAGCAATTGTTATTCTTATGATATTAATAATTAATTTTATTTATTTTTATTTTTAAGTAATTGATTAAATTTATTTAATTTGAAGAAAAAATTTGACAAAAATTTAAATAGAGGAATTGGGTAATGAAGATATTTTCTTAATTTTATTAATAATAATATATGACAAATTACATAATCAACAAAGATAACTAATTACATACTAAAATCATAAGCCAAAATAGATTTTTTTCAAACGCGAGCCATGTCCTTCACAAACATCGGGTTCATGTCCTTTTCCCTTAAAAAATTAAAAAATATTTAGTTGGGCTCAGATAAAACCCAAGTTTGACCCTGACCCGATCAGGCCTGACTCGAATATGAGACATCGGACTTTTTTTGGGGCTTAGGCTCTTTGTTTGTGTGATCCACAGCCCAAACCCGACAAATTGCATGCCTAAATATTGTTCTTCCTCTTGGGAGTTGGGAGATGAATACTATGAGTTATAAACTTACAATGAGGTCCTTAATATTTTACTTAAATACAACTAAGTTTACAATACTTCAACTTGCAAGGGATTTCATTGCTAATTATAATTAGGGCAAACTTTAATTTATCATTTCTCAGAATGACAATCTTTAATTTATCTCTACTTAGAATGATAATTTTTAACTCACTCCTCAATATTAATTTATTCTCATTTACAATTAGGAAAATAAAAAAGTAATTAATTAATGTGTCATCTGCCACACTCCCTCCTAATTTATTACCACCTTTTGAATGAAAATGTAAGAAAAATTAAGGTTTTCGTACTTTTAGAAATAAACTAAAAATTATCTTAATTATATATTAATTTATTTATATTTTTACCTCTCTTAAAAGTGCTATGTGTGCCATTTTCACTTAAGTAGTAAACCCAGTTGCAAACCACATACATGACACTTGCAAATTATTTACATATCACTTATATGTTATTTATAGGTCATTCGTGCATATGTTACTTACAAGTTCTTCATGCATTGTGTTTTACTATTTTTAAGTTATTTGTAGGTCATTTATATGTGCTCATAAGTCACTTACAATTTATCTGTACCCAATATAGGAGTCACTTATGCATCACCCTATTAATCACTTGCACACTTATTAGCATGGGTTAGTTTGGGTTAGGTTTTCTATCAATCCAAACCAGGCCATAAAAACTTGAGCCCAACCAAAATCAATCCAAATATTTTTAACCTAACCCAAACCAGCCTATTTAAGTTTGGTTTGAATTTAATGATCCAAAATATTTTTTATTTTGATAAATTTAATTATATCAAAATTATAATAACAATTAATTGTTATTAAGTATTTAATTAATATTAAACTATGAAAAAAATAGTGGATAGAAAATTATAAATAATAGATTTTACTAACTTCGTCTTTAAATTAAAGAATACTAGAAAATTAAAATAAAGTTTAATCACGAAAATCATTATTTCTCAATACGTAAACTTTGATAATAAACTTTTACAAAATGACATCAGCAAGAAAATTAAAAGAAATGAAAAAAATTAATAGTATTAATCATATTACAACACAAATTTTAACAATGTCGATACAAATCAAAACAAGATGAGACATCTCAACTAAAGTATCAAAGCAATCCATCATAATCATTCCCATCTGCAGTACATTAATCAAAAGATTCCATGATCAAGTGAGTTTGCTCCTTCACCAACAAATAAATAACCAAAAAAGAAAATTTCTAATGTTGAATAGTTATAAAGATGAGTAAATTCAGAAAAGAACATGATTCATACCAAAATCATAAGAATAACATCAATTCAAAGTCATCACCTCTATGGAATTAAATTAAATCAAATCAAATCCAATTTTTAAGCAAATAATACTGGAACCTCAAAAATCATAGGGAGATCGGGCAGCTCCTTGATGATTTTTTCGGGCAAGGAATCTTTCGAAATGGTCTTAAATGCAACGTTTAAGTTCTTTTGAAGAATCTATGTCAGACAGGAGGTGTAAAAAATGGTGAGAAATTGAATTTGAATGTGAGATTTTGGAATAAAAAATAATAGAATTAATTTGTTTTCATTTATTTTGTTTAATTCATTTTCTACTAACATATCACCTTCAGTTTTGAGAATTTGTCCATGGCCTCATGGATAAACCATACCTAAACCATTATAAAATAAATTTTTTCATAAAAATCCAAATTTAACTCATTTTCATGATTTACCAAATCCAAACCATTTTATTTGGTTTGGGTTTGGTTAAACTCATGGGTTGTTGGTTTATACCCACTTGTACTTATTGCAGTCACTTTTTTTCATTTTTACGTAAAAAGTGTTACTTCATTTAAAAATAGATTTATTGTAAGGAGTGAATTTGTTCCATGTAGGATTTGATCGGTATTATGGTTGCTTGGGTACCTTCAACTTTTAAGTTATAACATTAAAATTTGGTAAATACTTACTATTATAATTTAAAATCTAACTTAATTTTATTCTACACCTGTATGACAGGAAGTTTATAAAAAAATATATGATTATTATTTAAAAATCAAATTCTCACCATAGATATTAATTTTTATTTTAAAACTACATATTTTTTTCTACATTAGGTGGCTCTTAATACTCATACCAAACATGATCATAGTCAACATGGATGGGCTTAAAAGGACCCACGTTAGAAAGGAGTGGTGAGACTTCAATCCCTCAGTTTATTTCATTAACCCCCATTATTCAATCAATTACATAAAATTTCAAATTTATCCTTGTTAAAAAAAAAATAAAAATACACAATTTTTTTTTTGTCCCACTTTTATTCTAACTAGCCTTGCTTTTAAAAACTTGGTTTAGGGTAAATTTTGGTCTTAACCAATAATTTTTTACCCCCCATTTTTATCAGTCAATTTTGTTTATTCATATATGGTGAGAGGCAGTAAATGTTAAAGCTTGAAAATTAATTTGAAATGTACATTGGATTTTGAGAAATTTGTCTTTAAATTTGGAAGATACTTAAGCTATAGAAGAGTTAATTTGTTATGCTACGAAGATTGAAAAGTATATTATATGATTCAATTATGGAATGTGATAGAAAAGTTGGCTGTAAATTAAAAGCAGGCTAACTTTTGTTTATTCAATAATAAAGATTAAAGAGCCATTAGGCTAAACCCTAGTGATTAGAACCCAAATGTTACAATTGTGAGGTCATGAATTCGAGCCCCCACAACGTATTGTAAGGGTTTAATTTCCTTTCTCAATTGAAGAAAGTAGCTTTTCTCGCTTCAAACGCGAAGAGAGTAACATCTTCAATATTGCAGATTGTGAAAAATCTGTGATATACTATAAGATTTGTAAATTAGGCCCAAAGAATTATTCGATCAGAATATCTCATGAATATGAAATAGAATACGAAAGAATACTCTCATATAATTCAAAAAAAAAAAACAAAGATTGAAGAGTAAACTGAAACTGCGAAAAAGCCAATGAATACTAGTTGTTTAGTGAATTTAGTCATTTCGGAAAACTTACATGCTTACTAAATAAAGAACCTAATTCTAAATCGAATGAAATTTAATAAGAATGAGAAATAAGAATCATAATAAGTTGTTTACTTAAGCTGTTGGAATCGAAATCAGAGTAAACTTTGCTCCCATCGATGTGTTTACTTTATGCTGGAATCGGAATGGATTATTTCAAATTACTAAAATATCCCCTGTTACTTATAATGATAAAATAAATTAACGATAATAATAATAAAATTAATAAAATATTATTATTATTCATAATAAATTAATCATTATAAAAATAATAATGTATAGTAATATATTATTATTCTGTGTTAAAAAAAAATAATTATTATTATTTTGTTGTTAATAAAAAATAATATTAACTACTAATAATAACAACAACAATTAGAATATTTTTTATTGATATATATTACTATTATTAATTATATTTTTATTATTAATAATGAATCATAATAACATTATTATTATTATTATTAGTTAATTTTATTATTTTTATTATAAAATTTGTATGGTCCAAATCAACGGAAGCTTTTCTGGCAAGTTCAAAGCTTCCGGTGATGATGGTGACGGGAAGAGCCGGTGACAGATATGAGGTCAGTTTGAAGCTTGCAGTCCAAAATCAGTGCGACGACAGAGACAAGACCAACGACGATGAGCTGGTGATTTCAAAACCAACGACAAGGAGCAGCTATGATGACGATGGCCGACGATTTCAGAACCAATGATGGCAGCGCGTGATTTCAGAATCGACGATCACAACGACCACGAGCAAGGCTATAGAATCCATCTTCGAAGAGAAACAATTGCTTTAGGGATTTTGCTTTTTTTTTTTTATTTATATTTATATTTTTTATTTAAAGAAGGGCATCTTAAGAATATTGAAATATTATCGCAGAAATTGTAAGCCCTGCGAGAGATTGATTCCACCTCCTCACGAATCACGGCTTACTAAACCTAATCTGAATTACTTAATCTGAATTGATTATGAATTTTAATCACCAATCTAATAAGTGAATTTTAATCAAATTGTTTGCTTACTTAAACCTGTAAGAACCTAATCGAATGAAATTTGATCAGAATAAATTACTAAAAAGATTTAATTGATTATCATTATAATTATTATTATTAACTAATATATTAATTAATTGTAAAATTTTATTAATTAATTATTATAATTATATTAACAATTATTATAAAAATATATTAACTAATAATATTAATATTAATTAATTAATTATAATAATATATTAATTATTGTGATTATTCATTCAAAAATTATAATTATTAATAATTATTGTTAAAAATGTATTAATATATTAATTAGTAGTAATAATTATATTACTTAATTAATAATAATATATGAATTAATTATAATAATAATTATAATAATATATTAATTATTTAATTAAAATAAAATGTATTAATTATTATGATTATTTAATCGAGAACTATAATTATTAATATATTATTGTTAATAATATATTATTATATTATTTAATAGTAATAATTATATTAATTAATTATAATATATATATTAATTATAATAATTATATTAATAATTATTATAATAATATATAAATTAATTAATTAAAATAATAATGTATTAATTATTGTGATTATTTAATCGAGAACTATAATTATTACTATATTATTAATAATATATTATTATATTATTTAATAGTAATAATTATATTAATTAATTATAATATATGAATTAATTATAATTATAATTATAATAATATATTAATTAATTAATTAAAATAATAATATATTAATTATTGTGATTATTTACTTGAGAACTATAATTATTAATATGTTGTTGTTAAATAATATATTATTATATTATTTAATAGTAATAATTAAAATATTTAATTAATTAGAATATATGAATTAATTATAATTATTATATTAGTAATTATTATAACAGTATATTAATTAATTATAATATTTATAATAATTATAATAATTATTAATATAATAATTATATTAATAATTATTATAATAATATATAAATTAAATTAATTAAAATAATAATGTATTAATTATTGTAATTATTTAATCGAGAACTATAATTATTAATATATTATTGTTAATAATATATTATTATATTATTTAATAGTAATACTTATATTAATTAATTATAATATATGAATTAATTATAATAATTATTATAATAATATATTAATTATTCAATTAAAATAATAATGTATTAATTATTGTAATAATATTAATAATATATTAATTATTATGATTATTTATTCAAGAACTATAATTATTAATAATTATAGTTAATAATATATTAATTAATCATAATAATTAATTAATTAAAATAATAATGTATTAATTATTGTAATAATATTAATAATATATTAATTAATATTAATATTTATTCAAGAACTATAATTATTAATAATTATAGTTAATAATATATTAATTAATCATAATAAATAATTAATTATAATAATATATTAATTAATTATAACTTAGGACAAAATGGGTATTTTTTGTTTTGGGGGAGGGCAAAATGGGTAGTTCAAGGAATGGGAACTTGATTCCCACCTCCCCCCATGGGAATCAAGTTAAAATTCGCGTTCCCAAATATAGGTGGGTCCCATATTCAGGTTAGATTATCTCCTTATTTTTGCGAAAGTAAGCGTCGATCATTCGATTAGGATTAGATTCGTCCGGTAAGTAAACGCACCATCAATATCTCGTTTCTCATTCCCAAATAGTTGTGGGCCTCATTATTTTCTTTCTGATTCATGCTTTTAGGATTGGCAGAAAAAGCCGGCCGAAGCTTTGCTTTAAATGATGACTACGACTTTGGCCATATATAATGGGCTCGGATGAAACTTCTTTAAAAGCGGGGCTTAAACAGTTTTGTAATAAATAATATATATATATTTTTAAAAAATATATTACAATTACAGTATATAATTACAGTATATTATAAGGACAAAACTATGTTGTATGACAGCATTCTTAATTATTAGATCTATAATTGCATAATTATCTTAGCTGGATCCGTGGTTAAAAGCATTGTCTGCGTCTGACAACAGACATCGTGACCCATATTATAATTGCAGTATATAATTAAATTAAAAAAAATTGAAAAAAAAAAAACAAAACCAAGAGAACGGAGAACTGAAACAAAAGTTACAACTTACAAAACAAAATCGTAACAACTCAAAATCTAAGTCAAAATCCCTCATTTTTTTGTTTTTCCTCTCTTCCTCACCGAGTCACCGTCCCATCACAGTGCGTCATGCCGGCTTCTTGTTCTCACCGGCGTGGTAACATCATTCGATAACGGCGGCGGGGAGCATCTCCATTCTCCGCAGCCAGACCCCGCGACGCGGCATCTCCGTTCTCTCGCGCGGCGGTATCCCCCACTTCTTGATCGTTGGGCGGCATCCCTAACCCACTGGCTGCGCGGCGACATCCCCACCCACCGCTGCGGCATGCACATCATCCCCACCGCCGACGCTGCGGTCCCGGCCGCGCGGCATCACGCGACGCGCGACTTTAGAAAATTTTATATAAGTTTATAATGTTGTAAAAATATTCCGTACTCTTAGAAAATTTTCAGAAAATTTTATGATATTTGATTAACTAATTAACTAATTAGTTAATTTAATATTGTATCTCCTTTAATTTTATACAGGTTTATAATGGAAAATGCTTCTGAATCTTCTAATTTACCTTCAAATCCATTTGTGGAGTCAGAAATTGTTCAAGAAGAAATGCGAAGTGATAAAAAAAGAAAACAGAGGGTTGTGTCAAATTGTTGGGATCATTTTACAACGATAAATGTAGGTGGTGTAGCGAAGACAAAATGTAATCATTGTGGAATAGTTCTTTCTTGTGGATCGGGTACCAGTCACCTGAATGGACATACTAGACAAATTCATGGTTTTAATCAACCAACAATTGAAGAAGTTCTTGAGAATAAGCAATACTTGATGAAAACCGAAAGTGGTGAGCTTGGAATTCAGAAATTTGATACATTGGTTGCCCGTCAAAAACTTACAACAATTATTGTAAAACATGAGCTTCCTCTTAGATTTGTGGAGTATGAAGCATTTAGAGATTTTGTTGATTATTGCAACCCATTGGTAAAGCATATGTCTAGAAATACTTTAAAGAGTGAGATCTTTAAGATATATAATGTTGAAAAGGCGAAGGCAATGAATTTATTGGAGATTAATAATAGTAGGGTGTCAATTACTACAGATATGTGGACTGCTTGTAATCGAAAGAAAGGTTATATGGTTGTTACGAGACATTTTATTGACAACTCTTGGCATTTGCAAAGTCGAATCCTAAGGTATTTTTACTTTATTGAATATTAAAATTTTGTATTTAAATTTTTATAGGCACTTTATTAAATTTAAAAATTTTTATTTAATTTTTTTTGTAAATTTACATAATTTTTATTATTATTATTTTTGAATGAATAGGTTTATATATGTGCAAGCCCCACATACAGCTGATTGTCTTTCACAAATTTTGGTGAAGTGTTTGCTGGATTGGAATCTGGATAGAAAGATATCCACGGTTACTTTAGACAATTGTTCAAATAATGATGCGATGGTTAAAAGATTGAAGGGATTGTTGTCAACTGAGTCAATGATATTGGATGGTAATTTTTTTCATATGAGGTGTGCAGCTCATATTTTGAATTTAATTGTGAAGGATGGATTGTCTGTGATTGAGAGTGGTATTACATGTGTTAGAGACAGTGTGTCTTACTGGAGTTCGTCGCCAAAACGGGTGGAAAAATTTGAGTTGGCGTGCCGTCAAATGCAGATAGATGTGAAAAAGTTGGGACTTGATTGCCCAACTAGATGGAATTCTACTTTTGATATGCTTGAACTTGCAGTGAAGTACAAAAGTGTTTTTTCTCGACTGCAGACACTTGAGCAGCAATACAACTGTTTGCTTAGTAGTGAGGAATGAGAGTTGGCTAAGCAAATGCTAGATTATTTGAGACCTTTTTCAAGGTTGACTGAGATGTTTTCGGGTACAACATACCCTACTGCTAATCTATTTTTTCCATTGGTTTGTAAAATGAGGATTGCATTGAAGGGATGGCAAACATCAGATGTTCCTACAATTAAGAGCATGGCGAATAACATGATTGAAAAAATTTTGAAGTATTAGAATGAGATTAGTGGGATATTGGTCATGGCTGTTATTCTTGATCCGAGATACAAGATGATGTTGGTTAATTACTATTATCCGAAGATTTATACAGTCGGTCTTGAAAATCAACTCAACAAAGTGCGAGAGCTTTGTGGTGAAATGATGAATTATTATGAGGCCAAATTTGCAACTACAAGATACAATGTTGTTGGTGAGTCTTCTACCTCAATTGTTATTCCTTCAAACCAATCTCATTTTGATTTTGATGATATGGGTGATTTTGATGCATATGCAACTCAAAATAGTCAACCTTTTAGTTCGAAGTCTGACTTAGATGGGTATTTAGAGGATCCTTTAGTCAAAAGAACTTCAGACTTTGATGTTTTCAATGGTGGAAGATGAACAAAGGCAAATATCCTATTTTGGCGGAGATGGCCAAGGATTTGTTAGCCACACCTGTGACAACTGTTGCCTCGGAGTCGGCTTTTAGCACAAGGGGTAGAACATTGAGTCCACATCGGAGTAGACTACATCCAGATACATTAGAAGCGATCATGTGCTCTCAGCATTGGTTATGGGCTACTAGCGGTCGAGGTATAAAAATATTATTTACAAAATTAATTACTAATTATTTTTTACTTTACTATTTATTTTAATACTATTTTTTGTTAGGTGGAGTTCCTGAAGAAGAAATTTTTACTGGCGAGGAATTGAAGGACGTGGACGAAGATGGCCCGCAAATATTGGATTAGTTTATTTTTTCTATTAGCGATTGTTTTTATGTTATGTACTTGTGATATTAGTATTTTCATATATTTGTGTGTTGTCTAATTATGTATTGGAGAATTATTTGTAAGTTTTTTAACCTATTGTGGTATTATGATTGGACAATTATGTTTTTAAATTTATAGTTTTATTAAAAAATTATTTAAAAAATTAGTTTAAAAGCCCAGGCCCGACCCAGGCCCGTCCAAATTGGATGGGCTTTGAGAGGGTCTAGGCTTGGAAAAGCCTGGCCCAAGCCCTTAAATTGCCAAGCCTACATGCTTTATTTTTGCAAAGTAAACGCGTCAATCATTCTGATTCTGGATTTCGATTCTCCAATCCGGAAAGTAAATGCACCATTATTGTATTCTTTCATTGGCTATGTTGGGTTCATGAGTGCTTTGTAAATTCCAAGCAAGATTGTTATTTTTCGATGTGAAAGGTGAAAAATTATGAGCCAATGAAAATATGATTGAGACTTGAAAAAGAGTAGGGTGATAAGTAGGGTGGTAATGGGTTCGGGTCGAGTTGACAAATAAAGGGTTATAGCCTTAAAAAAGCTTGTTCATTTAAATTTCGAGTCAGGTCAAATTGGGTCTGGAGTCCGAGGCCGACCAAAAGTTTTTAAGTTGTTTATATTTAAAAAATTTAAATTAAAAATGAACATAGTCTCCTATAATATATTAAAGTTCGGTAAAAAATTCAACATTTACATCTCATACATGGACCACAACGTTCAATACCTCATCATTGAATTAATCAACAAAAGATAAAATCTCAACAGCAATCAATGTCACAAAACAAAACAACAAGAATGCATAGGAAAACGAAAAAAAAATTGTTAGTGGTGTACCATGGTAGTTGGTGGTTGGTGGTAGTGTAGTACAACAGGAAGTGGTGAATCGATGATGAAAGCATCTCTTGTGTGCGGCTGTTGATTTTTGTTAGGGGGTGGATAGTGGTGTCGTGGTGTGATGGCAGCTTCGACCTTAGAGCAGTGTGGTGGCTCGGACCTTAGAGCTTGAGTTCATGTTGCCAATCGTTGGAGGCTTGGACCTTGGTGTTGTGCAAATTTTATTGAACTCGCAAGCGCACGAATCTATTGTAGAATAGATCAATGGTGACGAGTGTCGATCCCACGAGGAGGTAGATTTTAATTATGTATAGAATTAATTTTCTTAAGTGGGTGATTGGATTTATGGTGAAGGTAATTTAAACTATCCTAGACTTTGAATTGGAATGACGAGAATAAATTAAATTGGAAACTATTAAAATTCAAGTGCTTGAGTATCTGGATCTACATCAACATGCTCCATGGGCTAAATATTCCTTATTAACACCAATTAAATCATGAGGGGGGTTTCCACACCTCATGAACCACGCTCAAATAAATATGGTGTTAAGGGTTTATCGTGTCAAATAATAATAACTTTGTACTAGGGTGTCGGTTTCACCAGGGTGGTATCTAGATAAGATTATTAGTATTTGTCGACGACAAGTCAAAACATCCAGAAATATTATAGGGGAAGAGAAAATAAATTTACCAAATTAAGCCCATGGAACATGTTGAGACTTCACCTTCTACCCAAGCTTGAAAGAAAATTAGCTACTCTTTTTTTAATTAGGGGTAAAATAAAAATTTATTAAAATACGTAGAAAATACAAGATGGAGAAGGAATTACAGAAAACTGAGCTCAAAAATTGACTCAAGGGTATCAAATTAGTGGGGGAGAGTCCTCGTTGTAAAGATACATTGAGTGAATCATAGCCATCAGATTAAAAACAGTTCGGACGCTCAAGATTGCGCTACGTCATCAGTCAACAGTACGCTGTTTCAACAGTATGCGGGTTGGTCACGGTTTGCACAGTGGCGTGGTTTACACAGTAACGCGGTTTAAATAGTGGCGGATTAAATAGTGAATAATCCCATGTGTGTGTATGTACCGTACGCATGATTTTTGGTCCACTGAAATATTGCCACATCATCCATCAACAGTATATAAGAATTTTAGTCCAATAGGATCATGACACATCATCGGTCAATGCCACATCATCAGTCAACACCACATAAGCAACCAAATGCCACATCTTTCTCTAATCAAATGCTGTCACGTCATCAATTGATGCCACATCATCGGTCAATATCACGTCATCGGACCGTATATGGGAACAGTGTCGTGAACAGTAACATGACCAGTACCTTACGTATGAACAGTACCGTACATGTGAACAATGTCCTTTTTCCTTTTATTCTCCTCCTAAGGTTTTTGACCGTCCTGAGTTCAAAAGTGATGTCCGTTTTGCTGTCTGATACTCTGATTACTCGTCCATTGTGAAACGATCATGATGCCCCTAAAATACATAAAATACTTATTTATAATATAACACACATAATTAAATCACAAGAGAAATAAATACATAAGCGTAGAGATATTAGTGAGACTTAAAATATAAAATGACGATTTTCTCATTTATAAATATGTACTTTCTAACACTCAACACTTGGCACAGCGTTGCACATGTTCTCTTAAGTCGTGAGGTGTGCTGAACGATATGTTAAATTCTGTTTTTGTGTTTTGAGAGTGTGAGATTTGTCATGTGTGTGACATTTAATCTCTGTGTGCGAGTGATCTTTTTTTTTTTTTAAGTGTTAGGATCGAATCGGATCAGGGTATATAAGTCCTAAACCCTAACTCTTAATATTTAAGTTCAAACTTGTTGACCCTTATGGTCATAGTCTGAAAATTTTAGGTTAAGTCAATCATACTGAAATTTTTAATATCCTCTAGTAGAGTAAAGAGAGAGAAAAAAAAAAAGCATAACATTTTTTTTTCCAATAAGAGATGTCACTCCTTGTCAAGCCATGTGTGCTCAAGCGCAGCCCATAATTGTCTCTCAAAGTGAAGATAGTTTTTTACTGTCGCCGTAAATTTGTTTTTTTAGCGCCGTAAATAATTGCCGGTCTAGTTGGTCTACCTACAATGATTTTTAATATTTCCATTTTTCACTATTTTATTATTGAATTAATTAATCGCCGCAAGGCCAAGTCGGAATCTCTGTTTAATGAAGCTTTTCACTTTCGCTCTCTAGTCTCTCTCTCTCTCTCTCCCCTATTCTTTGCTTGGGTTGGCCTCTGTCTGTTGTATCTCATCATTTATTATTTTTTAATGAGTTCTATAACCGCCATAGGTTTACATTAAAAATATTAAAGATAAATATCATTCAGTACCTTAATTTAAGCAAATAACAAAATAATCCATTTAAATATTAAAGTATAAATACTTCATATTTTACTTCATGAGAAACCTTAGCTCTTGAAAATCTTGATTCCCTCTCTTTCTTTCCCTTCTCTCAACTCTTGCTACCGTCTATCTTTTTTTTTTTTAAAGAAAGAAAAATCAGTGCTTGTCGATATCTAATCTCCACTACACTAATTTTTCTTGTCTCCACTCTTCAATTTCTATTTCAATATTCACGATCTGGTGGGTTTTTTCTATCTTTGTCTTGCGTATTCTTTGCATGAGGAAGGAGCCTAAGATAATAATGTCTCTTTTAACAAAGGAGCTCGTATCGGATCTTACATTGGATGGTGAAAAGCACTTGGATCTCAAAGCGGCTCACTAAGGTGCTGATTACTATATTCCCAGGAAGGAAAAACCACCCCAAAAGACCGGTTATGCATAGAGATATTGGAACAATTTGAAGAAGAGATCCCTTGCTTGGAGAAACTTCATTCTCTTGCTATGGTGGTGATGATCTTGAATGAAGCTACTTTGTACCTTGAAAGCAGTAACGTTGCTTGAGGTTCAAAGTCTTTTCTTTTACCCAACACATGTTATACACTTTCGGTTTTAGCCGGGGTTATAGGATATAATTCTCCACAATGTTATTTTAACATCTTCAATTCTTTTCACGTTTACAAGTGCTTTTATATATTTCTCAAATCAAATTTTCATGGTTTTATTCCTACTCTTACTTGAGATTTTGCAACATAATTTGTTTGTGATATAAATGACCTTTGGTGAACTCCAACTTGTGTGTATCTCATGTGTTCAAAACATCATCATATCATGCCCTCTTTATAATTAACTTATAGGAGTTTGTCCTTGAAAACATATAGTGAATATAATCTAAATTTTATTGATTTACGGTAATGATGCTACATCGTGCTGCTCATTTAATTTGATGTTTATTATGCTTGCAAGAGATACACCTACGAATCACTAGTTAAGCTGCGGCGTTCTTGGTCTTATGTAGTGGATAAAATGGGCACTTCTTACTTACTGACATGAAATACAAAACATGCAACCTCTTGTGTCACTTTGCATAAAAAGTTTGATGGGATTTCGGTGACCTTCAGGAAAAAGATGTGATTTTGGCCTTGATGAGGTTTGTTAAGTTATTTTCTTAGTGATTTAATTGTTTGGGACCGTCTGTTTAATAATATGAATTTTTTTTTAAATTTTTTGAATGGTGGTTCTTTGGTTATGGCTTGAAATTCTTTGAAGGCATCTGTCCAATGCAAGAAATTTTTGGCAAGTGTTCTTCTCGGTGACATAGGAGCCTAAGATTTGAAGACTGTAAGGTTTCTCTATTTTCAGGCTTTGTCATTTTAATATTTAATTTGGACTGCTTTGGATGGTCTATATTTTTAGTATGTTCAGTATTGTTATGTTTTGTTTAGAAAATCTCATATGGAAAATAATTGGGATTTAACCAGTGTTGTCGTTAGTATTATGTTTGTTATAAAAGTTGCTGCTAGTGCGTGGGTACTTACATCTCCACTCCCCAGTGCTTGAACTGGTAGCACTTTTTCCCTCATATTTTATATAATCTCTTGTGTCATTGTTTATGTATTGAGATATAGTTTTAATTATTTGGATTACCAGTGATGATCTTGTTTTTTAGCGCCATAATATTTCTTAAATTTGTTATGCATGAATGTTTTGTTTGCTTTGTGGTATGAATGTTGTGTGTTCAACTCCTCGATTCGATCACTTACTTGACCTCTCTAATTTTTATTCCTTTTCCTTTTTTTCGTTGGTTTCTATATTTAATTTTTGTTTAGAGTATTTTTTATCTTGTTATAGTTTTCTTTAATCACGAGTAAATAAAATATGACATGAAACAATAATTCATGGTAGGAATGGAAATGGTAGAAAATTAGTTATTGAACTCGTTATTTTAATTTGTTTATTTTTGTGGTTTACTCTATCTTAAGAATAGTAAAGTAGTCTCCTCCAATCTTTAACTAATTACATTTTACGTAAAGGTTCAATTATATTTCATATTATTAATGGGAACTTATTAGTGTTTGCATTTGTAAAGAAGATTAAATTTAATTGAATGTTTTACCTATGTAATTGATTAGCTTTTTGATTTTAGTTACATGGAATATTTTAATGATACGAAACTACTGATCTTTAATGTTTTAGTTGAATTATACTTATTTGATTATTAGATTTAATTTTATTTTTTAATTGTTTGTTGGATTTTTCTGCTTGTCGCAATTCCTAGGATTATAGTTGTAACATGTAATATGATTGAGTTGTTGTTTTAAAATAAAGAAACATTTACCTGTTATTTGATTTTTTTTTTTTTGGGTTTATGTCCCCATTGTCTATTTGCTTAAATGTCAATTTCACATTTGATATGATAATCTAAAAGCCATATTATTTGATTTTATATTACCTATTACTGGTTAAAATGAATTAGTGGGGCAACGGAATTTGGGAAAATAAGATAGGCTTGTATGAAATGGATGTAATATGTTAAAACAATCTTATAGGATAAGCTATTTTTTTTTTCAGTTGTTCAAGATAAATGTTTATATTATATGTGTGATTAATTTTCTTAATTACTAATTAATCATTGATTGAATCAGGTCAGCTAAGTTGTTAGAGGCAATATTTTATATCTTTTTCTGGATCCAGGTACTTTTGAGTTCATTTTTCTTTTAATTGAAGGCATTGGTTATATTGCATAATTGGGTTTCTTGGTAAACTAATCCAATTTCTTGGGTATCTAGTTACTTTGCATTCATATTTGTATTTTTTCTCCGTTTAGGGAATAAAAGATACTTAATTCTGAGAACCACTTTGTAAATTCTTCTTCAAAAGAATTTTTTTTTAGTTAGTTTTGAGTTTTTATTTATGAAAATAAAATTGGCTTTGTTAGAGTTAATTAGACTATCACTTAACCAATAAAACTAATTTTTTTTCATTTTAGACATGATTGGGAAGGATTGTGCTTTTATCATGGTAATTCTTTGTTGTGAAAGCTCCCAATAGTGGTAATTCTTTGTTGTGAAAGCTCCCAATAGCTCTAGTACTATATATTATTAGTTTGATTATTAAGGTGACTCTTGCCGGAAGGGTGGCGGATTCGTTTGGAGATTTTATATATTGAACTTAAGCATGTAATTACGTATTATTTATAGCTTTATAAATTCTTGTTTATGAAGGCTTGACTTTATTTAGGTTTTTTTAATCAACGATCGTGTTATAAAAAAACAGATTTTCAAGTTTTTTTTTCAAATACATGGAATAAGCATGACCATGGATCTTGGGCCTTGTCTTGTAGGTGGCTCGATTGACCAGCATTTGTAATTTAGAATCCATTTCTTTCCAATAAGGTGCTTTTAATTTCAATGATTTTATTTCACTTATTCTATATTGACCATCGTAATCATTAAGTCCAAGCATAAATATACAACTCACTAGACATTGATCTAAAAGTAGGAATACTGTAGAATTCAGATGAGACTGGTTACTAATTTATTGCAAAGCTGAGATTTAATTTTAATGTGTGTTTTCATAAATATGCAAGAATTTTATGGCTCTTAACACTTCTTTCCTGAAATGTTAAGGCGTTGTTGCAAATGCCTTTCATAGTTTTGGCAATTTTGCTTCATTAACAAGAGCAAGATATGGATTCTTTCATTTGATTTTTTTGGTATTGATGTTACATTATTACATTTTATTGATAAGCTTTTTTTATTTTCACCATGAAAATATTATAGATAAACAATTTCATTAGTTGAGCTTTTAGGACTGTGTAGATCCAATGAAGTTTAAATATAGACTAGGACATTGTTTGTGAATTATAATTATGAGAGAATCTGAGATTAAATGAGCTTTCAGTTTTGTCAATTATGAACTCAATTAATGTTTCCATTTGTTCAACTATGTTTTTTTTTGGGTTAAACATACAAATGACATGAAATGGTTAGAGAATTTTATTGTTGTTTTTCTTTGCCATTAGCTCTAATTACAATGTTATAAGGTATGATATTATGTTTTTGTATATTTCAACACTACTGGAATGATAGGCTTTCTCATTTTAGCTTTGAAATTATATTTGTGGATTTGTGACTTTCATTAAATGATGGATTGATTTGTTCAATATTCATTTGAATTGTGCTCTTTTGTAAATGTGTTGGTTTATATGGATTGAGAAATGGTGTTGTTTATTTGGATTAGCTGTGTGATGACTTTGTTTTTTGGTTCGTTAATGTTTTTTATTTGTTAAGCATGAACATTTTGTTTGTAGTCCTCCTAATCCTTGTACATATTTGTTATAGTTTTATTTAATCTTTTGTTTGTTAGCAAAAAAAACATTTTGTTTGGTTCCACAAATGAAATGAATGTTTAGAGCTAATCAAGGCACCTATTTAGTATTTAGTCACTTTGTTCCTACCTATCCAATTTCTCATTCTTTTTCCTTTTAAGTTTCTATATTTAGTTTTCCATTTGGAAGGTTTTTAATTACTTGCTACTGTGTTGTTTCATTTGCAGGAGAAAATGAAAATATGACATGAAGCAATAATTTGTAGCAGGATTGTAAATGCAGAAAAATGGAGATTGAACTCTTATTATTTTTAATTTCAGATCTTTTTTGTTTTACTCTAATCTTAGAGATTTTGGATATTCTACTCTTTCTTTATATTATTTTCTTATGTCCAAATGTTCAATTATACTCTAGCGAATCTATCAGTGATCTAAATGAAGATTCATTTTAATTGAGTATTTTTACTGATGTGATTCATTTTTCTTGGGTTATAGTTGATATTTTTCTTGGTTTAAAACCTGAGTTTAGATTTTTTTATTTGAAATAAAATTTTATTTTTCAAATTAGAAGTTTTTTCGGAGAAAAATGAAAATAGGTCAATCTATGTGATTGTAATTCATAAATAATAATAGTTGAAAGTGTTGATTGTTATGTTAAATTTTGAATCAAATTTGTGAAATGATAATAATAGATGGCATACCTTTTAGAAATGATTTAACACGTGAAAATTTTCGGACTTAATTTGTAAATGGAAAGTTATGTGCATACTTTTTGGTTTTTTTCAGAAGAATACGTAATTAAACAAGAATAATACAAATTATGAACCAGAAAATATGTTAGCTAATTATGATTATTTAAATGGTAAATGAGCGTAATCATAAACAAAGGTCAAAAGCTCCGGACATGATAAATCAAAAGCTCCGGACATGATAAAATTTATGATCAAATCTCCTAAAGTAATGAATTTCGATTTTAAATAGAAAAAGTTAAAAGACATTTCAACACGCTAAGTTTTGCAACTTATAAAAATTGTGTAATCAAAATATCAATAATATCTTAATAACCTAAAAGGAGTACAATATAGCGAACATCTTATGTGCATTCTTATTATATTTAACTATAAATCTTAGGAGGCATGATATTAATAATAATAGCTGCATTTATATAAAAATAAAAATAAATAATAATAGTAGTACTCTTACAAATAAAATAATAATACTATTTATTTGTAACATGAATGTTTGATTGAAGTGATGAGAATTTAAAGAAATTATTTTCAAAAAGTTTTGGGATTTACAGATTATTGTACCATTCATTCTAAAATTGGACCTATTTATAAATTGTTATAACGTTTTGGGTTATAATATATTTATAGAAAGTTTTGAGACAAAACTGTAATTTTAGTGAACAGTTCACTGTAGCGTTACTGTAGCAAGCGGTTAGCTGGATTGATGGAAACGGCAAACCGGTTACGGATAGAATCTCACTCAAATGGATAGCGGCTAACCGGATGTGTCAAACCGGAAGTCCGGTTGTGGGCACTGAGTTGCCGAATGAGAGAAAAGGAAGAAGCTGAAGAATTTCATAGGCTTTCACGAATCCGGCAAACCGGAGTTTGTTAACCGGCTAACCGGTTGAAGGCAGTGAGCGTGCTGCCTTAATCGTAATGTGAGAGTAATTAGATTTTATGTTACAAACAACTTACTTATAACAGACCACCTCCCAAAACGTGTTGAATGGCATTATAGTGGAAAGAGACACGAGCTTAGCTAGTATAAATGCATGTTTTCTCTGTGGGTATAGAAACAAAAGTTGCCGAAGTGGGATCCATGTTCAACGGGAAGGTCTTAAGTTACAGTTGGCAAGACTGATGATTCTAGGATGAGGAACTAAAGAAACCAAAAGCAAAGGAGTTATTAACAAGACTTGAAAAATAGTTAAGTCGTTTAACCCATGGACAGGAATAATTGACAACAATTAGATACAAAGTAACACAAAGAAGGCATATGACAGTTTACTTTGAAATATGTAACCATGATCCTAGAATTCCGTAATGAATATAGAAAAATATCAAACTATAAATCTGAGAAACCACAAGTAGAGAAATCAAACCCAGGAATGGAATTTATGGACAACAAATCGATAAAGAAAATGGTAAAGTTGGTAAAATGAATAAAATTTAAAGTTCCACATTAATGTTGAAATTTATTTTAAGGGGTTGCAATATTCAACCCATTTAATTATTGAGAAAATTGTTAAGTAGTTCCACTGATAATTAGGAATAATTTACTATGAACTATATAGAAAATAAATAACGAAGGCATATGTACCCCTAATGTAAGAATTTCATAATAAATATAGAAATATCAAACCAAAATGAAATACAAGTGTGCAACCCAAGAGGGGGAGCGAATTGGTATTTTAAAACTTATCGTAACAAAACCACACAACAATCCAATCTAACGCCTTAATAAAATTGAAAACAATAAATTCAATAAAAGAACAATAATAAATGAGTAAGAGAGGAGAAAACAAACTCAAGAATTTTTACGTGGTTCGGCTATTCCCGACTACGTCCACGCCTTCAAGCTCACCAGGCTTGAGGTTTTCACTATCCAACCCTTCCAAGGCTTAAAGAACTTACAAATGACTTCAAGGTGTCAATAAACCTTTACAACAAAGAGATTTTATCTCAATCTCTTCACTCAAGTATCTCACACACTGAAACACT
Organism: Citropsis articulata; assembly: GCA_030449925.1. NCBI lineage: Eukaryota > Viridiplantae > Streptophyta > Magnoliopsida > Sapindales > Rutaceae > Citropsis > Citropsis articulata. The sequence continues at coordinate 266,342 of JASUUH010000224.1, forward strand.
CACAATTGAGAAGATGAAATGAAAATTACAACCAAACACTCTCTTAAAGAGTAGATGAACAAATTTAAGATCAAAGATCACTCAAAGATTTGTGATTCACCGGTTATCCGGAAAAGAGAAAGCATGAAAAAGACGTAGAAATCTCGAATCCGGCTAACCGGATTTAACTAACCAGTTATCCGGTTAGTAAACAGAATGGCAGTTAAGATATTCGGCTACCCGGTTGATATAACCGGTTCTCCGGTTTCAAAACAGCTTGCTTTTCAATTTGAAAACGGTCTTTCGGTTTGGAATCCGGTTACCCGGATACATTCAGTTGAGCCTTAAGATAAGCAAACTACGGTTTCATGAACCGATTATCCGAATAGCGAGCTTCTCTTCAAGATTTGGTTGGCCAAGAATAAAGCAGTAGGGCATCACTTGTTAGAAACGGGTAACTTCAAGGAGCAAGCGGCATCAGGTTTGTAATCCGTTACCATTGCATTTGATTGCATCCAAGAGCTAAGCAGTTGGCGGTTTAGTAACGGTTATCCGCGTTGTACAAATATTTCTCTTGAGAATTTGGTGGACGGATGACAACAAAGCGGTTATCCGTTTTGAAGGCAATTGTAAGCCAAAGTAAGCGGTTTACGGTTGCAATAAGGTATCCGGATAAAGCAGAAAATACCCTTCTCAAATTCGGATCTGGTTTGATGGGCAAACTTTCGGTTTAGAAAGCAGTGTGAAACTTTGCAAATCCGGGTTTAGGTTTGAGAACCAGTTGACCGATTTTCTTAGAAATATTTCAAAACGAATTGACTTCTGGGTGGAGATATCCGGTTTGCCGGAAGTTGTCCCGAGAGCCAACAAACAATATCCGGCTTACCGGTTTGGTAAGGCCGGTTATCTGGAATTTTATCCGAGAGCAATTTTAAGAAAGGAAAAAGATTTCCGGAAGAGGGAAGGTCGTATACTAAAAACACCCACTTAAAATGTTGGATTTGAATCAAAAGAGTTGGAATATAGGGAAAGAAATTGGTGGGAAGAACGACCTAACCCAAATTTGTAACAACTCTATAATAATTAGAGTAAATGTAACCGGAGCATAAAATAAAAAAGTTGACTTGAAACTTCAACCTAAATAACTGAATTCTAACACAAAGATTAGAAACATGAAAAAAAATTATGGTGGAAAGAAGAGTTATAGAGCCTAACCTAAAAGTTGAAAATTCATACCCAAAACATGATATAAACGAACGAGAACTAGGAACTTAAAAACAACTTGAAATATGCACTTAAATTGTTGGATTTCAACCAGAAGAGTAGGAATATAGGAAAAAAAAGTGGTGGGAAGAACTATCTAACCCAAATTTGAAACAACTCTATAAGAATTAGAGTAAAATTAATCGGAACTTAAAATAAAAAAGTCGACTTGAAACTTCAACCTAAATTACTGAATTTCAACAAAACGAATAGAAACATGAAAAAAATTGTGGCGGAAATAAGAATTATAAAACCGAACCCAAAAGTGGAAATATAGTACCCAAAACCTGAGATATGGGAACGATAAGTAGGAATTTAAAAACAACTTGGAACATCCACTGACAGTGTTGGATTTCAATGAGAAGAGTTGGAATATAGGGAAAGAAATTGGTGGGAAGAACGACCTAACCCAAATTTGTAACAACTCTATAATAATTAGAGTAAATGTAACCGGAGCATAAAATAAAAAAGTTGACTTGAAACTTCAACCTAAATAACTGAATTCTAACACAAAGATTAGAAACATGAAAAAAAATTATGGTGGAAAGAAGAGTTATAGAACCTAACCTAAAAGTCGAAAATTCATACCCAAAACATGATATATACGAACGAGAACTAAGAACTTAAAAACAACTTGAAATATTCATTTAAATTGTTGGATTTCAACCAGAAGAGTAGGAATATAGAAAAAAAAAGTGGTGGGAAGAACTATCTAACCCAAATTTGAAACAACTCTATAAGAATTAGAGTAAAAGTAACCGGAACTTAAAATAAAAAAGTCGACTTGAAACTTCAACCTAAATTACTGAATTTCAACAAAACGAATAGAAACATAAAAAAAATTGTGGCGGAAATAAGAATTATAAAACCGAACCCAAAAGTGGAAATATAGTACCCAAAACCTGAGATATGGGAACGATAAGTAGGAATTTAAAAACAACTTGGAATATCTACTGAAAATGTTGGATTTCAATGAGAAGAGTAGGAATATAGGAAAAAAAGTAGTGGGAAGAATTACCTAACCCAAATTTGAAACAATTCTAAAAGAATTAGAGTAAATGTAACCGGAACTTAAAATAAAAAAGTCGACTTGAAACTTCAACCTAAATAACTGAATTCTAACACAAAGATTAGAAACATGAAAAAAAATTATGGTGGAAAGAAGAGTTATAGAACCTAACCTAAAAGTCGAAAATTTATACCCAAAACATGATATATACGAACGAGAACTAGGAACTTAAAAACAACTTGAAATATTCACTTAAATTGTTGGATTTCAACAAGAAGAGTAGGAATATCAAAAAAAAAGTGGTGGGAAGAATTACCTAACCCAAATTTGAAACAACTCTATAAGAATTAGAGTAAATGTAACCGGAACTTAAAATAAAAAAGTCGACTTGAAACTTCAACCTAAATTACTGAATTCTAACAAAAAGAATAGAAACAGGAAAAAAATTGTGGTGGAAAAAAGAGTTATAGAATCTAACCCAACAATAGAAATATTATACCCAAAATCGGACATATATGAACAAGAAGTAGGAATTAAAAAACAACTTGAAATATGGACTTAAAATGTTGGATTTCAACCAGAAGAGTAGAAATATAGGAAAAAAAAAGTGGTGGGAAGAACTACCTACCCGAAATTTGAAACATCTTTATAAGAATTAAGAATTAGAGTACAAGTAACCGGAACCTAAAATAAAAAAATCGACTTGAAAATTGAACCTAAATTACTGAATTCTAACAAGAAGAATAGAAACATGAAAAAAATTTGTAGTAGAAACAAGAGTTATGAAATATAACCCAAAAGTAGTAAACAAATACGCAGAACCTAATATATAAGAACGAGAAATAAGAATTTATGTTTATTACCAGTTAAAAACCGGTTGTACCGGTGCCATGCATGCGCTGCATGAGTTGCAGCCCTGCATGGTAGATTGACTCGATTTGTTTTACTCAATCAAATTTGTCTTTTTCACATTATTAACGCAAAGAAAAAATTAAAACAAAAAATGAAAATTCTAATGGAAAGAGCACGTCCACTTTTACAAAGTCTAATGTCCCAAGTCACATTCAACCAATCCAAGTCAAAACACGTAGTCTCTAGCCCATAAAGCTAAAAGGCCGATTGTCATCTAAATCCTTAAATTTATATAATTTCTCAATAAGGATATAGTTTTTCAGTTCCATAAACCAGGTCCATTATTTTACCTAAATTATTCTCAACTCCTCATGATATTAATATTTTTGTTTGACCCCCGAGTAGGCAACTTAACACAAGGCCAGTCCTCAGATTCGTCAAGAGATAAGGACCTATTTAATATAATTTGAAAAATATACATTCATTCGATAAAATATTAAATTCAAGGACGTAAATGTTAAATCTTGTGCCTTATATAAAACCTTCTAAAAACTAAAATACAAAAAAATTCTTTCTTCCGACCAAAGTAAAAAAAAAAAAAAAAAAAGGAACCAAACAAAGCCTAGAAAAGAAAACACTTGACGCGAAGCCAGACCAATCTCTTTTTTGTCTTATCGTGTTTGCTTCCCCTCTCTCTTCCTCTAAACCGAGTCGAGGCCGAGCCGTGACTCACTAGCAACTCGCATGAGTCAGGAATCGTTCATATACAGCTTCGTGGCGCGTGGCACGATGATATTGGCGGAGTACACTGAGTTCACTAGCAGCTTCCCGGCGATTACAGCTCAGTGCTTGCAGAGGCTGCCTTCTTCTAACAACAAGGTCACTTACAATTGCGACCACCACACTTTCAACTTCCTCGTTAAATATGGTTACGGTAATTTTAAGACTATTTGTTTATTTTCAATTTAAGGGAGTTTATTAAAGTTTACCTGTAACTTACAGTAGTTGGATCTAATGTGAAAATGGTTATAAATATTCTTCGTTTACTTAGAAATGCTTTTAACATGATTAAATTCTCTGTTAGTATTATGTATCAGCCCGTACAATTGAAATAATAATACTGAAAATATGAATTTTGTGCAAACTCTATTCGTATAATTTGATATGATGTGATGACTTATATGATCACCACATTTCTTATATTATTTATTTTCATTTATTCTCTTTAAAATGTGAGATATGTAACAACATCATTATCACATCAATTTTTCTGAATAGAGTTTGTACATAGTTTGTATTTATAGCATTATTCCAATTGAAAACAGGTGTGTGGGTATAATTGATAGTTGAAGTTCAGTATCCTGCTTACAAAGAATTTGAAAAAGAAAAATTTAATTAATTCATTTTTGTTAACAATTTTGTCTTTTGCAACTCTTTGTTTAAAGAACTGGTGGTTCGTCTTTTCGCAATAAGAGAAGGATTCACTACGTGTTAAATATCTATAGAAAATTGATTCGTATATGCATTGACTTTTTATACTTTTACTTTTCTAATTATATCATGCCACATTAGTTTTTATGGACGAGTTTGTATAGATAAATTTATTTGGTGTTGCAAGGTTCAATTTCCATCTGATGATTAAAACTTAAATTTGGGGATGATTATGTGATATGTCTTTTCATTATTGATATCTGTGTCCATTTCCATGAGTATGGTGTGCATGTGCTTGCACTTGGGGATTTGTGAACCAAGAAAGATGTCTTATTTTGTGGTCAAATATTGGAAGTTCCCTTGCGATGATTGCATTCATGATAGAGAAACCTATATAGCTTATAAAGATTCAGATTTTTGTCTTCTATTTTTTTTTTAATTTTTGGTTGGTGGAAGGTGAGTTTAGAACTTTGAGTTGTTAGTTTTTTCATTTGCCTTTTGACTGATGTTTGAAGAATCCAAAAGCCTTCATCAGCCTATGGTGATCATTGTAGCTTGATTTATTGTGATTAAACAAATGGTTCATCTACAATGGGTAAAAGCATCTGCTCTCAGTACATGTTACTGGGCTAAGTCCAGCTACAATAATTTTTCATAGAAATAGATTTTGATGAGAAGGTTTAACACTAAAATCTTCAAGCATCAAAGGTTGTCAGAATGTTGATGAGAGCAGACTTTAAAAAACGGTATGGTGGTGGTAAAGCAGATACTGCTATTGCCAAGAGTCTTAACAAGGAATTTGGGTACGTTCGTTGTGAAAACTGTCAAATGTTTACTTTAATTTTGTCTTGAATTTGTGCTGAATACTTGTAGCTAAAGGTTGATGAACAAGTCCTAATCTACAGGCCAATTATGAAAGAGCACATGAAATATATCATTCACCACGCCGAAGAGATTGAAAAGCTAATAAAAGTAAAGGCTCAAGTTTTAGAAGTCAAAAGCATAATGTTGGAGAATATTGACAAGGTAAATTTACTATCTGAAAAAATGTAGTTTGTTTCAAGTGTTTTCATTCATGCATTTGTGTTATTCTCTTTTCGTACTTTAATGGTGCGTTCTTACAGGAATGGAATGAACGAGAATGAATTTTAATAGAGAATGAAATTTGGAATGAATAAGGAATGGGAATGAGATTACAATGTTTCTTGGTAAAATAAATGAGAATAGAATGTCTTTAACGCCATGTGTTTCTTGGTAAAATAAATGAATGAGGAATGGTAATGAGAATCAATTTCTAAAATATCAGTTAAATAATGTGATTTTCAAGATAAATATAAATATTATTATAAAATGATATTAATTAAAAATAAAATTAATCATAATAATTATAAATGTTAATATTGATAATATTAATAAAAATAAAATAATTAATAATAACTAAAATAAAAAATTAATAAAATTTAATAATAATAAATGTTAATAATGATAATATTAATAAAAATAAAATAAAATTAATTTTATTAATATTAATTTTATTAACATTATTATCATTATTAACATTATTAACATTTATTATTATTAAATTTTATTAACTTTATTATTTTAGTTATTATTAATTATTGTTAATATTATTTTTATTAATATTATCATTATTAACATTTATTATTATTATATTTTATTAACTTTATTATTTTAGTTATTATTAATTACTTTTAATATTATTTTTATTAATATTATCATTATTAACATTTTATTATTATTATTATTATTATTTAATATCATTTTTATAATAATATTTATACATGTATCTAGATAATGAAATTACATTATTACTATAATTATTAATTTATTAACTTTATTAATTTAGTTATTATTAATTATTGTTATTATTATTTTTAATAATGTTAAATTAATTATTGTTATTAATTATTATTTTATCATTATTTTATTATTAATAATGATAATATTAATAAATAGTAGTTAATAAATTTAATAATAATAATAATTATTATTATTATTAAATTTTATTAAATTTATTATTTTTATTAATATTATCATTATTAACATTTATTATTATTTTTAATTAATATCATTTTTATAATAATATTTATACATGTATCTAGATAATGAAATTACATTATTACTATAATTATTAAATTTATTAACTTTATTATTTTAGTTATTATTAATTATTGTTATTATTATTTTAATAATGATAAATTAATTATTGCTATTAATTATTATAATTATCATTATTTTATTGTTAATAATGATAATATTAATAAAATAAAATAATAATTAATAATAACTAAAATAATAAAGTTAATAAAATTTAATAATAATAATAATAATAATAATAATAATAATAATAATAAAATAAATGACATTTAAAATAACAAAATTATTGTGATTTGAGCAAGGTAATTTAGTAAATATGAAAAATTAGAAGGATAGAAAATAAATTTATGTTTTGTTCAAGATTTGATTCGGCCGTTCCGTACGTGGGTTTGAATTAAAATTCATGTTCACGGGTAATATTGGGAATATTTTTTGTGATTTATTAAGATTAAAATCTGATTTTCTTAGAGAGTAAACGAGTTTGATTAAAATTCCTTGATTTAATTCCGGGTTGTTAAATAATGACGTAAGTGCTTTGATTAGTGATGTCATTATCACCAAAGTCCTCACTTCTTCTTCTTGTGAAAAGTATGCACCATTTATTACTGGTTCCTTGCTTTATATGTGAATCGTTTTGAGAATTTAATTTCAATGAATCAAAATGAACGTGGTTGCCATCATTATCGATTTGTGGGTGCTCGAAGAGGAAGATTTGTTGTTGGTCTATATGATTAGAATGGAAGTTTACATTTAGAGACTCTCTGGCAACCAAGAAATAGCAATTCTACACCATGTCCCCCTGTTTAGGGTGTTAAAATTACGTCCATTATTTCTGTTCTGTTTTATGGATTAGCTATATTTTGAGCTTTTCCCTGTGTTGCATCCTAAAGCTCATCTGATTGGGTGAAACAAGTGATAAAGTTACAAAAGAAATAAGTTCTTTGTTTGTTCATCTGATCTAAGATATTCTTTCAGGCTATGGACAGAGGTGAAAACATTCAAAATCTTGCTGACAAAACTGAAAACTTACGTGAACATGTAGGTTTAACTCGATGAATATAGACTCCACAGAGTTACTTTTTCTTTTTCTTTTTTTTCAACTTTTACACACCCTCCAACCTTCAACTCTCTTTGCTGCATTTTTAGGCCCAGGCGTACAAGAAAGCGGGAACTCAAATCCGGCGTAAAATGTGGTATCAAAACATGAAGATAAAGTTAGTCGTTCTTGGAATCTTGCTAATTGTAGTCCTTATAATATGGCTTTCTGTTTGCCATGGATTTGATTGCACCAACTAGTAACTCTTATTTCTTACAACGATATACAAAACTGAGCTTCTTCAACAGCTTCTGTTCTGTAAGGGAGTTTTGGTCGGTCACTAAAATGAAAGAGAGAGAGAGAGAGAGAGAGAGATTTGTATCATGTATTGTACCATGGTTCTTGTTAAATAACACTTGACTTCTTATGGTTTTATTTATTTTATTTTATTTTTTAAAACTTTTCTTATAGTTATAAAACTTGATAAATGAGATTTTGTTGCAGTGCTGAATTGTTTTATAGCAGATGAAAATAATGAAATTGTATAAATACCCCTTAGGGTTGATTTCTATAAAATTAAGTATTATACTATTTTAGTGGTTTTTATGCATGAGCTAAGAAAATATTCTCTGCTCTCTACATGATCAAGTTCATTCTAATTCTAATATGTTTTTGCCTTCAAGTGGTGTCTCAACTGGTGACATTTTCTAGTTCGAATTACCTTGTACCTAAGCTTTTAGATGGTGTGGTTTCATAGCATATTACACATGGTGAAATGGGTCACTTCTTTCCTGTGCTAGATCTACGTGACAAAAATGTTAATCTTAGTCCTTACTTTCAAGCTTAAGCATTTGCATCAAGTGATTAAAATGATTCTAGAGTGCTTAACTGCTTACGTTCACTCCCCGTGATTTGTCTAAAACATAGATGTGTTTCATTCTACTTTCTTTGGCCAGCAAGTTGTCAAAAAAAGGTTCCAACTGGTTATTTTTTCCGGGTTGAGAGCCTTTTAGAAATAAAGGCCCAACACTATGATACCCATAAATCCCCATCAAAACAATCGCCTCTCCCCGTGTTAAACGATAACCAACTTTTTTTTTCTTTTCTTATTTGGTGTAGGGATAATAATGGTATTCGCAAATTTGTTTAAACCAGCTCACTGAAACTTGCTTGTTGCGGATAATTTTATGGGTTGTGGGCGGTTTTGATATTATAAATTAAAATCCGTACTAAGTTGCGGGTGGGATTGATATTAATTAAATAACCTAAATGGGTATTCACAAAACCCGCAACTTCTTTAATTTTTTAATTTAATTTTAATTAAAAAATATTTAATTATAAAAATATATAGTATAGCCTTTATAAATTAATAATGTCGGGACCATAGAAATTTATTAATTTAGAAAGATATTAATTAATCGATAAATTAATAATTTATTAATTTATAGAGTGTGTTCACAGTACAAAGAACTAGTATTTAATTGACTAAAAACTCATTGTATTTTACATATATAATCAATAGAATTTAAATAAATTCATCAAATAAATAATGTATACTTGATTAAATAAATTCATGAAGAAATTGTTGCTAAAATTACTAAAGATCATGCTGAAGATCAAGTTGAGGATGACACAGTACTTTTAGAGCCTATTTTGAGCACTGAAGCACTCAAGTCATCAATAACACTTCGTAATTTTTTATTGCAGTACAAGAATTCAACCCCAGAACTTTTAGATACAATAAGAAAAATTAAAGATGAGATTCAACTAAATTTAAACTTCAAGAAAGAAACAAGTTACAATCGACTCATATTTTAATAAATTGATATAGTCAGTTATATTTGTAATTTCACAATATTTGTAATTTCTACAATTATTAATTTATGATATAAATGGGACAACATAGTTATATAGGAGTTCTCAGAAAAATTATTATCTTATTAATTTATCGAAATTATTAATTTAGCTTTAGGACCCAAGTCAGGACCGCAAAAAATTATTATATTATAGAGATTATTAATTTATTGAGTATTAATTTATAGAGTTTATACTTATTATAATTTCGATTGAATTTTCTTTAACTTGATGCATTATTTTGATTGAATTTCTTTAACTTAATGCATTGATTATTTCATTATTATAATTTTGTTATTTGGATTAATATTTAAAAAGTATTTCTATTTAGAAAATATTAATCGTAATCATTATTGTAGGAATCGTGTTGGATGGGTGCTAATGGTGTTGATGAAATGAAGATCTTCTCTTAGAACTTGTGTTGAATGATAATATGAAATGATAATTGTTATTTTTATATACTAGTTTGTTGCTTTTTTTAATGGATTTGTATATTTTATAATTAAATTTGAGAATTTGTGTTGGATTAATGTTAAAATTTGAAATTTTCATTTACATTGGTTAAATTTATAATTGATATGTTATTGGAAGTTTAAATTATTATTATAAATTTACATATTGAACATTTTTTATTTTAAATGTGTAAATCCGTAAAAAATCTACCGGATATCATTGTAGGTTTAATAATTATCAAAATCCACAATGAATTGCTGATAGATTTGATAATTTAAATTTTATACATGTGGTGTTTTGATAATGACAAAACCGCTGTAGGCTGTGCCTATTGTCATCCCTAATTATGTGCTTTGTTGATAAGAAAATATCTCATTCATTGTTGTCATACTTACTCTTCCAATGAAAATCCAAAGAAAAAAGCATTTGATGAAAGTAGGGCTTTCAAATATTCTTCCATAGACCATAATGTGCCTTTAATATCCTCGAAAAGATAGGATTAGAAAACATCATAAAAAATGTAATGTCATTCTTTATGCTTACATAAGGTAAAACGACTATGCGACGTAAGTTTTACGACTTAATCTTAATTTTTTTTATTCGATAGATGCGTTAATATGATCATTTTCCAAATGATTATCATATATACCTCTTTTTTTTGCCTTTGTATTAGGGAATCAATCCTACATTCCAAGTGCCTAATACTTTATTCTTGAAATCAATGTAAATGGCCTAATTCCATTCTTCTTTAATCAAAGTTACGCACATAATCCTAACAATAGCTAACGAAAATCATTCTTTATTAGCTTTAGACTTATTCCCCTTGTAGCAAAAGTTCTCCTTTATTTTGTCTAGAAGAAAAATTGCAGTTGATTTATGCACAAGCACCATTGTAATTTACTCAAACTTTATACACCCAATAGTTTTATCTTCTCATTGTTTAAGAAAGTTTATGGAGAATAAGTTCATGTACACTAGTGAAGGTCTATGTAATTTATTTTAAAGATACCCAAATGTGTGATTAAGATGGATATATTGCTTCTGTATCAACTTTAAGAATTTTTTTTTTCCTGATTGCTAATCATCATTGAGTGTGCTATTGAATCTTTTAGTATAGTATTCTCTTAATGGCGAGAAAGATCAACGCATCATGTCGTCGATTCTCACTTTACACGTATGTCCTTGAGTTCAATATATATATATTTGCAATATGGACAATAATAAGTATCCTAACATTTAAGTCTCAATTTAATATATAATACGAGGATTAGTTTTATAAGTTATGAAATCCATAATCCAATAAATAAGTAACACATAGCACTAAGTCTTAAGTTGAGACTTAAATAATAGGATCCGAACACTATTACTGTAATATCTCTTTATCACTAGCGAAAACGAGCCTTAAATAAATTATACATAACCTTCGGATTCTTTCAATTAAGTGAATATATTTTGGACTGCAATAATATCGTCCATGAATAAAATATACAAAATTCTAATCAACTTTCAAATAAATGTAGTTACCTGTCGTGATCCTAAAATCAACTCCACCGTCCATGGCAATAGCGAATTTTCTTCTCCTAATTAACTTTAATTGGTTGAACAATAGCTTTTATTAGCACAATAAACTATTGATTTGATAATATCTGTATGTAAAATTATTTGTTTGCACAAAGTACGCTAATATAGAAATGGATATTTTACAAGAATATTTTCCTTCTCAATTTAATTTTTTCATTAATTATTTAAAAATTCATAAGAGCCCATCTCAAGGAATATATAAAACCCTAGATGCTGCCAGAATTTACTACATATATAAAAGAGAAAACCAAACAAATTGCTTTAGTGGTGAGGACGGATCTGTGCTTTTCTTCGAAAAAACAAAAAAAAGAAGAGGTTTATATGAAAAGGCATACACATATATATTTGAAAAGGATGATACAAGCATCATGTTTAGCTAAATATAGGAACTTAAAATTTTGGCTTTTCTAAGGGACAATTGGCTTTTCTAAGGAACAACCACGTGGGCTTGTAGTTTCTTTATGATTGATCGTATGGAGCTTGCGATTAATTATCATGTGGAGCCTTAAAGTTTTGATCATGAATGATTCTGTCTCACTGTGTTATAGGATTAAAGGTAACAAAGTATACTTATATAGAACTTTATAGTAAGAATCAATTTAAAAGTTGTATGAATTTGAAACGTATATGAGGGGAGAAAAAAAGAAGCTGAAGTGGCATGTCGTGGAACCCATGTGTGCATTGGTGGCTAGAAAGAACTGTCAATATCTAGGTGGACAAAAAATATGAGGTGCAAAATGTTCAATGAAGCTGGCTTATTTTTTCCGTCCTGTGAAAAAAAAAAAAGAAAAAAAAAGAAAAAAAAAGAAAAAAAAAGGGGATTTTATTATTCTTTCCTTGAGTAATTGCAATGCATTGGGCGCTTTAAATTAACAATCAATTTGGTGGACATATTCTAGTAAAATCTACAAAGATCGATGAAAGATTGCCTTCAATATATTAACAGACAAATGATGATATCATATTAATACGCACGTACATACGTGTATAATTTAACGAAATAATCAACGTGAGTTAAGGTTGAACTCTAGTTATGAAGAGCAGCAGTCTTATTAAAGTAACGAGATGACTAAGTGAAATGAAATCATTAGTAAATATAGTATTATAATGAGCGGCCAATTCCCCCGTCATTGCATCACCAACTCGTTAGCCTTAAAAAACAGCCCATCCTACTTCTTAGAAATTAATGCATGCAAAGTGCTTTCTAAAATAAAGCAAGTTGGGTGAAATTCTTTTTCTGTGTGGTCCAACGAAGTTAAGATGGGGATGAAACATATATATAGTTATATGAAAAGAGTGTATAAGAGAGATCCTTGTCATGACGATGGGTGTGTTAGTTTTGGTCGGGAAAGATTGCATCAAAGGACCATACGGCACGAGGATGAGATTGCAAAAATCATGTGTGGGGGTGCTGGGTGCTGAATAAAAAGAGGTTTTGCAACCAAAAGGCCTGCACAAAATCAATTAACTTTGGTATTAGGTTGGGTTAAATTGGTGCCAAGAATCTAGCATTACTTTTCCGGCAGTTGTTTGCTTTTTCCATAGACGATTGCTCACTTTCTCGCTCTAATGAATATGCATGCCAACAGGCAGCGAAAAGAGAAAAATTACGGATCAATGGCCAAATGTATCGATAACTTATGCAGATACTCCAAGAAAGTTATTAGAAGTGCGAGCGTAGATGATGATGAACCTGTACTACTTTCTAGTGTGAAAGCACTACTGTTTCCATGTATATATACAATGTAATGTGCTGTACGACAGATATTTTAGTGAGAATGCCTAGGGAAAAGAAGCTTGATTATTGTACAAAAATTTTTGTGTGTATATTTTAAAACTTGATTAACGGAGATAATTAGCTAGTTCAACTGATAAATTTTTTTAAATAATACAGTAAGTTTGATGCATGAACGCCTGATTAGCTTATATTTCAAGCTCAAAATCTATACAAGAAACAATTATTTTACATGAAATGGATGATCTCGTATATTTTTCACTTTCACTCTTCCAAAGTAAAGTGCATAATGATCAAGTAATAAATTAAAGATTGGAGGGCTGCAGGAGGGAGGGAGCTGAATAGTCAACAGTTAGGCAGTTTAGGCACAAAGCAGCCAGCCCTAATGAGAAAATACGCTTCCACTACTTGCAATTCCACGAACAAGAACCAAAAAGACATTGATCCTCTCCATTCCAAATTGGTCCCACCCCCACTCTCCAGTCTCCATACTAAGTAAACCATTCACAGATTTTGGAAAAGGACATATACCCTTACTATTAATTAATAATGCTTTAAGCATCCCTCATTTTTTCTTACAGCTGCAAAACTTTTATTCCCATTCATTTCCAATTTCTTTCTCCCTTTCTTCGTTCCTCAATAAATAATGCTATATGTAACTCCACTCCACATTATTATAGGATAAGTGTTTGTTTAATTTTTATATTTTGAGTTAAGTGGTGGTTTAATCCTTATATTTCAAAGAATACTTTAAAGTATCCTTATTAATAAATAATTACCTTTTTTAATAGATAAATTAATTAATGTCAAGAATATTATAACGAAGATGTTATTTTAAAAGTAAAGAAAAAACATAAAGTCAATAGTAGGGCCAAAATATAAGGAACAAACAAATATCTACCTCATAATTATATATTCATGACGCATGGACACACACTTGCATATGATCAGGTTTTCCCAATACATTTTACTCATCAAGAATGTATTTCTCATCTTCTTATTTGAATTCCAAGACCAATTAATAACCAGAATCATCGTTAACATCACCATCCAATCTTTCTTCCATTAACTCTCAGGCAAAAGTGTGTGTTAACCAACCATATAATGTTACACACAATTAAACGTCATTTTCTTTAACCTTCTCTAGAATACGTCTAGATCTAAATATTTTTCTTCAAACAATAACCAACCAGGATTCCCATAGTGGCTTTCGCTTTTCTTTTCTTTTTTTTTTTTTTTTTTGGGAAGACTAGAGAAATTTCAAAAAATGAAAAAATGGATTCCCTTCTATCCAATTATGCACACATTGTTGAAGGTACGTGTGTCCCAAACAAACGCGACTCAAATGCATCCTTAGGACCCTAGCGAGCTTCTTTATTGGACCCCACGTTAGCTTCACCTAAACCCAAATCCAAACATCCCTATACTCACTTCATATTAGGATTATATAATTTAATTATCACTCACTGCTTCTCTCTATATATATTGCACTACTCCATCTTCAAGCTCACACACAAAGCTTCTATCCAGATATATCAAAACAAAAATGGCCGGCGTTTGGGTCTTCAAGAACGGGGTTGTTCGTCTTGAGAATCCAGGAGCTGAGGCTTGTTCCAACTCCAACACTCGCCGCAAAGTGCTAGTACATGTCCCAACTAATGAGGTCATAACCTCTTACGCTGTTCTTGAGCGTAAGCTATCGTCTCTCGGATGGGAGAGATACTACGATGATCCCGACCTTCTTCAATTCCATAAACGCTCCACCGTCCATCTAATCTCCCTCCCTAAAGACTTCAACAAGTTCAAGTCCATGCACATGTACGACATCGTCGTCAAAAACCGTAACGTCTTTGAAGTCAGGGACGTGTAGCTAGCTAGCTGGTCCTTTCAATTCCTCTGTGCATGCCCAGCCCAACACTGCTTTCATCTGATCTGTCAACTTTTAATCTGTTTGTGCTTAATTTGGTTTCTTCGTATTTTTATTGCTTGCTTCAAGGGGTCTAATATTTCAGTAGTAGTGTTAATGATTTTTCATTCATTAGGGATGAAGCTATAATTAACGTAGGTTAAGGTCGCTAAGTTTGGTATCATGTATGTTTGTGTATACTATTGTGAAATGAGAATTGGGTTTCTTTCTGTGTGCTAATTATATTCTTAATACAAATTGTTTGAGGTGACATATATGGAACATACATAATTTGTCTGTAATGAATGAATTGGCTTGGCTGGTGAGGTGACAAATTAAAGTGAGTAAAGGGGGCAATGACACGTGCGTGTATTTATAATTAACATTATAAGCAAATTCATTGATTAATTATATCTAACAGAATAAAGTGCGGCTTACACTTGCTGGGAATAAATTTGAGCGTTGCTTGCCAAAACGTGTTGATGGCACGTATGCTCACGCATAATCAAGTGTCGATTGAGTAGCACACACGAACAAATTATACACGCGTATAAAAAATTTAACAAATTAAATAGTATGCATAGAGAGCATCCAAAATTTTTTGGGAATTAAGGTCTTGTCGCCTTAGGGGTCAAACTAGCCTGTTCTCTTTTTTCTGCAAAATGCATTGATCAGTTGATGATCCCAGATTGATTCATGCAAGTCCCAGTATCTTTTTTGTTAAAAAGTATTGTATATTTCATGCACTTGTCATTTCAATTTTGAGATGATGAATAAAAGATATTGTCTTGAAGTAGAAATGAGTTAGCATTAAATGAAGTTTACCCAAATCATCATAATATATGTATATGTATTTATATTTTAGAAATATTGGGAAAGGACAAATTTGCGAGTCCACGCTTACCAATTCCAAAGAAAATGGTGGGTTAGCCATAAACCGATGTTGCCAGCTGGTTCAAAACTCTTCACATACTAATAAGCAAAAGATTCCACAAGACTACAAGAATGTGAAAAAAACTTACAGCTACAACGTCAACCTGACACATGAGTCTGGGTTATCATCAAGTGGGTACAGTGGAAAGTTTCAATTAAGTTGAAACAGATATCATCAAGGTCTTGTCGCCTTAGGTCTCAAACTAGCCTGTTCTCTTTTTCTGCAAAATGCATTGATCAGTTGATGATCCCAGATTGATTCATGCAAGTCCCAGTATCTTTTTGTTAAATCAGAATGTTATCTGCAAGTGGATGAATGTTCATTAAATTTCGTGATTAGGGGGGTCCAGGATCCCACACTTGCATGACACGTATGCAGCAGATGGCAGCTATCATAGTTTCCAATTTTATTTGGAGGTGTCTTCAATACGGCCGTTATATATATGGTACTATTTGTTGAAAACTTGTTTTTTCATCTTAAGTTTTCTGTTGACTTCCAAATTTTGGTGTATTGGAAATTTGGCATCATAACTTTGCATGTAGAAACAAAAACTTGGTGATCAGCAATGGGAAAACTTTGGGAACTTCAACAGAGAATATTGGAGGGCATTACATTATACAACAAATGTAAAGTAATCATTCTCTTAATTTAGTAAAGGACTTGTTTTTGATCTAATGAATTTCGCCCAGACAAATAGAAGAGCCTGTAATCTGAAATCAGAATGTTATCTGCAAGTGGATGAATGTTCATTAAATTTCGTGATTAGGGGGGTCCAGGATCCCACACTTGCATGACACGTATGCAGCAGATGGCAGCTATCATAGTTTCCAATTTTATTTGGAGGTGTCTTCAATACGGCCGTTATATATATGGTACTATTTGTTGAAAACTTGTTTTTTCATCTTAAGTTTTCTGTTGACTTCCAAATTTTGGTGTATTGGAAATTTGGCATCATAACTTTGCATGTAGAAACAAAAACTTGGTGATCAGCAATAGGAAAACTTTGGGAACTTCAACAGAGAATATTGGAGGGCATTACATTATACAACAAATGTAAAGTAATCATTCTCTTAATTTAGTAACTTAGTATTGATGGGAAAAATATCTCATACAATTGAGAATTTTTATTACTACTATAAAGTTGAAGCAATTCTTAATTCATGAGTTAGTTTTTTTAGTGTTGGTTAAGTATAAGAACTTTTATATAGTATTAGAAAACCAAACCTGTGCACGAACAGACACGCATTACTTTAGCGCATGATAAGAACAAAACAATTAAACAAAAAGACTGGCCTAAGGGATAAATTTTAACTATGGACTTCTACGAATGTTACTTTAGTTCACTCTTGTTTTGAAGCAAAAGAGATCTCTAGGCTAGCTTCATATGACAACTTGCATAGCTAGTCAAAAGACAAAACTCAAACTCTGAATAAAAGAACAACGAGGACAAATTATAAAATAAGAACCCATTCTTGCTTTCCTGAATTCTTGTCTTGAGCATTATATTTTCATGGATATATAATTCGATGGAGAGGCCATGCATGAACCCGAGCTTTTTGGCTAAAGCGACAGCCATTTATGCGTAAGTGGCTCGAAAGGACATGTGCTGTAAAGGTAACTAGCTCTATTTTGCTGGAAATTTGCAAGTGCTGAAAAAGAACAGCAGCAGCAATGCATATATACCATTATAAACTCGTGTTGATAAGGCCCTCATTAACATGTGTCTAATTGTTTTAAAGAAGGAGCCCATCATATATCCAAAACGAGTGTAGCTTCTTCTTTAATTTTTGCTGCTGGTCAGTTGTACAACGGCAGTCCGAGCCCATTCCTCTTTGTACTTTCTGTTGAATAGTCAGTTCAATTTTTTGGCGGCCTTTCAAAAGAGAAGGGATCAAATCAAATGATAATCTCAGAAAAAATCTCGGGTTATGGTTATGGACAGTCAGTTGAATGAAAAAGTGTTATGGAGAAGAGAAAGCGGCAGCTTTGCATCTTTTCTGATCCTATCCACAAAGGATGGGCCGAGACTGGAGAGATCCTGTTTTGTCTTCTCATATATAGGTTTGATTTGACCAAGCATTGATTTCATTCTCTTAATAGATTGTGCTTACAGTGCAGTCATTGTCAGATATATTAGCTCTCACTGCATCAATCAATTCTTGGTTAAAAATTTTAAATTCTCGATTATACCCATAAACTTCTTGTTGGCAACTCCTGAGTCTATTGGATATAATAAGTTGAGAGTTACGAATGAAGAACTTACAGGGTGTAATCCATTCAACACAGAATGTAGAATCGTACAAAGTCATTCTCTTTATTTTAATTAAGCACGTTCATGAAAATAAACTGGACGTATGAATTCACTTGAAGCCACGCAAGTGATATCTATTCTCACTCAAAAGAGAGTGCCCATGAGAACTGAACCCCAAACTTTTTGAGAACCATTCGGCTAACGCCTCATGGATGCTATATTTAATTGACCTATCAACCAATATAGGTTTTTCAGTCTTAGAAATTATGCGACCACTCAAGAGCAAGCAACTGAAGTCGATTGGCTAGTTACATGAAAAAACTCAAAGCTCATGAAAATGTGTGCAACTTGTTTGACGTTTCTAACAAGCTAGCAAGGAAAAGAACCGAAATTCGACTAATTAAGCCAGCAAAAAGCAGCAAAAGTAATGTAAAGCCCCAGTTATGTACTTTTAACCTAACTAATTAAAATATATATGGTAGAAATGTGCATACAAGATGCAGCTTTTCTATAAAGAATTGACATATATAACTATTGAAAGGGGGCAGTTTCAGCACCTGTGACTATGTTTCCTGTAGTCCAAATTATTTCTAAAAGTGCTTTTTAGGCGCCCACCTTAATTTCGTGCTCTAGGAATTAATAAGTAATTAAAGTTGTTGCTTAGAAGGAATTTTGTTGTGGTCGGCGAGCTATGACTTTTATGAGTGCTTCTAGTTCTACCTACTAGACAAACGTTTTGATCATGAGGGCTTTTTTGCATTCTTTTATTACTTTATTATAAATAAGCATGCTCTGGCTCTGTCATTGTCATTTAAATTATGTATGCTGGTTAGAGTGTTATCTATCATTTTTTTGGCAGAAGATGACAGTGAAAGTGTTTAGCCCATACACGTGAGTGTGGTCATCAAATATGGTTATATGGATGGATAGATGAGACTTGGAGAGTGAAAGTGTTTAGCCCATACACGTGAGTGTGGTCATCAAATATGGTTATATGGATGGATAGATGAGCCTCGTTATTAGTTATGTATGTGCCTGGTAATTCTAGGTGAAATATTAATATATGCTATTGTGATGTTTTGTTGCAGACTTGGAGAGTCTTACATATATATGAGAACTAGCAACTGAATATGGAAGAAATGATGGCCAAATACAAATAAAAAATAGAGTTGATGTGTTAAAGAAATTCCTAGCTGACAAGTTTGGCCTCATGATCTACGTACTGGAAGTTTTCAAAACCCAATCTTGTTTCTTTTTTACCATTTTCAAAGTGTCACCTGGTCAACGCGCGCATCTGGTGTAGTGGTATCATAGTACCCTCCCACGGTACTGACCGGGGTTCGATTCCCCGGATGCGCAAACGGCGCAAAGTGTTGTTTTTTTCTCTTTTAATAAATTTTTTCCCTGGTGCCAGTAGCATTAGCAAGACAAACGAAAGCCCAAAGCTTTCCCTTTTTAGGCCCAAATTGGATGATGCATCCATTTGAACTGAAGTTGTAACTTGTAAGGTTTGGGTCTCCTTTGCGCCTTAACTTCTTACATGTCATATACCCCAGGCAAAGTCCTCAACTTACAACAATAATGAAACTTGAAGCTGATAAATCATTCTAGAATATACTGCAACAACTCAGCGAAGTTAATAATTCGGCAAAGGCTATTCATTAGCAATCCTCTCTTTTTATTGGAAATAACTTAAGAGTAAATGATCATTCAGTAATTGAAGATCATTCTAGAAGTTAAAATCACTTTGTTAATAATGCAACCTTCGTGTTCAAAGATTATCAAGGGACCTAGTTGACAAAAATTCTTCAAAACTACTGTAATTTGCCTTTTCTCAAGTGGGTTGCGAATTTTTACCCATTTGGCAAGGCTGTGAGCACAGTATGCCGGTGAACCTCTGGCTCTTTCATCTGCTGCCATTGTTATTTTACTTCAGTCTCGCAAGCTTATCAGAATTCGGAACCAGAGCTTAATGATTTTTGTGTTACATTTTCAGAAAAGATAGTACTTAA
Source organism: Citropsis articulata (assembly GCA_030449925.1). Classification (NCBI taxonomy): domain Eukaryota; kingdom Viridiplantae; phylum Streptophyta; class Magnoliopsida; order Sapindales; family Rutaceae; genus Citropsis; species Citropsis articulata. The sequence continues at coordinate 286,756 of JASUUH010000224.1, forward strand.
TCTGAGAGATACATTAAACTTGGAAGCAAAATGAAACTTAAAGCACATCATAATGTGGAGGCTTAAGGCTTCACCAAGTGAAAGTATCTCTTCAAAGAAAAGCTTAAAACATTCGTTGCCTGTGTTCCTTTTTCCTCTATTGCAGTCGAAAAGTCTTTGCAAGGCATTCATGTTTTCTTTTGCTATAGATGTGTCCAAGTACTTTCAAATGGCCCTTGATTCTGCAAATAAAAGTGAATTAGTAATCAATAAACTTGTTTAAAGCGGTTTGCAAGTTGATAAGATTTTACTCCTAAAAGAAAAACAAAAACAAAGATTAAATAAATGCGGTTTGGTTGCTTGGTTCTACTCTTTTATCCTGTTTATACCACATGCTAGTTGTAGTTGATTTAAATGCTAACGCCTCCTGGGTTAGTTCAAAAAATTTTGATTTGAACCCAACTTACATATGATACAAAAGACCATTCGTCTAGAACTCGTTGACTACTAATTTTTTGAGGGTGGTACAAGAGATTTAGATTCAAATCCAATTTAATATAAAATCTCTTGGAATAATATGTGATATCATCTACATTCGAACTTGTTCATATAAGGTAAAATCTCTTAAGATAATATAAGTGATCATCTGTGTTCAAACTCTACTTACAGAGATAAAAAACAAAAATAATTTTTATTGATATGATTATGATAATAAAAAAAAAATTACCAAAGAGTGTAACATCCCTAGTCTTCCATTGCGGCCATGAGCCCAAATGGCTATGAAGAAAATGAAGCAATACACAGTTACGTTAGAATTGTGAGAGTACTACTTAAGGTAAATAAGAGGATAAAAAAATGCGTCAACGTTTAGAGATAAATAAAGGCTGTCGCTTATGGGCACCGATGACAACATCAAGCACAAACCAAACCAAATCTTAAAAAAAATTTGCAGCTTGTATGAAGAGGCTCTCAAATCAAACCAAACCTTAATGACATCCAAGCGATAATTTCACTTGGTAGTTCATTCACATACTTTTTAAGAGTCTAGTTTGCTTTCCCTCAATGGTACCAATAAATTTTAGAGACCAGATTCAACAAGCACCCATCATTTAATCCTAAGTCCTATCGTTAAATTCCAAATATTGCCTTTTCGATTCATGTGGGTAGGGAACAAAAGGAATTCAGCAGCCAAAATGAAAGCAACAATATCACCTTAAGAAGGATCACAACAAAGGCAATAACAGTACCTCATGGCCTTTTTAGAATAATAAGGCAATAAACTTCAAAGCTGCTATAAAAATTGCCCATTTATGTACATTGATCACAAAATTTGGGTGTACATAAACATTAAATCACTAATTTTCATTGACAACCAATAAAGCGAAAAGCAAAATATTCTTTATGTACATTGCCCATTTTATTCTTTACATACGTAAGAAAAAACAAACATATATAACAAGGACAAAAGCAAAATCCAAAATAACTAAGTCAAAATACTGTTGGGATAATATGCTCTTTTAAAGCATATTAATTTATTTTCTGATTAATAAAATATTTGAGATATTTTAATTGCATAAATATATTGAATAAGGTCCGTTTAATCATATTATATGTATTTATGTGATCATGTGGATTATACATAAATACAAGTTATCTTATGATTAAATAAATTAAGTTCATGATTGATAAATAGAGTTGGGCGCTTATTTATGTTTAGGATCAGTAAATTCATTGAATGATTTGTCTTAATCATGTATGAATTCTTGATGTAATTATTTGACCGTTGAATTTGGATCACACATGAGATTTAATTAACTTTGAAATGACTGTCAGACTTATTAAATCTCATAGGCATTGATTTTACTGTAATTTTAATCTTGAGTTAATTATGATTTCATGATTGTAATTGTTATTCCATTTGAATTACCAATGGGCACGACACATTTGTGGTCAAGATTACCCATTTTGGTGGGAGCAATTATGAGTATTGGGTTATAGATTAACAATATAGAATTTGTACAACATCTCTTGATGGGTTTTGATTGATCATAAAATTCCGCCGAGTGTGTCAACTTATTTAGTATGTTGAAATGATCATTAGAGAAAACCAAGAAGTATCAAGGAATAAGATGTAATTCGACATGAGATATCGATTTAATTAACGATGCACAAAAGATTGAGCGATAAAGAAATCAATGTGTCTTGGGGAATTATTATTCGAACATACGATTATGGAGGTCAGCCCAATCTTATAGTGGAGTAGAATTGGAATTAAATGATTAGGCTTGTTTAATTACAATTGTTGTAGCCATTGTATGTTCCCAAATGATCCCCTGGTTCGTTTAATTGCACTACTGGATTAATAAGCAAGATAACTAGCAATTTGGGTCAAAATATAAATATATCTTTTAGTGGGAGGCTCCAATATATCAGATAAAAGGCTATATGTTATTTTTACATGGTATAAAAAGGAAAGTAACGTAAGTTTCATAATTCTAGGAGCCTTAGGATTCCCACTATGAAAGAGATATAAAATGGCTTTATTCTATCCTAAATAGGAGAGAAAAAAGTCACTATAAATATATGTGAGAAAAATATTTTTTCTTGATGAACACGACAATCTTAGAGAAAAAGATTTTTCTCTCTAATTTTGAGAGAAAAATTTTCTCGTGCTAGTTTGCTTTTAAGTAGTGATAAAGGCGCCCACACGTCAAGTGCAGATCAATCCTGAGTCATAACCTGGAAGATCGTTTGGCGACGGATCGTAATCTAACGAACGTGGTGGTGACGGATCGTGATCTTAGAGCCTAAATCACATCAGCGAAAAGCCAGTTCAGATTTTCAAGGAACATTTATAGATTACAAATTCATATATATTTTATGAGATCGGTCCTAAAAGTTTTTTTTAAAAAAACTGAATTTTCCCCAACAAATACCATCTGTAATAACAATAATAATAAACCTATCTAAAAAAAACTAGTACAAAATAAAATTCAAAAATCAAAATCTCCTCCAAAATCTCCACCATCATAATTAGCAGCATCAGAGGCATTATCTCCGATCAAAAGCCCAACAAGCATGCCTCCAAGCGACCCAGTTCCCAAACCGCTATTACTCTTCTTCGGTGGCTTCACAGGCGGGTACCTGGAACCCGCCTGCTGCAGAGGCTGGTACTCGTGTCCATGTTGTAGCGGTGAAGGCAGGTACCCGTATCCCGAAGATAGTGGTGGGTGTTGGGAAATTGTTGGGTGAAGCAGACAAACAACTATAGTGAAATTGAGAAATAATAAAACACAATAATCGCACGAGACACCAAAAATTACGTGGTTCGACTTTTAGTCTACGCCCACGGCAAAATAAAAGGAAAATTTTTTACTATTGAAAAAGAGTTACAAGTATTGTAATATTTTATCTCACTTCCCAAAACCCCAATATACCCAAACTCTCATATCATTAAAACAACTTTATTATTTAAGCTCTACAAAATGCTCTGCTCTCTTTAAGTACTAGATTTGCTTCTCTTACTGAAATGCTTCAGTTCTTCATCTGCGCTTCTATTTATAGAGAAAGTTTTAGTACTATTTATTAATTATATATTATTTTTATTATTTTATTAATTTTGCCCTTTTTGGCCCGTTTCTTTCTTTCTCTATTTTTCTTTTGTTCTAGTCAAAGAAGGAAGCAATGCCTTCTACTTCAAAATAGGCGAGCCCACCTTCTAGAAGAGTGGTGCCCGTATGTCATTTTTGTTAGTGGGTATCCACCATTAGCGCCAATCCTTGAGGCCGTGGCGGGGGTAATCGTACCTTCCTTGATGCGGCGGTAGAGGCGAATGATAAATTATTATGATAATTAATGAGGGATTAGTTTTGTTTGTTAGATGTGCTGATGAGTAAGGTTACTGAGTCAGCATGTTAGTTAAAAGGTTGTTAAGAACATTTTCGTTGCTAAGCTTAGATTTAGCTTGCAGACACAACGTGTGTGCAACATTATGGATCTTACTACAGTAAAATCTTTATATAGTCATATTATTGGGGTTTGAGAAATTTATTTTTATAAAGAAGTTATAACTCAATAGATGTAAAATATAAAAACTATTGTCTTTACTTAATTATCTCTAATGTAAGTGATAAATAAGTAAATTATGTCATGTATTCATAAATTAATAAGTAAATCAAATTTATCATACAGACATTAACAAATTAATTAGTAAATGAGTCAAATTCAACCACTGCATTCACAATTCCATCCAGAAAAATTATGCGGCTACTTTAAAAAATAAATCATTGTCACAAGTAACTTTAAAAAGATATTTTGTTTTATTTTAATTATTTAATGTAAAATGACATATATTTTAAAAATATTATTGTTACGTACAGGTAAATTTATTTAAGGCCGAACCTACAAAAAAAATAACTTATTACAATATGAAATTTATTTCTAATTATAATTGATCTTATTTTGAAATCATAATTTTTTATTACTATCAAGAAATTATTTATAAATAGAGTATTTCTATTTAAAGGTTGTACTAAAAATGATTGAAATAAGAAAGTAGAGCATGTACAGAACAGCTATTCATTCTTGGTTATTCTCTCAACTTTCTTAAAACATTTTCTCTCTGTTTCTTGCATCCATTGACGGGAGATTTAATTAAATATACCTTAAAAATATGATATTTAGTTAAATATACCCCATGCTTGAAAATTATCTAGATATGCCTTTTGATGTGGTGTATTGTCTAAAATATCCCTACAAAAAAATATAAAACACACACAACTAGGGATGGCAAAACCCCGGGCCGGGTCCGGGTATCGCAATGACCGGACCCTGCCCGGATGGAACCGGGTCCGGGTCGGATTTTACCGGATTTTATATTTTTTAATATTATATGTGTATATTTTTTTTTTATTTTTTGGTAATTTTATAAGTTTTAAATTTATTTTAATAAAATTTAACATGAAAATATAAACTTTAAGTGTTTAAAACTTTATATATGTGTAATAAATGAGTCAAATAAATATAAATATTTAAAATAATATATATTTTATAATATTTTTTTAATAAAATCCGGGTTCCGGGTTTATCAAGTGATGCCCAAGACCTACCCGATGGCATACCCGGGCCGGGTAATACCCGGCCCACAACACCCGGGTGCGGTCCGGGTCCGGACCGGGCGGGTATTTTTGCCATCTCTACACACAACCCACCTTTAACACACTTTACTCTTTTTCACTACACACATCCAAAACTCACTCCACACTCAAAAGCACTCATGAACGGCAATGTATTGAGATTTTACTTCCAGCTGGACTGAAGCACTCATTCTATGAATAAGGTATTTGAAACTTTATTTCTTATTTTGTGTTATTTATTCATTTTGTTGACATTATGTTATTTTTAGGGTTTTGTTTGGTTTTGTTTGTTTGGACTGAAGCACTCAATAAAGCAACTCACATTTTCACTATATTTGCATCATGTGACTGTTATTTGATGGATTTTATAACTACATTCATTAAAACCTGAAGTTGTTGCGAAAATTTTATTCTGCACCCGATATACACGACATCAGTCGTGTATGTATCGACGTCACGGTATTTGAATGATTTTACCGTCAGCTTCATGTATTGCACATACATTGTACAAAACTATCTCTCTATCATTAATATAATTAATAAAAAAATAAAACATCATAATGCTTGTACATACTATTTTTAATAACAACAAATATTTTGTCAATAGATATATCCTTTTTACTATTACTAAACTATAGTCGTATGTTTTAATAAGTTAGACAACTATAATCATATACGTATGAACTTACATACTATAATTGTGCATATATGAAAAATGTTCCAACTGTTATAAGATCCCAACGTCTTATCAGTGCAAGAAAAATAGTTTTTGAAGAAGAAATATATTCTCTAACTGTTTACTGGACTATAGTTGTGTAAACTAGTAATTACACGACGTCTGTCGTGTATAATAGCAATTACACGACGTCCGGCCGTAACCAACAAATACACGATGTCCGTGCTAATAATATACAGGCTACATTTATATACCTTGTTTGTTTTTATTTTTGTATTTGTTGTATAATTAATTGTTGCATTATTGCAGGAAATGACTTCAGTACGTGTGCCTATTATGTTTTGTGGTGAATGGATTTAGCAAAATGGCCATTATAGATTTAATAATACAGAGGCAAGAGGGATCATGGTGCCCCGTTCTACAACGTATTCAAAATTGATAGAAAGAGTATCTCGAGTTATTTGCATTGATATTTCTGAATTTGACATTGAAATGAAGTTCAAGCTTAAAACATTCGATCCAATGCTGCCCGTTCCAATTATGAGTGATGATGATGTAGATTATTTTCTAGAGGAAACAATTATGATGATTGTGCGCCAATTTTCATTGTATTACATCTTATTTACGATTTGAATAAATATTGGATTTGTGTTATTTGACGTATAACCACATTTATTATTTATTACATTGAAGTTTGATATGGTAAATACCCGACTGTATGTATATTTGTAAGTACCCGATTGTAGTGGTATATCTATGCAAATATCATTGCGATAGAATATTTACCTATGACGATCGTGTATTGCAATCTTAGCATGATCGTGTATATGTTCAAATGCAGAGCTGATCGTGTATTTATCTGCGATGGTGATCATGTATTGCAAATACTACATTTGCGGATCGGTATTTGCATAGATACCCGACTGTAGTCGGGTATTTGTACACAGCAAGTATGTCATATATTACAAATTCCCAACTGCAGTCGTATATCTGGGCAAATACCCAACTGCAGTCGTGTATTTTCTGACAGAGCATTCCCTGAGCATATATGGCAATCCAATTTTGTCACATACATTGTACAAACTATTTTCTCTATCATTAATATATATTGCCATATTGCCAAAAAAGAATAAACTCTAAATAAAATAGTAAATTTTATGAAATATTTGATTTTTTTTTAAAATTATCTCAGATCGGATAAATATTTGGAATAAGTTCAGCTTCGGATCGATTCATGTGTTTGACAAGAGCAAAGAAGGTAGTAGTATGCCATTAAATCCAAAAAGAGCCAAAGACAGGATGGGTCGTATTCTCCTCAAGGACCTCAACCACCCATAAGAAATTAACAATAAATTTATACAAGTGAAAATATAATTTTAAATTCACATATTAGCACCAAGAAGTAGGCATTTTATCAGTAATTGCAACTTAATAAAAGTTATTGGAGAGAGTCACATGGCTAACAATTACAAATGCGTCAAATACAAATGCATGCAGGAGATCGATCAATCAATACAAATGCTTCTCATAAAATTCAAGTATAAAATTCAAAGGGAAAAGAACTAATACACTCCAAATGTTCAGAAAAACTGACACAAAAATACCTAATATTTTGAAAAAAAATTAAATCTTAAATTATTAATGAATTTTGTTAATTTTAGCAAAAAATTTATTTTTAATTTAAAATTACCGTTATCTCCTCTAACATATAAGTCAATATATTAACTTATCTATTTTATCTATAAATTATTAATAAAATTATAAATATGAATGAAACATTCTTCTTGTTCATCTTTTGACAGTAAACTAAATCACTAAGAAGGCATAAACAAAGCATCAATTTGAAAAAAGTGCAAAATTGTAGTATTTACAACAAAAAGTCAAAATGCAGAGCAGTTATTCGATCAAAAAAGAAATGGCAGTGCCGGCAAAATTTATAAAGCATTAATTCCAAATAATGCAACATTTAATTGCAAATTTTACAGGATTAAAAAAAAAAAAAGAAACTTGACAGACTTTTGCATAAAGCACTCACAAGAAATCACTCACTAGAAGCTATGGTTGAGACTTGAGATCATTTCCCACAATCACTACGGTCGAGATCTGCAAGTTAATTTCTCATAATCTAGATTGGCAAGTTAATTTAGCAACCACCAGCAAGCACCACCAGAAATCAAATCAGGAGGCACCAAGTCACGAGCAAGTAACGAGTAATATGGCCAAGGCAAGAGCAAGAAGACGAAAAGCAACACAAACGGGCATGAGCATGCAAGACGAATGTTTGTAGGGTCGGCATGTTTGATTTAAGGGTCTGTGATGTTTTGATAGGGTTTGTTTAATCCAATTAGTTAAAGGTTCAATCTTCAAGCAAATCCAGAAAGATAGTCAAGGAGGGAATGGGGAAATTGTTTAGGTTTTTATTAGGGTAGTCAGATTTGCATATCAAACAGATATGTAAGGAATTTTAGAATATGAAAGATTTTTAGACAACACCCTATTTTCGCAGATACCACGGGTAAATCCATGTCCATTGGGATCAGAATTCTCTCATGATCTGATCTCCTCCTGATCAAAAATACATATGGTGATTGGTTATTAATAAATAAAGAAAATAAAGAAGTTAAATCCTATCCATACACTACCACTTAAATACACATGGCACAAGATCTTTAAAAGCTCATGAGAGCTCAGATCATCAGAGGATCCTTTTCCTGTCCATTGACATCTCAAATTCCCGCGTGAGGTGCTGTTTCAGTTCACTGAACTTGTACGAGAAGTGTAACTCGCCCTTGGGATTTCCCGACGACAAGCGGACTGGGTAGGTAACCGACTTCATCGATTTGGCGTCTCTCGGGCGGGTGGAGGAGGAGGAGGAGGAGGAGGAGGAGGAGGAATCCAAGAGCTCCTTGATCGGGACGTTTACTTCGCCGACGGTTTTATGGCCGAGTGAGCCGTCGCTTTTGATCTTGAAATTGAGAGTGAGGCAATTCTGCTGGGCCAAGGACTGGTTGAAGGGGAACTCAATCGCGAAATTCCATGTGGGGTTTGATCCGCCGGATGGGTCCACAGGCGTCTTAACTTCCTTTTTCTGGATGGTGTGGTCACCCGAGATCCAAACGACGGCGTACACGCCCATCTTGGAGGTGAAGTGGACGTCTTTGAGGTGTTTTGCGGAGATCACCTTGAGCTCCAAGGTTCCGTAAGAGGCCATAATTGCTGAGACTTTCGAGAGAATTGAAAAATTTTCAGACCAGTTTCCTGTGAATTGAGGAAATTAGTGGAGACAATGGTACGAATACGATGCGGTACATTTATATTGTCAGTGCGAACCTTACCCTCGGACTTTGGAAATAGCAAGGAAAAGTAACAACGTCCGGGTCAACGCATTATGTTCGGAACTGTGCTTCCGCGGACAACATAATAACCTCCAGATCCATAATTTTTTCATATTTTTTCAAATGACGAAATATTTTTCTATTTGTGTGAAATAGGTCTTTTTTTTTTTTTTTCAAACCATTTAATTGGTGGACGAGGTCTATAATTCTCATTTAAAAGCTATTTTTAAAAAAAAAACATAAAATAACCTAAAGGGTTCAGGAAATTTCAATAGGAGATAGGAATATATTTGACACGAGTGTATAAAATATAACATTATTTAAGAAAGTACAAAACATAAGGGACTCTTTTTTGTTTATGGGAAATCAGGGTGCCGGATTTTATTGTGTCTTTGGCGTGCTGACTTAGCCATCCTTGAGTATGTTGGTATTTTCTCATATAGGGAGTTTACTAGTAAACCGCGGGTATTAAATGCTTTAGATTACTCTGAAGTTGTGTGGAATAGTCTGTCGTTTGACTTTTAGATGACGAATCGAATAACATTCGCATTTTTTTTTTTTTTCATACGTTGATATATTATAAGCCTGATATTTATAATCAGAAACCAATCAGAAATTGTCTTATATCCTATAATTTTATTACTGCATAATTCGACTATCAATCCTCACTTAATCTGGAGGAAGATTTACCCTCACATTATTAGAGGAAAATTGATCCTACTCCTAATGTGGGGATGTGTGTTTTGTTTTGCAAGATTTTGGTACTAATTAAGTTCTAGGCTAGCTCAAGAGGAGTTCAAGAAAAGAGATGATCAGTTAGTTCATCTCAAAGATCCGAGTAAAGTCATCGAGAAAGAGATCATGAGAAATGCCAAAGAGTTGCTACTTTGTCGTGAATTTTCAAAACCAGGTGGCAAAAAAAGTTGATTAAAAATCGAACCGAACTGCTCTTTTTATGCGGTTTTTTTATATTTAAAAAACCGAACTAGTAATATAACAAAAGTAGTAAAATTAGTTGGTTCGGTTTTTGGTTTAAAAAAAAAATTCGAAAAACCGAACCGACCATGTAATAAACCGAACGAACTCAAAACAATCCCTAATTTAAACACATTTCTTCTGAATCAGAAGAAATACAAACATGCCGAAACCGATCTTCACTGTCAACATTAAAGTATATTACCATTAGAGTATTTTATGAGTGTGAATCAAGTTCGATCTTCACCTCGCCCTCACTTTCACCAACCGCCTATCCGAGGTTTTTTTTTAACACTACGCCGCTGCACGTCACCAACTTTCATATTGATTTCTCTCCCTTCGTGCTTAGCCTTTCTGGGTTCTTTTATTTTTGTCAACACAATCTCTTAGCAGAACAAATATTGATTTCTCTCTCTGCCGTTTTTGTCTCTCATTTCTTTGGTTTGTTCTGTTTTTGCAGAGAACTTGAGCTGCTGCTGGCGTATAAAGGTAATCAGACAAGAATTTATTATTATAATTGGTGAGGATGATTTGAATTTAATTGCATGCCATCAGACTGGGAGCAAGTGTTGGAAAACAAATATGAATAATTTGAAATCATTTGCAGTATGGTTTTGAATACTGAGGGCGTGTGTTCGAATTATATTATACTAGTAACAACTTGAAGCTTTGCAGCTGAAATTATGTGTTTGTTGCAGCTCAAAGTATTCTCTTCTTGTAGACTCGTAGTAATGTGTTCTTGAATATATTTTGAGATATATTTTGATTTTTTGTTTGTTAATTTTTTATGTTTGTGGTAGATTTATTAATTTAAGGTTTTAAATTTAAAAAAGTTCAAAATAGGTTCAATAGGCCCATAATCGAAATAATCGAACCGAATCGAATCGAATTATTTCAATTAATCGAGTGTTTTTATTTCGGTAATTTGATTAATCGCGATTATGATTTTAAAATAATCGTAATCGAACGATTATGAAAAATTTAGTAGAAAACCGAACCGAACCGAATCGCGCCCACCCCTAGTCGAAACAAGAAATTGAATCGTATAACATTCGCTGTGGAATCAAGTAACCTAGTCCACCAAATTCTGAGAACGTCCAAGCAAAATTGGAAGTCAAAACTAAATCTGAAGTAGCCGTAATCTTAAATCATGCTTTATTATTTTTGTGGGTCTTGGCTTGCTATTGTAAGGCACCTACCCTCTCTTGCGAAGGCAGGGCACCTGCCTTCCCATTGTAAATCATAAGAAATTGTCAACATCACATTAATAGCACGCGGTAGGAGTTTTGACATTCCTTTTCTATCATAGAATTTCTAGAACTAAAATTTAAATTAAATAATTAAATGTAAAATGTAAAAGAAATTTCAAAACGCAAGCTTTTTCCTTTTGATTAGAGCAATTACAATCACGCTGACATCAGTATTAAACTCTAATCTGCTAAGTGTACATTAAATTCCTAATAAAAATCATGCCTGCCTAAATCCAATCCTCAGAGTTTGATGGGCACATATCCTAATGAGTTCTTCAAGTCGGCCACAATTTCATGGCATCTCATCAAAAGGCTCAACACTTGATCAGAGATGTCTATGCTCTGGCTGCTGCCGCAGGTGGCATCGTGACAATTTTCCAAGGCCTCAGGTTGAACCCTTTTGAGGTCTTTGCATTGGTATTGATAGTTTCACAGGAAGAGGAGCAACCATTCATGTGATTATTGATCATGCTCTTCACTGCAATCTGCTCGCTGCTTGTATTTTCCTGCCCACCCGACATAAATTTGACATGGGGTGTCTCACTATGAACAATGGTAGCCTCATCATCCAGATGCTTCTTCAGACGTGATTTTGGCTGGACACTTGGGTGTGGTTTTGTTGATTCACCAGTGGTCTCATGCTTCTTAGAACCATATAACAAAGCATAAAGTGAGAGTTAAGAACCGAACATGCCATGCGACAGTAGCTGCTGGTACAGAGACATGGATTTGATGAAACTGATCATGTACACAAGGGTTGCTAAAGATGATGTAACATGGTAAAATATATCTAGCCATTAACAATTAAGATTTGATTAATCATAAAACCAGAATGTCATCAAAGTTACAGCTACCAACAGACGTAGACCTCTCCTCCAATTAGGCCTCAAATATATATACGCTGCTGAGAATTATACTACAAAGCTTTTGGCAGCATGTTCTGGAAGTTGTGGCAAAATGGTAAAGGATCATTCCGTAAAAGATGGACGGTGATGGAAGTAGGCGTGGTACAATAAAAGCTGATCATTCAGATGATCAGCATAAAAGCTATTCATTAGCAATCCTCTCCTTTTATTGGAAATAACTTAAAAAGAGTAGATGATCATTCAGTAAGTGAAGATCATTCTAGAAGTTAAAATAAGTTTGTTAATAATGCAACGTTAGCGGTCAAAGATTGTCAAGGGACTTAAGTGACAGAAAGAAAATTAAGATCAGTATTGTGCAACACTACTGCAATTTGCCTTTTCTGAAGTGGGTTGCGAATTTTAACCCATTTGGCAAAGCTGTGAGCATAGTATGCTCGTGAATCAACACAACCAAGAGAAGATGGACGGTGATGGAAGTAGGCGCGGTGCTTTGCAGCTAAGTAAAGCTTAGGTCTAATGTATTCATTCATAGAAGCCCAAAACACTGAAATAAGACGACTTAATATAACTCTATAACCAATACAATCCTCTTCAGAACTGAAAAAGTTCCTCCCAAAACTACAGAAAACTTTCTGCCAAACCCCCAAAAGACCCAACTGAAGACATCCCTAAAACTAGTAACTCTTTAACTCGTATCAAATAAAAAGTCCCATATGCAATTTAAATCAGATCACCATGTCATGCTTACAACAATTGGGATAAATTGACAGTGATTAATCATATCAAAGCCACAATCCATCTAGTAAAAATTCAAGGACACAACTTCACCAAACTCAAAACAATTATAGCTGAAAGCTCACAAATTGTGCCAATCATAAAAAATGCAACCCCAATTCACTATAGGATGCGTCAAAACAAACATACATAAAATTGAAAATTCATTATAATTTTTTAGCAACAAAATTTATAAGAATCCCACATAATTAAACCTCGTAAAATTAAACCCACTTACAAATTCTCTCAAAATTTCCGAAACAAACAAACACCAACCCATTTCTCGAAACACCCTAAATTTTTCCTTCAAAGCTCATCCTCCATTCTCAAATACTCTCCAATATCTGACTGATGCAGTACCACAATCCCATTGGGATCAAGCTTCCGGCAATCCTGCGTGCTCTTCGCTGCCACGCCAAACCCTAACGGCACATCAGACATCGAATACACAACCACCCCATCACCCGGGGCGATGCTATCTGTTATCCTCCCCAAACCGCCTTTCAAAACGTGGTTGCCGTACAAAAACGACATTTCCGATGTGGGTTTTATCCACACTTTGTGCCGCGCATTCGCCGCGACGAGACTCAGCGCCTGTATCGTCAAATGGAACTTGCCGCTGTGCGTGAACTTGCCGATGCAGGTTCCCAAAGAGACCAACTTGGGTCTTGCGATGTTGGTGGCGCGCTTCACCAATGACTCGCTGACGTAGTAGACACGGTTCTTGTGGAGGCGGAAACAGTATCGGCCGGGATTCGGGTCCGGTCCTTCGTGGGATGGGTTTTCGACTATGTTTTTGAGATTGTTGCCGGTGAATTTGAAGAGCTTCTCGAAAACCGCTGTCGTTTCGGCCTCGTCCAATGGTCGCATCTTTGCGAGATTTCGGACTCTGTTCGTATGAATCTGTGTATTGGCTAGGGTTTTAGAGCTGTTTAATTTGGTATTTTCTTTTTAACGCTGATGGCTATTATTTAAAATAAAAATTGAGGTAAAATCAGGTTTGGGCCAGGTCAAATTGCTGGATATTGAAGATTGAAGCCCAAAGAGAAACCATGATGTGTTAATTGTTATGCAGTGCGAGTGGTCATATTTGATTGCTCATTTTATTTTACTAACCTCCACTAACTAATTTTATTCTAATGCCGATTTTATTCTTATGTGAAATTACTTTAAAAGATAAATAGCTTTTAAATAGCCACATGATAATTATGTTGCAGTATTATCTAATTTAGATAATTTAATATTATAAACCCTAATTTTTTTAACTTTTTAAACGATTATCTCTACTCAAATATTTTATACTCATGTAAATAACTTGCAGGACGTGATAGAGGAAGGTGAAGAAATAAGTTTAAAGTTTTTATCCTTCAAATTTTATACTTGATTTTATAATAAGTATTTAAGCTTATACATTATTCGGAAACTACAATTTTATCAAAGGACAAAAATAAAGATAAATTTACGGCTACAGCTTTGTTATCTCAAGGCAAATCCATTGACTCCCCGCCCCCACAAATTTTAATATATAGCTCTAATTGGATTCAAGTCAGCAAAATTTCAACCAAAAAACCCACGACTGAACCACCTGCAGTGGTGATAAATTTTTTTGTGAGAGGCACTGATGATACAATGAGAAAGAGAAAGATTATTAGAGTTTGCTTTTCTTTTTACGCAGGTTTTGTAAGTTTTATATGGTGTGGTGTGTGGAAAAAATGATAAAAATGATAATAAAGAATAAAATGGAGATTAAACATGGATGTCTTGAGTGATTAAGGTCATCTTAAAAATTTTCAATTGAACTAACTAGGAAGTGGAGGGTTAGTAAAATAAAATGAGAGGGTCAAATATCATAACCCATCTTATAGGGTTTTAGTGGATTAATGGATTTTGAGAGACTGACAAAAGCCCAAAAAAGAGTCAAGAAATTAATTATTGAGCTATTGGATAAATATTCTAAATTGATGTTGAAAATACATATTAACATTTATACATCACGTTAGGATTTTCAAACTCGTCCACCTCTTCTAAACTTTTAAAATTATAATGCAACATTTGTTTTAATAAGAGTAAGAAATTGATTTGTTTGTTTTTATTTTCTTATTTAATCACCGTGATGGTGAACTTAATTTTTTATTTAAAAAAATCGTATCATAAAATAATCTTGATCTATGCATCACAATATTAGTGGACTCTAATGCAATATTGGTAAGCCACAATTATTAAGGTTTTGTTTTTTTGTTTTTTTTTTGCCTAAAATCTAAATTTTAATTTTTTTTAGACATTTAAAGTTTTTACTTTGTTTGCTTTCTATAACTTATTTCTAATTATAAGAACCTTATGTGTGAAAAAAAAAGGGTTAAATTTTCTAACTTTTATTTGAATGACAAAACATATGAGTGGAACTTTAATATTTTCTCTCATTAATACTCCTATTAAATACATTATTTCCTACTATATAAATTACCTTTTATTATTTTTTCTATTTATCCATTTTTCTTTATTGTGTGCATATTCAACTATCATTTTTTTTATTGCAAATGAGAATTTAAACATAATAGGACTTTAGATGAGAATGTTTTATAATATTTTTCTTTCTAATAGATTTAGAATTTTAGATAATATATTAATTTAAATTCAAAAGATTAAACAAATTTTAGTTGGCTTACGTAATTAACAAGAAAAAAAATCATCTAATATACTTTAAAATAGATTATAAATGTCATATATATTAATATAAAAAAATACACTTGTTAGATATATTTTTTTTATCTTTCATGCTTTGTTAAGATACATATCATCAAATATTTTTTGAGTAATCAAATAATTTATTCATAACTTATCACGTGTTTAACAAAAAATATAAGCATTGTTAATACTTAGGAGGTTATCATATTTCGGATGTTTTCTTTTTAAAAATAAACAATAACACTTGTATTCAAATATTGAAAAAAAAATAAAATAATAATAACACTTATATTCAAATATTCGAATATTTCAGATATATACACACTCTCATTCATATTTCAATTAAATTCAGATTCATTCAAATTTTCAATTAAGAAAAAAGCATCATAAGTAAATTAGTTATGTTATTTCCTTCATTCAATATCACAAAACAATGAGGACATGCGCATAGTTAACGTATTCTATCTAAAACTAAAGATATAATTTTTAAAAGCTTGAGTTATTTACAAAATATAAACTTTTACATGGTTGTTACAAATTCAACATTGAAATGCTGGGAGCCGTGTTCAAAGTCCGCGTATAAATGTTCGCACCAACGAAGGTAAGACTGAATATTGAAATTCAAAAAACCTTTCTTTGAATTCAAGAAATTGTGTGGGTATTAAGATTTGAGAATGCAAAAAGTTCAACATAAGTGCAGAAATTCAACCATTAACTGTTGCAAGAGAGCAGACTTCAAATAAAAATCATAAAATAGACGAAGGAAATTTCAGATGCATTCATGCTACATAAACATAACTGTTCAAGGCACCCCTTTTTTGATCTCTCTGACTCTGATATGAATGACTCTCAATGAGGCAGATTCAAGCCTTCTGCAACTTTAACAGTTGCATGCCAGAAGCAATGTCATTCCACCAAGCATTAACACGCGGCCGGGGGGTTACCGCCGCGGCTTTTGGGGTTGTCATGAAGTAGACAGGATATGGTATGTACTGCATATCAGATATTTGGATTTCGACAATCTTTCTTCTCACACATCAAGCACTTTACCAAACTTCTCCATTTCAGCTTCTATTATTTTCTCATCGGGAACTAACTCTCTTAGTGGATGCAATATCAATATATGGACGAATTATTGATCTTATTGGACCATCGAATTGGTGCGTTTCTATAATTGCTGACTCTTTTGAGGCAACTAGACCGCAGCAGATCGGTTCCTCTTTCCCTATACTTGGGTGCGAATTACTTGCAAACGGTCCTTGATTCTGCAAAATAAAAGTGAATTAGTAATCAATAAAAATGCTTAAAGCTATATGCAAGTTAATAAGATTTTACTCCCGAAAAATAAATAAATGGGGTGTGGTGGCTAGGTTCTACTTTTATATCCTGTTTATATAACATGCAAGTTGATTTAAATGCTAACAAAAAATCAGCTGGCTATTAATTTTTTTGAGGTTGGTACAAGAGATTTAGATTCAAATCCCACTTGATATAAAATCTCTTAGAATAATAGGAGAGATTAATTGTACTTGAACTTGTTCATATGAGGTAAAATTTCTTAAGATAATAAAAGTAATCATCCGTGTTTAAACTCTACTTACAGAGACAAAAAAATAAGTTTTGTTGATGCCATTGTGATTAAAAAAATTAACATAGAGTGTAACATCACCGTCCTTCATTGCAGGCATGAGCTCAAATGGCTACAAAGAAAATGAACTTGGAATTGTGGAAGTACTTATGGTAAGTGAGAGAAAAAATTTTTTTTAAAAAAAAGCTTCAGTGGGTCTTTGCATTTAGAGATAAATAAGGTTGTTGCATATGGGCACCATTAACAACATCAAGTGGCGGAAGCTCATATTCATCAATGCCTTTCTCATAGGCAAAGCAGCACCCGTGCTGTGCAGCTGGATGATGCCATACCATGAACTTTAACTGCCATTGCTTTTGGGCTAAGCAATAGGAGAAAGTAATGGCCAAAAAAGGGAGGGAAGATGCTGCTTGAACTTTAAATCTTGAGGTTTTGTTGAGTTAAATAGACAAGTGGAAATCAACAGCTTGCGGGTTGTTTCATATAATCTATGCCCTTCATATGTTGGTTCTGTCAAGTTGTAGATAAAAGTTTTGGTTTATATGAAAGGGATCCTAAAACAGGATATCAACGAGAATGAGATCCAAGTAAATTTCACGTGTGGCACATTCACAGATGTTGGAAGAGTCTGGTTTCACACAATGTCAGCAAGAAAATTCATTTTACAAGAATCCATCGATTGCCGAGGGTCGTCACTTTTGCTGACATAATTCTCAAAGTTAATTTTTTTTTTCCTGCTACTGTTTATTGCCTTTTCCGTATTCGTTTGCAAAGAAAGCATCAATGCACTTCGAGGAGGAGTTGACACAAAAAGAATTCAAACAAAATATGGTGGCTAATGAAAACCCATGACCCCTTTAGAATAATTGCTTTGAACTTGAAGCCACTTTAAAAATTGTCCGCAATTTAATTAAGTTAAAAGTGCAAAAGCAAAATATTCTTATCGTTCGACATTTTATTCTTTAGATGCAAAAGCAGATTTTGCCGAAAGTAACAAAGTGAGTAAGACTCAAAATTCTATTAAGTTATAATACTAAAATTTTTGAAAAATATTAGTTAGTATATTTTAAAAAATATAATAAAAAATTTATTATATTTTTAACCATCGGATCCAAGTAAGATAACTACGCAATTATAGTATCTAATTGTTGAAACATATTAGTTATATACAACAACAGAAATTTATTATATTTTTAATAATATTATCAAAATTATTAATTAAAATTTATATGTTATTAATTATTATTTAAAAATTATAATTTTTTTTCTACAACAATCTCAAATCAGGACCTAAGAGAACATAAAATACAAAAAGTAAAAATCCCCAAAAATCTCCTCCATCAAAATCGAGTAGCAGCAGAAGTAATATCTTCTAAAAAAACCCAAAACATTCCTCCAAGCAAACGCAGCCCCAAAACCCCCCCTTCCCACATTACTCCTGCATATTGCTGTCATTCTCTCATATGCATTCGTGTCAACAAATTAAAACATTCTAATTATAGATAAAATTTTGCTCTAAACTTCAAGCAACTTTAAAAATTGTCCGCAATTTAATTAAGTTCGAAGTGCAAAAGCACAATATTCTTATCGTTCGACATTTTATTCCTTAGCTTTTTCAGGAATTAGTAAAGTAAAACTGGAAATCCTACTATGAGAATGTAAGATATAAAAAGTGAAAATCCCCAAAATCTCCTTCATCAAAATCGACTAGCATCAGAAATAATATCTTAAAAACCCCAAACATTCCTCCACACAAACCCAGATCCAAACCCCATTCCCCACGTTATTCCTTAATATTGTAGTCATTCTCTCATGTGTCAACGAATTAAAACATTCTAATTATAGATAAGATTTTGCGGCTTAGGCTCCCAAACCAAAACCAAACCTAACCGTAACTTAGTGGCATCCAAGGGATAAAATCACTTGAGGTTCATTCACATACAGCACTTTTCAAGAGCCTAGTTTGGTTTCCCTCAATGGTAGCAAGAAATTTTAGGGACAAGATTGAACAAACACCCATCATTTAATCCTAAGTGCTATAGTTAAGTTCCTAACGGCCATAACAGTACTCCATGGCCCCTTTAGAATAGTAAGGTAAGAAACTTGAGAGCTGCTTTGAAAATTGCCCATTGACATAGATCACAAAATTTGAGTGTACATAAACATTAAAAAGTGCAAAGCAAAATATTCTATATGAACATTCCACATACGTTAGAAAAAGCTAATATATATAACAAAGACAAAAGCAAAATCCAAAATAACTACGTCCAAATACCATACGCCAAAAAAAAAAAAAAAGGAGTCAAAATACCGTAGTAATAATAATTATTATAAACAATCTAAAAAAAGCAGAAAAAAAAATTCAAAAATCAAAATCTCCTCCAAAATCTCCATCATAATCAGCAGCATCAGAGACAATATCTCCGATCAAAAGCCCACCAAGCATTCCGCCAAGCAACCCAGTTCCAAATCCCAGTCCCCCACTACTCTTCTTCGGTGGCTTTACAGGCGGGTACCCGTAGCCCGGCTGCTGCGGAGGGTACCCGTATCCCTGTTGTGGCGGTGGAGGCGGGTACCCGTATCCCGGTTGTTGCGGTGGGTATGCACCATACGGCGCCGCTCCTTGAGGCGGTGGCGGTGGGTAACCGTACCCTGCCTGAGGCGGCGGCGGGTAAGCGTAAGGCACAGAGCTTGATCCGGCTCCCATCGGCGCCGGATAAGCAGTCACGGGCTCGCCGGCCTTGGCGTGCGTTTTCCCGACGGTGGGTTCACTGAACTTGTACGAGAAGTGTAACTCGCCCTTGGGTTTTCCCGACGACGAGCGGACTTGGTAAGTAACGAACTTCATCGATTTGGCGTCTCCCGAGGAGGAGGTGGAGGAGGAGGAATCCAACAGCTCCTTGATCGGGACGATTACTTCGCCGACGGTTTTATCGCCGAGTAAGCCGTCGCTCTTGATCTTGAAATTAAGCGTGAGGCGATTCTGCTGGGCCAAGGACTCGTTGAAGGTGAACTTAATCGGGAAATTCCACGTGGGGTTTGATCCGCCGGATCGATCCACATGCGTCTTGACTTTCTGTTTCTTGATGGTGTGGTCGCCCGATATCGAAACGACGGCGTACACGTCCATCTTGGAGATGAAGTGAACATCTTTGAGGTGTTTTGCGGAGATCACGTTGAGATCTAAGGCTCTGTAAGAGGCCATGATTGCTGAAACTTTTGAGAGAACTGAAGATGTTTCGAAGATCAGTTTCTGCGGATTGCGAAAATTAGCGGGGGCAATAATACGATGCGGGATATTTATACCGTCAATGCGAGCTTATCCTTCGGCCTTTGGAAATAGCAAGGAAAGTCCGCGTCAACGCGTTTGGTTGGGAACTGTGCTTCACCAAACAGCATAATAACATTCAGATCCATAGCTTTTGCATATTTTTTCAATGACGAGATATTTTTTCAAATTATTTAAATGTTCAGTTCAAACGACTTTGGAAAAATGAATAAAATCGTTAAAATTTTTCTATAGTGGATGAGGTCTCTAATTCTCATTCAAAAACTATTTCTCAAAAAAATTGAATAACCTAACTGATTCAAGACATTTCAATAGAATCACTGCAACCTGTGGTAGAATCCACCCTCACAAGTGTGAGGGAAGTGGTCAGCCCCGCAGATTTATCGTACGCAGTTTAATTTATATTTTTTTTGTAGTGAAAGCGATTTTCTCCCATTAGCTGACGTCCTCGAATATTCGAGAGGTTTAAAATATAATGATGCCATATCGAATCATGTAACGGCCCTCAGAATAGAATATCTCATATAATATGAGTTGTAATCTAAACATTAGTCTCATGTAATTAAAAAAAAAAAAAAAGACATTTCAATAGGGCATAGGGACATATTTGACATTAATGTATAAAATATAACATTATTTAAGAAAGCACAGAAAGTAAGGGACCCTTTTTTCGTTTTCGGGAAATCAGGGACCCGGACTTTGTTGTTTCTTTTTGCGCGCTGACTTAACCATGGTTAAGTATGTTGGTTTTTTCTGTACGGATAGTTTACTAATTTACCGCGGTTAGTAAACTCTTTAGATTATTCTCAAGTTGTGTGGAAGTGGAATGGTTTGCCTTTTGACTGTTCGATATTTGTCGTATTTTATTTATATATTCTATAGTTTGCCGAAACACGACATCGAATCGTATAAGATTCGCAGTGGAATCGAGTACGCTATTCCACCAAATTCTGAAAACGTCCAAGCAAAATTGAACGTCAGAACTGAACCTGAAAGTAGCTGTAATCTTAAATCATGCTTTATTATTCTGTGGGTGTTGGCTTGCTGCCGTAAGGCGCGCGCCTACCTTCTCCTGTAAGGCCAAGGCGCCTGCCTTCCCATTGTAAATCATGGGAAATTGTCAACGTCACACCAATAGGACGCGGTAGGAGCTTTTTCTTAACTCTCACTTTTTCTATCATAGAATTTCTAGATTACAAACACGATGACAATTGCACTTGCGTACCAATGACAGATTCCTATCACTAACTTTCTTAGCTCCTAAGCAGTTCACATCAGTCTTAACTCTTGAACTTTAATTTGCCATGTGTATATTAACTTCCTAATAAAAATCATAGGTGCCTAGATCCAATCTTCAGAGTTTGATGGGCACATATCCTAATGACTTCTTCTGGCCACATAGCGATCATCATCAACAAAAACATCGATGTCTATGCTCAGGCTGCTGCTGCAGCTGGCATCAGGACAGTTGTTCGTTGCCTCAGGTTGAACCTTTTTGATGAAGCTTCCGGGGCTCGCAAGTAATTTTCTACTTTCATATTGCCAAATAAGCGTCCGTTCTTAACCGCATAAGCAAATGCTGCCTCAGCGTCAGATTTGCGTTTGAACGGAACCTGGCAGGTTGAGGATCTCCAGAGCACGCAAGGAGGAGAATGAAGCTGTCCGAAACGTGCAAAACTTGCTTTCAGCTCTGAAACTGAGGGCAGGGCTGATTGACTAAGGAATTGTATCACTATCAGTTTGGGCTCCCTGAACTTTCTTGATGTATTGGGCTTCTTCTGTGAATACCTTCTCAGTTTTTCCTGGACTTTCAAGCTCATCCGCACACCTCTTCTCGGAGGTTTTTCAAGTTTCCTATCGCCAGCCTCTGTCTTTTCTTCACTCAACAATTTCAGTTCATTCAATCATTTTGGTTCTTCCACAGGCATTTGTTCAGGACCTGTAATGCTGCCGTTTAGTCCCCCATTTCTATAATCGTCAGCTTTGAGCCTTTTTTTTGGGGGCTTTAAAGCAGAAGGGAGGTCTTGAGCAGTCCTGCTGTTAGGACTCTTAGCAGCCATACAACAGACGATAGACTTAGTCGGACAACCTTCAATTGTTCCAGATTCTGCTGCTGGGGTGACAGTCACCTTCACATAAGACGACAGATCTGTATTCCAGGAAGAACTGCAGCATGGTTGCAGGAATATTTTGTTGTACACTTTGAAATGGATTAAGAGCAAGAGCTGACAGATAATCAAGTGACTGAGAATGTTTGCCAGTAACTTCTAAACCATCTATCTTCTCTCTAGCCTTGAAATTTGAGGAAAAAGCGCCACGGGCTCCTTCGCCTGATTCTCGTTTTACCTTTTTATGACCATTGTCCCAGTATTCTGAGCCCAATTTAAACTAGCAGTCTTTCTTCCTTTTTTCTCTCTTCATCAAGAGTGCATGCTCAGAAAGCAAGTCTTCTTCAAGACATTTTGAAATCCCCAATTTCTCATCCAGAATGTCACTACTGGTAACAATAACCTTTCTATGAAATGCAGCATCTGAGGGAGTTGAAGTTCTCTACTTTGAGACTTTTGGCTCCAGTTGGTGAAAATCTTGAGATATGTCCTGACTTTTTACCCTGTTGCATTTTCTTTTAACTAAAGGCTTAATTAAACTAATTTCTTCAAGCGTCGGCTTCTCTGCAGTTGAGGTTTTTTGGCCAGAGGGACCTAAAGCCATGCTCGTGCTGCCAGATGTTTGAGCTGTTCCATATTTAACAAGAACGAAGAAACTGGTGACAAGGTGCAAAAAGTTTCGGGTTTCCTGATAGATACATATGATAAAGCATAAAGTGAGAGTTCAGAACCTAACATGCCACGTGGCAGTCGTTGCTGGTACAGAGACATGGATTTGATGAAACTGATCACGTGCACAAGGTTTGCTAAAGATGATGCAACATGGTAAAATATATTTAGCCACAAACAATTAAGATTTGACAAACATACAACCTGTCATCAAAGTTACAGCTACCAACAGATATATATGCTGCTAAGAATTATACTACAAAGCTTCCAGGCAGCGTGTTCTGGTACTTGTGGCAAACAAGGCAGCAATAACCCATGCAACGGCCAACCAATTTCTCATACAGTTGTGAATAGCAACAAGTCATTTCAGGCAATTATGATTTCTAGATGATCATGTACAAGTAATTTTCAATCTACATGTGAGAATTACTATGTGAACATTGTCAAATTTAAGTAAAATCTCAGTGAGCAATTGTGGCACTGAAGCTCAATAACAAATCTTTCATCCATCGATGGCTAACTAGTATACACTGACAACATATTGCATTTTACCTCAAGCTTTCTTGAAACACAAAAAAGGGTAAAAAAAAAAAAAAAGGTTAATCAGGACAATATAACATAACAGGAAAAAATAAGAATCATACCTTCAGAAGGTATTTGCCTCTGTGAAATCAAAATCCCAACTGAATTCCTCCCATGTATTTGCTGCGATCCATAGGCCTGAGCATATGTCTCATCAACCTCCTCAAACACAGCTTTTAGATAAGCGAGGACAAAAGCCTCGTTTTTTTATCAAATGAATACTTCTTCTAAACTACCATGTGGCATAGATGCTAACTTCTTTAGAAAACAGCGCATCTCAGTAGGCTGAAACCCATGTCTAGCATTCTTAATTTGCTTTACCGAGTACACTGCACCAGGCTGATACCCATATGCATCAACTTGAACAAACCCTTAACACCAGTAGTCCGAAAATTACTAGTACCCTGACACCAACATGAAAGGCCAAGAGCAGCCATCCTATGAGCCTCATCCACCGCATCTTTTACAGCATTTAGAAATTCGACATCATTTATTTGTTATGATTTCTCAACATACCTAATATCAAACGGTAGAAGATCAAACAGATCAAACCACCCATAACTATTATCCCCAAAAAATGCCACCATGGATGTGATCTAACCTTTCCCCACACCATATCCCCTACTTCATAGCTCAATCCAACCACTTTATCCCAAGCTTCCCCAAATCATCAACCATTTCTCCACCACCATTTCTCAATTTCTGATTCCTTATACCACTATGTGCCACACTACCACCACCCATCTCAAACAGTCATGCTCAACCTAAACCCTCATTTTTTTTTTTAACCTCAACACAAAATTACCATCTTAAACACTATAGTGCACACCTAAAACCCCTTTCCTCAAAAATCATAGTTTATAACAAATTCATTATCAATGAGCTGTTCAGTAGGCAACAGAACCCAAAAGAGTAGCAAATGAGTAATGTTGTAAATATTCCAGCTAATTTACACTAGCCTCTTTGAAACTAAAATGTGATTCAAGAAACAAGAAAGGATCACAACAAAACAGTACCTGTGAAGCTGGTCCATTGAGTTGAGGTGATTAAATGATTTGGAACAGATGAAAAATAAATAATTTGCTTGTTACTTTATTATTATTATTATTATTATTTCCCCCTGAGGTTTTGACAATAAGCTGAGGAATTGTAAAATGCGAAACAGTGTGCACTGTGTATGAAGACCAAAGTTGACGAGTTCGTGACTGATGAGAGGTGAGTACAGAGTTCATGCAGACGCAAGCCGAAGGTAACGTGCGGAAGCAGCACAAGCATTTTTGGTAGGAAAGTGTAATGCACTCGCCTTGATAGATTGACACATTTCAAAATGATACAAGTTGGCTCTTGCGAAAGTAGTAATCGCTGTGTAATATCGTTATGAATTCCAAAACAACATTAATCCTAATCATTAGTTAAATTTAATCTGATTTTTTTTTTCCACTTAAGTTCTGATATGTACAATGAGTATTTTCACTTGATATTGCTGATAAGACAACTGTTTAATTGAGTATATGTACAACAAGCAACATATAGATAAGAATTGAAGCCACGAGACCTCAAACACTAACATACCATGTTGGGAAAATTTTCAAATTACAAGTTTAGTTTCACAATAATAATAATAAAAATAATATTAATTACTAGTCTAATAGGGAGTTTTAGTAGTATAGATGAAGTTAATTATCAAGTCTTGACTTTGATATGATCTCTTTAAATTATAATTAGGAAGACTCCCACATATTTTTTCTCCCCGTATTTATTAAGACTTTGATTAGACGAAAAGTTTTTCGGGCATTTGATTCCTCCGAGACAAATAAAGAAATAGCAAGACATCACTTCACCCAAACATCATAAACGACAAGTCATAATATTAAATTAATGAAACACGACATGTCGTCAAAATAAGAATGCATAGACGACGAATCATTTTTATGCGAACAACGTGCCAAACCTTTTTAAGGAGATTAAACGAACCATTGATCCAAAAGTCCAATCACTATGAAAATCTTTTCATTTTTCATTGCTAATTTCTTTTGTTAATGCAATTGCTGATGCAAAATTAAAGTCAAAAAAAAATTGCTTGCCGGATTAAATTAAGACCAGAATTTAAAATTTATAACAAGAAAATATTCGATAAAGATTACGCAGAAGATATGTTGATATAATTTTTTAATTATCTAATGAAAAATCTATTATATTTTTTATAATTTTGTTAAAATTATTATCTATTATATTTTTTTATAATTTTATTAAAATTATTATTTAAATTTAGTATTTACTATATGCTGTTAACTTTTGTTTTATAGTTACAGTTTTTTTTTTTTTTATAGTAACTATAGGATCTCAATTTTAAACAGGCTCTGAGAGGGCCAAAGTTTAAAAGTAAGATATATCAATGACCATATAGAAGTTATGCTATCTTTATATGAGCCATATAGTTACAGTGGCACACGACAATATTTTAAATGGGTAGTTGCAGTAGTACTTCATGAACTCCACCATTACACTTCACTGTTGTTGTTAAAATAGCTGAGTTTTGCCAGGAGTTCATGCGTGGAGTGTTGCTGCAACTGTCCATTTGAGCGTAAAAGATCTCATGAGGCTCGAGGGTTAAGCTTGTTACATATTTTGCCAAGCTCGAACAATTATTCCAAAGGCTTAGTGTTCAGTTTTAAATTATGATTACGATATGATGCGACTGCAGAGAGGTGAGTTTGTCTAAAGGTAGATCTAGGAAAATGATATATTGGAGGCTAAATTGCTTGCCAACAAGATTTAAAAATCGAAATGTATGAAAGTTATTTTAACAGATTTTTAAAGGCTAAATTAAATAACAATGAAACCACTCATATGTGTTACTATGAACTTTTATAAATTTATTTTCTCTTGCGGCCATTCGTCCTAAGATAGTAGATTCGCCACAGAGTTTGTCAATAGTATATGAAGGTAAATACTTATTTAATGTTAAATGTATATTTGATCTCTATATTTGAAAAAATATTTTAAGACAGTCCTGTTATTGAATATATTATAGTTCTACCCCTTTTTTTTTTCCTTTTAGAATAATATCCTTGTAAAAATATTTTTGGGGAGATCAACAAAAAATAATAATAATTTATCTAATCAACCTTACAAGTAATATAAAAATTTACAGAGAATTTATATTATTAATTTACTTTTATGAATAATTTGGTAAATTAATTTTTTATAAAATAATTATCAATAAGATTATTACAATGATATTAAAAATTTCTTTAAGTTAGTTGATATTAATTTGTTTATAAATAATTTTAATAAAATTGTTGCTCGTGTTAAAAAAAAGTAGTTTTTTAACACTGATGTTTATTGATTAAGCTGTTAATAAATAATTATTAATTAATTTGCTAATTAAATTTTGTAAATAAATTAACTAATTAACATCAATAATATTGTTGGAAGACGATTAGTATAAAGGGGGAAAAAATAAAAATAAGAATGTAATAAATTTAATTACGAGGTGTTATGAGATTTTTTAAAAAAATATATAGAAAATAAATCAACGCTTAAATCAAAATATACTTAATGACCAAACCAGCATTTGCCAATCTTACTTACGGTTAGACTAGACCGCCCCTGCTTGCCGATAATGCATCCATTTTCACTATGGCCAGCAGAAAAGGAAATAAAGAAAACAAAAAGATCTTCACTACATGACTTTTGTTAGTTGTGTTATATACTTATATATATATTTTAAGCTATAACACTTTATCGACCTCCAGCAGTGCATGACAAAGCAAAGAATTGTGTTGTATATATTTTAAGCTATAAACCCTTCGCTAACCTCCAGCAGTGCATGACAAACAGACAAAGCAAAGAATTGCGTCATTCCCTGGAAGGCCAAAGGCCAAGATAATAAACAATTGAACGAGAGGTCATTCTATTCGCAGATTTACTTATTTATTCATTTTTTTTTTGGCCTTTTCCCATCATTTTTAATTTTTAAATTGCACTTTGAAAAGTATTTCCGGAACCAATCTTCTCCAGCATGCAAGTTCTTTAAACCGGCATATACTTTTATTTTTAGCTAATAAAAATTGGCGGCAAAAAAGAAATGCGGTTGATTCTCTCCTTTCTTTACCTTTTTTTTTTTTCTTTTTTTACTAACATCAAATACACATCTTGATTGGGTATTATTCATATTCCAGTGCAAATATTATTTGAAATTTTTAGAAAATATAACTTTTTTCAATTCCTAAATTTATTCACCGTTTTATTTTTAAATATCTAAAATATTAAAATTATCACGTTAATGAATAAATTGCATTAAAATTAAAAATATAGGATGATAAAATCCAAGTTCACAACTTTACATGAATTTCTCGATAAGAGCATATTTTGTATATTTGCATTAAATGGGTCCTGATTTTCTTTTCAAATAACAAAGGTATTTTGTAATGTATGGATATAGATTTCACGTTGATCTAATAGTATAGTAAGCAAAATACAAGTTTATGATCTATAGTTCTTAGATAAAAACATAAAAATAATTAATTCTATTATTAATATATATGTGACATGCTATCGTTAAAAACTCAATGGAGTTAATAATATAATAGCATATGATTCAACATCAAGAATTTAATGTTACGTGTAATTTGGTCATTTCAATGGAAGTTGCCATGAGCCCATGAATCATGATGGAACCATTTGAAACACATGAAAAATCTCTGCCCTTATAGAAAAAAATACAAAAGATCAGGGACATCAATGTTATTATTCCACTAAAAGTTTTAATTTTAATTTATAGAAAGGAAGAAGAAAATTCGGACCGTATCAATTGACCATTTTGCCAAGAGAGGAAGGAGGAACTAAGGCCGCGGACAAGTAGCCCAGTAATGATTTTGCAGAAACAAATCAGCAGCTCAACTTTAGACTTTTTTTTTTTTTTTGAGACTCATATCTTATTAAAGACACACTATAATCGATATTTACAATCGACATATATTACTTATATTATTACATTCAATTTACAAAGATACGCCCATTAAAACGACCTCACAACGAGTGATAACCTACCCACTCACATTTTATGGGATAAATTATAAATTTCACAACGCTATGTTGAATCACGCCTCACGCTGGAAGAATACCAACCATCGCCTTCTTTTGCTGCTCAACTTTAAACCTGAGAGAACTAAGAAACAGTCAGGCTGAATGAAGGACTCACGTGAACCATGACAACAAGAATGCGTGGATAATTTTTCATACCTATTATTTGAATTATGTTATTATAGTTTAAATATTTTATAATTCCCCGCCCATATTTATTTTTTATCTTTGGAATGCTCTAGATAAGTCACGAGATATATATATATATTTAAAAAAAATTATGTAAAGGTAAATTATATTATATAATTAATATATAGTATACTTACATAAATAATAAATAATTTTTATATCATAATTATTTATATACGTGGTGTACCATACATTTAATTATAAGGCAGAGATTCTTTATGTAAAAGGACGTTGACGAATGAAAAGTTTTTCTCTCTTCCTACCTCTGTCTAATTTTGTTTTTTTTTTTAGCTGTCACTCGCTAGGACCGAAGTCCGAGAATAACTGTCCAGTTGCAAATAATAGGGCAATCTTTTCATTTATTTATAGCACGGTCAATTCATCGCTTAATGCCTTAACAAGCAGCTTAATAGTAAATTATACAATTCGCGAGTTGCCGCTATTGATCCAATAAGCGGCAAAAAATCCAATCAAAAAACTTTTAATCAAATGCCACCGCCTTTTTGTCTAATCGTTTCCTCTCTTTCGCCTCTCTCCTGGTATTCACGTCTCTGCTTTAACATATGTATTTTTTTTTTTTACTGAAAAAAAATATATTATTCGTAGTGTATACACTTCGGAACCCTAAATTTCAGCTGATTGAAATTCATATTTACATATTAATTTGTGATGTATGATTATTGTTGTTATTAGGTTATAGCTTGAGTTGAGAGGAGGCGGTTGATGGAGGAGCAGGAGCCGGGGCAATTGAAACGAACGGTTATCGATGCGTCTGCAGGCGCGATTGCCGGTGGAATCTCACGTACTGTAACTTCGCCTCTTGATGTTATTAAGATCCGTTTCCAGGTCTCCAATTTTTATATTATTTTTCTTATTTTAATCATTTATATAATTGTATATTGTGGGAAAAAAAAAAGAGTGAAAATTTGTTTAGCTTTGTTCTTTTTGTCAAAATAAATTAAAATAAATGCCAAAAATAGTTTTTTTTTTTTTTAAAAAAAAAACTAGTGTTGGATTATTTTCTTTGGCTTATAGTGTTGGATACTTTTAAAGAGTAAAAGAGATCCTTCATCCTTGGTGATGTTACATTAATCTATTGAGTGTGTGGGATGGTTAGATAAGTAAATTCAAAAGTTATGGAAATTGCCGTGGCATCACTTGTTATGAAATCTATTGGGTACTTACATTTAGGAAGCATAGTGTAATTGCATTTCTTTTTTAATGTTCAAAAACTAATGTTGGTCTTTTCGGAAAAGACTAGGTTCTTTGCCTTTTAGGGCAAGTCTTGGTAACTTGATTCCTTACTTTCTACTAAATATTGGTTGTACAAGAGGGAAAACACTTTTTGGGACTTTTGTTAGTCCATGGGAGAGAAGTTTGTATAGTTTATTTTGAGCATGCCTAGATCAAGGGGGCTAGGATTGTGGTATTTTAATTTTTATTTTTTCCAGGATGTGATTCTAATGGTTAGTAGTGAAGAAAATTATCATTGGTTTAACAGGTTCAATTGGAGCCCACAACTTCGTGGGCGTTGCTAAATGGACATATATCTAGGCCATCAAGATATACTGGCATGTTTCAAGCAACGAAGGATATATTTAGAGAGGAAGGTTTATGGGTATGATTTATTATCTTGCTTCATTGCACTTCTGCAATCTAGTCATGAGACTAGTTCAATGTGTGTCTTTATGTTCTTTGATTTAGTAACAGTTTAAGGGAATGGTTATGACAGGGTTTCTGGCGTGGCAATGTGCCAGCCTTACTTATGGTTATGCCATACACAGCTATACAATTTACAGTGTTGCACAAATTGAAAACATTTGCTGCTGGTTCTTCTAAGGCAGGTATATGACACCATGTTACATCAGTATAAATTTTTTACTTTTATGAAATGCTCTTTTGCTAAAAAATTGATCTACTTGTTAGATTGAATGTAGTAACTTGCTATCTACTTATGAATATTTTTATTTACACCATTGTTTCCTTTGGTTAACTGCTTATGTTGTGGAAACTTTTGTAACTTGTCTGAAGTTGTTTGGTGCAGACTTGTTTATTTCTAATTTTTTCCTTGGAAGTCTGCTAATTCTTCATCCTTTTCTGTTGTTTAGAGGCGCATACACTGTTTGATTTGGATTTTTCTTGTGTTTATTTGATTATTTTTTAATTATGGCCTCATTGTTCTGTTGTTTTGCAGAAAATCATATTAATTTAAGCGCTTACTTGTCTTATGTCAGTGGGGCATTAGCTGGGTGTGCAGCTACTGTTGGATCATATCCATTTGATCTTTTACGAACCATATTAGCGTCACAAGGAGAACCTAAGGTAAAGAATTTGACTGAATGATATTTGAATGATATGGTATGGCTTCATTTGCATTTTAACATTGATTCATTCAACCGAAGGAAGGATTTGAAATCTGAGGCTGAATCACACTTCTTATAAATGTTGAATTGATTTGTATTTTTTATTTTCATAAATTTTGCCTACAATGTAATGTATACTCGAATGTGTGAGCACTCCTTTTTGCAGTGATAAGTTTGGTCTTGGTGGGCCCAGAGCATGGTGATCTCATTCGTGGCATCTTAATTTCATCTCCTTCAATAATATTTTTTTTTTGGGCGCGTGTGTGCGTTTGTGTGTCTATGTGTATATATATTTTTATTTAACCATTGGTAAGCACATAGTTTCACGTCTCAGTTCAAAAGTTCAACACGTCGTCATGTTTGTTAGCTGAAGCATTAATATGTTGAGGGCCCTTCTCATATCATTATTGATCACTAGTTAATGGCTATATATAGGTGTATCCCACGATGAGGTCTGCATTTGTTGATATTGTCAGAACCCGAGGCTTAAGGGGTCTGTATGCTGGGCTGTCACCTACACTGGTTGAGATTATTCCTTATGCTGGCCTGCAATTCGGCACATATGATACATTCAAGCGCTGGACTATGGTAGACTTCGTTCTTGTTTATATTAGACTTTTGTTTAAGAGTCTGGGTATATAATTCTTGTGTTTCATGCCAGCATCCCCAATTTTAAGAACGATTTGAGGTTTAGAGCACTATTTCTCCTCCATGTTGTAGTTGAGCTGATATTCAAACAAGTCAAAATGTGTGAAATGCGTTATATGTTTGATCATCTCTGGGATGAAATGTTACAGTCTCTTCAGTAATTTTTGTGCTTGGTACTTCCCACTGAGTATTGGCGGATAAATTCCTTTTTGGTTCCTTAAAAAAGGGGGCTGATGTTAAGAATTTTGTTTTTACACATCAATAATATTTATTTACTATCATCATCTTGTAGGACTGGAACCGGATAAGATCTTCTAATACAAGCTCAACTGGTGCAGACAATAATCTTTCAAGTTTTCAGCTTTTTGTCTGTGGAGTAGCGGCTGGAACATGTGCTAAACTTGTTTGTCATCCACTTGATGTGGTCAAGAAACGATTCCAGGTTCAATATAAGGCCTTGCATAAAATCTCAGGATGCATCATCTTTGTCTTATGTGAATGTGAAGAATGAGGCAATAATTTTTATGTTTAGTAAGACTAGAGTCAAGCTATCATTTCATGTTTTAGATGAGCCAGTTTTCAAGATTGTCTTGCCTTTTGCCCATGCTGATTAGACAAATGAATTACACTGCTGGCTTTTGCAGATTGAAGGACTACAGAGGCACCCGAAGTATGGTGCTAGAGTTGAGCACCGTGCTTACAGAAATATGTCTGATGCCCTAAGCCGAATTGTGCAAGCAGAGGGTTGGGCTGGTCTTTATAAGGGCATTGTCCCATCAATTGTCAAAGCTGCGCCTGCTGGTGCCGTAACATTTGTAGCTTATGAGTATGCATCAGATTGGTTAGAGTCTATTTTGACTTGAATATGACTTGATTCTTTTTTTCCTCCCAATGTTTTTGTCATCCTATTCTTTTTCACTCAGTCCTTAAAGGACTACAGAGGCACCCGAAGTATGGTGCTAGAGTTGAGCACCGTGCTTACAGAAATATGTCTGATGCCATAAGCCCAATTGTGCAAGCAGAGGGTTGGGCTGGTCTTTATAAGGGCATTGTCCCATCAACTGTCAAAGCTGCGCCTGCTGGTGCGGTAACATTTGTAGCTTATGAGTATGCATCAGATTGGTTAGAGTCTATTTTGACGTGAATATGACTTGAATCTTTTTTTCCTCCCAATATGTTTTTGTCATCCTATTCTTTTTCACTCAGTCCTTAAAAGGCCCTCATACAAGGGAAGAGGAATCGCAATTACATTTGATTAGCCATTATTTATACAGCTGTAACTTCATGGTAGGTCCATAATAATTGAGAGTCAACGTCAACAAGCCGATATGTAGAGTATATGGCGTGCGGTTATAATTTAATATACAGCAATTGTGCTGGTTATGTCAATAGAGATTGTATGAAGCCTGTTGAAAAAAAATGGCCAATGGTTTGGAAATTGTATTCATTCACCTAGTCTTGAGTAGACATTGAGAACTAATGATCTTTTACCCAACAGAGATATGGTTCATTACATTTAAGTTTGAAATTAAAACCAGAAGAGGGTTGTACAGCTCGGTTAGATCTAACAACATTCAAGAATTTGGCTCGTGAAAGAAAGAATGGAGAACACGGCAGTTTATAATACAAAATTTCCTACAATTGAACCGATACGAAAAGACATTCTATAATGTCTGCTCTATGAAAAAACCAACCATATAACCGGTTTGTGTAACTTCAAAAGATCTTCACGTTGTGGATGACCATGTCTTATGCAGTACAAAATTCCATTAATGTTACAGGAGTGAGTGAGAGGTTTTTGAAGTGTCACGGATAGTTTTTCTTTTTATTGCTGTCTTCTGGAGGCAGTGATAGGCACTGCAGAATTGTCTGAACCTGCAAAACATCTAGTCGGAACTTCTCTGCAATCTGCTGGGCGTCCATGGGTCCATTGTGATCATCAGCCTTGCCCTGATGCAGATGCATGATGTGCCGCAGCTGTGCCACATTTAAGGTCCCTGGAGGAGAAGGCTTCTCTTCGTATCTAGAGGAATCTGGTGTAGTATTTCGCAGTTTTGGCAATGGTCTTGTCTGCCTTTCCACAACAGCCGCCTGCAATATAGTCACTGAGTTTCATAAACCAGCACACAGAAGAGATGAACTGTTAATCTAGTGATGCTATCATTCATCAATAGAAGCATGATTTTTATCATGAACTGTTAATCCAGTGATGCTATCATTCATCAATAGAAGCAAGATTTTTATCATCTAAACATAGGCATGTCAAAGAATACAAAGATTCTAGTTATAAGAATGAAATAAAAGGACTGCATATCACTGCTAAGGCTTCTCTTACCACTTAGCGTAAAACACAATCAATCAAAGAAATGCTCAGTCCTTTCTAATATTTGTTAACTAGTTAGATAGTAGATACTCCAAAACCATTTCCTTTGGA
The DNA here is from genome assembly GCA_030449925.1 of Citropsis articulata. Taxonomy (NCBI): domain Eukaryota; kingdom Viridiplantae; phylum Streptophyta; class Magnoliopsida; order Sapindales; family Rutaceae; genus Citropsis; species Citropsis articulata. The sequence continues at coordinate 321,389 of JASUUH010000224.1, forward strand.
TAGCTACACATCTTCAAAGTGCACTATGACAAAAAAATGAAAGAACACTAAGGTATTTTTAAAATACAAGAAAACAGATTACCCAGAAATACTACAGTATCAAGCCGTTGCAATGACAGTGAAAAGCTTAGTGCTAGAGCCATTCTCCAGTAAAGAAAACAATATGATTGAATTGAATTTTCTGATTTCTACTACTCAATAAGCAAATAGATCAGCAACTAGTGGAAGTCTTCGGTCTAACATTCACAGATAACAGTTTGTTCAACATAATCGAAATCTTTCCAAAAAGATAAAAACACAAGCACCAAACAACTCTCAAAATCTCACCTCACCCATCTCAGCTTTCCCTCCGGCCTTTGTTTTAACTCTTCCCAGCATTTGATTAAGCATAGCATCATATTGCGAGTCTCGTTCTTCAAGCACATTGCCCATATTAACAGGCCGATTGCCCTCTTTAGAACATCACCAGATATCATAACGCACATCAGCATTCTCTCAGAAACACGCATCATATTAATCTCAACTAAATATCAGATTCAAAACAAAATTCTGAAAATTCTAAATGAAATAATAATAATATAAAACAGGTTTTAAGTTTCCAAAAAAAAAAAACATGTTCTATAAAAGCAGATGCAAATAAGTGTCAATTTTATAACCATTTCTATAAAATTTACATTATTACATTGCTTCACTAAAAAAATTTGAGCTGATTTGTTCATTTAGAGTTTTATGAGGAACAAAACGGAAGCTCGCTTACCGCCATGATCTCCACCGTCCAATGGACCGGTCCTCGAGATCTTCTCGTCGGTGGGAACCACACGTGGCCCCCGATCAACAACGTTCTTCGTTTTCGATGATGACGACGTCGTGGAAGCCGAGGATGTAATCCTTCCAGATGCTCGACGAAATGCCTGACCCATTTTTTTTCCTTGTTTCAATTAGTAAAACTCAAAACGGCGCCGAATTGATTTATTCTCTGGCTTGATTTTATTCTGATGTTTCAAGGTGAGTGTACGGATATCAGTTATGTAATTAAGCTAAAACCATTAAGTCTGGGAAGAGGAAGTGACGAAGAAGATGGATGTGGAGAGCTCGCGCCCGGTTGCTAAAAAGAGCGAGGCCAGTAAGTGGGTGCCACGTAGATGACTTCAAGACAGCCACGTATAAGGCCTTCTCATCCGGTTTTATACTATGGCTTGGCGGCCGCGGGGGACTTTATCATGTTTTATTTATGTAAGGGCAATTATCACCAAGTCCTTATATTCTAGTTTAATCTTTTCTGTAATAAGAAATATAAAAACGTCTCACTTAAGTACATAAATTTTGCTAAAATCATCATGTAAATTATATCTTCTCAGTCACCACACACCACATTCTGTCCAAATTAAAACTATTTCACTTTTAAAATGTGCGGAGAGAGATTCAAATCCGAAAGACAGATACTTCACTTTCAATAACAAACATGCAAAATCAACTTTGGTATTCTTTAGAACAGATTGGTGACTGTATAACATTAATGAAAATTCTTTGCAAAAGAAACATTCATGAGGGGGACAAGAAAATCAGAAGGAACCCATAGCGTCAAGTCTTTGGACTATGAGTTGGCTTATAATGTGACCTCTTTAGTGTTCACTTTTATCACAAGGCAGTATGTGATCGGGATATAAACAGCATGAACAATGACCTGAATTTGTTGTCGGAAAGTGACTGGAGCTTCAATTCTCCCTGTCAAAATACCTTAGGTCCAAATACCACGTATGGAAGAAATAACTATTAACTGTCATATGAAATAAGCTACGAACTTTCCTCTTCTGGTTTTTCTATATCACAAAATGACTGTAACATGTCAATTTCCTCATCACATGATCATATGATTATTCAATATCGCTATGCTCTTCATATCTCACAGATACTGAAGAAACCAGGGGGAGTGATCATCTTCTACAGTATATCAGAAATACAAAAGATCGCTGGAACTCGCATTATTAATTTTATAATCAGCTATTGGTCAAGTCTGAATGTGAGACTTGAACAGGAAGTTCACTGAACATGTTGCCATGATCATTACACAGATCATTTCCTTTTTCCTCTGCTGGTATATCCGGGATACTGCCACCAAGGTTCTCAGTAAATCTTTTCCTAGCGCGAGAACGACGAGAAGGTTCTCGCGGAAAGGAATCCCCAAATTTCCGCTTCTGCTTTGTGCTTAAAAATCCAAAAGCAAGAGCTTCAAGTGCTTTGGTGGTCAGTGGTCGGTTTCTTGTGCTGTGCCTCCGAGCATTCACTTCAGGCTGCTGCTCAGAAGTAGCCATATTTGCAGCGTCTTTCAGCACATTGGAATCATCGGGTAACCTGCTTGCCTGATCAGGTTGTATTCCAGTTCCTTCCTCCAAGAAAGGTTCATCAGTTTCTGTCTCTGGAGATACAGGCAAGTTCAAATCGATCATCCTTCGTGGTGGAGGTTCCTCATAAGGATGTTCAACCCCAGAACATGTACTACCAATAGTGCCTTCACCACTTACGACTGGGCTGCCTTTAGATGTAGAATTGGTGAATGATAATCTCTCCTGAGATGGATCCACATGAAAGGAAATATTCTCTCCAAAACTAAGATTAGCTACACAGCATCCGGCTTCGTCTTGTTTTAGTTCTGAACCCACTAAGCCGCTGACGGTACTGCTTGTCTGAGTTCGATTACAAGCATTTAATCTCCGTCGTCGTTTCTTAATAGGGCCTAAATAAATACCATTTTCAGGTTTCAGTCTATGATTCAATTGAGCATTTCTTTTCTTTCTCGGTCGCAGGTCATTACCTATGTTGCTTTTTTGGCCTGGGATATCTACAGCAGGTGCACTAGTCAAACCAGAGACAATGACTGGAAAGCTCCTGTTCAGATACCTGTCAAAAGGTGCAATTATATTTCTTGGCTTTGAACCATTTTGCTCCTTCCTAAAAAGACGCATGGTATTTGAAGGATCAGACTCATCTGTTGACTCCTCAGAAGTTCCAGAATCACTGTCTTCAGAATAGCTTCTTGAGATGGGTGTATTCCTCATTTCAACTGGTATACTTCTCAATTCTCTTACCTTCATTCTTCCCTCATTTGCCACACTAGTGTCCACAACTGTGAACTTCATGCCATCCATACCACGATTTGGAATCCGAGGTTTCAGATAACAACGTCGTTGCTGACCAGGAAAATCTTGCTGGTCCAATTTTGTTTCATCGGTCCACCCATTTTCTTCCTTGGTAATATCTCCCTTATCTGTTCCAATCTCAAGCTCAAGAAGCCCAGGTTCTGCAGCAACTTTACTCAGGACATCACTGACTGAATCAAAATAGTGGTCTCCCTTCACTAGTTTTCTTCTTGAGAACTTCTTCACACCTGGGATAAGAAAGACCAGAGAATGCTTGGAACCAGTAGCACAACCGTAATTTTTAGGCTCCTCTGAGTGCCACCCTCTTGCAAGCAAACGAGGCCACACAGCTTCCCAGAAGAGATCATTTGATCGGGCTTTGCTTAACCTGTAGCCTCCCGTTAAAAAGTCGACAATTTCCAAGGGAGTAAGCATTGACCACGATTTGCCTGTTGGCATCTCTGGACGGACAGCATGATTGGGCTTCAAAGGCTCCAGAGCCATGCCTGTAAGATCTTGCTTCCCTGTACCAATTCCAACTGCCTCCACAAGAGCATTCAACCCAACTTTATCCCTTAAATTTAAAACATATTTTTCTAGAGTCATTTTCCCTACTCCAAATGCTTTCGATTCCTATCAAGGAAAACAAAATGATGACAAGCATATCAGCTACTGCATCAAAAAGTCAAATAAAGCAACAAGACACGGAATTTCCAAAGCAACCTGAAGTTCAAAGAGCAAAGTGAAACTAGTTGGGGACAGCATAAAAGGGGGGACCGACAACTAAGATAATACTTCCACAATGTAGATATGAATAGTGCATGTCAAGTAAATCTTTCTATATTATTGAAGTAGAAACAGAATGACAGGATATTTCATTATCTTTTTTCATAGTTAGGTGATATGCAGGACCGGGTTACTTTAAAATAATTGTTAAGACTTGTTCAGGGACTTGTAAACTGTGTGAAACTCACGATGAAAATATCAGATATGGCTTTGTACTAAGGAAAAATTGCCATAATCCTTATAACACAGAAAACAGTCCATGCTGAATTCAGAAACGAGCACAGAAAAACCAATGGCTAGTTTGGTAATCATAGTGTGAACTTGATATAATTGTTTCCGAGTTTGTCCTTTATGCAAGCACAAGATCAGGCCACATCATTTGGCAATTCTACCGGTACGATGTCATCAAAAAATAGAAATTTCTGTCATAGCGTACCTCCAATAAAGTATTTTGGCATTCCTCTGACACATGGGGTAGCAAACGAGATAATAACTCCTGCTGTCTCAATCCTGTAAAAATCCTTTGTCCATATATACATTTTCTGCTTTTCATTTTGCGGCATTCCGACCACCTACGATATTTGTCAGACCGATAAAATTTCCCATAGTAGAATGACAGTATTTCCCCCATCCCCTTATTCTCAACAAATTTCTTCACCTGAAACAGGTTCTTGCCAAAGATATACAAACCAAGGAGAAAACTGGCTTCATCAATATTGCTCCAGATGTCACCTGCAGAACCTGGAACTAGATGGCAACCTGTGCCTTCATTCTTCTTATGCATTTCAATCTGTATTGCTGGTTGCAAAGCTAACATTGACGATTCTCTCAAGCTAAGTTCTCTGTCCAATGCAAGTCCCATAGACTCAACTGGAGGTTTTAAGTCATGACAATCAGAAAGATTCTGGGTCACTCTGGTACATTCAGATACATTGGTTGAATCGCCAGGAGCTACTACTGGTTCAAATTTAATGTCCTCAACTTCCCCTTTGATCCACATTATTGATATGGGCAATCCAACTAAAACTTCATGGGGAATGCCACACAAGGTTTTTGCATCGACTGAACAGTCACGTTCTTCTAAAAGAGGTGGAATTTCAACCTGATACTCGTCTCCAATTCGAGGAAGCAACTCTGGATCTCTATAGTCATCAGACATGTCAGTAGATTCCAGTGAAAGTAACTGCTCGCTGTATGCATCTTCAAGGATATTCTCACGATTATTTTCTTCAACAAAATCCATCTGCCACAAGGATTAGAAGAGACCATGATTATGATACATTCAACAACAACATTGGCAAAAGTGTACATCACGTTCTTAAAGATAAAGTAAACCAGAGCTCAGAAGCTCGAAAATATATTTCCAGTTTTCGCTTAAATAACACAACATAAACTAGCATTTTTTCTAAAAAAATAATGACCAAAAATTGCAATGTTCTATCCCATTCCACAGCAATAAGAATGGCATATTCCATAGGAAAATCAAACAGCAAGTATGAAAAAAAAATTCAGAAAGTTTGTTACTTGAAGAAAAATTTAAGACCTAAAAATTTGTACATGTCATAAAAAAAAATAAAGATATATATTATAAACGAAAACAATAATTAGTTGAAAATAATTAATATTTAGAAACAAAACACGCACGAACAGAATAGCAGTTAAAGAAACCAGATCCATTTTTTGAACCCGAAATGAACCACGAAGCAATCCCACGACAGTAAAAATGAAAACTCTACACAGAAGTATTAGTAACCATTAAGCACGTTTATGTTCGATAACAAACACAGGATAATCTAAAATCTAGAACAAACAAAAAGCATTTAAAGTTTTTAACACTGTACCCACAATAATACAAAAATAAATAAACAATCCATAAAAGCAAAATAATAATAATAAATAATAACAAGAATTCTACATGATCCCACAAAGAGAAGTACATTAAATCATTCAACAAGCAAAACAAGATACAAAGAAATAAAGAATTAGTAATATAAAAAAAGAAAATTTTGATACAGTTTCGCGTATAATAATGTAATATAATATAATATTAAGAATAAAAACACGTTAAAAAGCAAGCTAAAGAATCAAGTTGAGCAAATGGGTCTTCGTTTGTTACGCAACAAATTAAAAGCTTATAGAGTTAAAGATTAGAAACAAACAAAACGTGAACTTGTACGCAGTTATGAGAGAGAAACACACACTCATACACATATGTGTGTGTGTGTGTGTGTGTATGAATATGTATATATACATGTATGTATATAGAGAGAGGAAGAGGATACCTGTTGAAGAGCTTAAGCTTTCATGGCGAATGAAAATTTTAAGATAGCTAAAAGAGGGAGAGGGAGAGAGAGAGTAAACACAAAAATGAGAAAGTCTTCTGGCTAGTCGCTGCTTTGCTTGCTTGCTTTTAAGGCCTTTATAAGAGAAAATATTTTACGAGTTTTGCAGTGAATTTTCTTTTTATTTTTTAATGTCGTTTGTTTTGCTGAAGAGGCTCTGCCTGGTCTTTAATCGGACAAAAAAAGACGTCCCCACGCGCGGGTTTTAGAGCGTGGAAGAGTCCACGACCCGTTGCACGTCGCGACTGTAATAATACTTTTGGCCCCCTAGTTTTAACTATTCTCGATTAAAAAAACAAGTTTTTTTTTTTTAATTTATCAAATAGGCTATAATTCACGGATAATAGCCCCTATTGAAATGATTAAAATAATTCTGTGATCATAAAATTATAAAATCTGAGATCATGATGTAGTAATTGTATATGTACAAAATAAAGTATATTTTATCTTTCCATTTTTAGTATCTTTACATCAAAATCGATAAATTATTGTTTTATTTTGTTAATAAAAAATTAAAAAATTTTTTTTTACCTATCCATATCTATAAGGTGCTTAAAGGTGTATCTTTATTCTTTTAAAAAAAATTTGTCATATATAGTTTTCTTTTAAGGGAAATTATCAATCATATACCCTTAAGTGTCATCGGTATCAAACGTACTACAACACTTTTCAGTTGTATCACTCGTATACCCTAAGTTGACAAAACACTTCTGCCGTCTACTATTCCGTTAATTGCCGTTAGAAAGTTAACAGAATTATGGTAAATTGACTATTTTGCCCTTAAAACTCAAAATGAAGTAAAAAGATAAATGTACATTAAAAATTAACATAAATTTTCAATACACAATTTTTTTTAATTTTGTTATTAACAATATATTTTTTATTAAAAATATAAATTATTAATGGTACATATTATTAACAATTATCTATAAAAATATCCATATTATACTATAAAAATTTTGTTAACAAGATATTATTTACAATTATACATATTATATCATAAAAAATTTCAGTTGGAGGAGTAGATCTTCAAAAATTAGGTTAAATTTTAGAGGAATAGATTCTGTTGTAAAGTATTTTTTTAAGTAATTATTAACAATTATTAAATAAATAGGATGACATGTCATTTTTATCAATATATATTATATGACATGTCATTTTTTACTAGGTAAATGGAATGACATGTCGTTTATTTAATCAAAGTTTAAAAAGACTAAATTAACAGACTAGCGGCCAGTTTTAATGGGACCTGTGGCAGAAGTGATAAAAAGCGAAAAACAACGATAAAGTGAAAAGTGTTGGACGCTTAACACTGGCCAAGATACTACCGATAATTCTCCTTCTTTTAATTATAAGGTCTAAGATTTAAAAATTTCATGTTGTACATGATGGAACTCTATAGGAAATTCAGTACTGTATTGTTACATATATATATATATTTCAGTCATTTCATGTTATTTGGGACCTATTTTATACAAATAGAAGCTCCATATCCTTAATGATAAAATACGAAAAAAGAAGGATCCGAGTGTTATTTCTCCGTATAGTTAACATTCTCATCAGCAAGCGGGGGATCCCGTAGAAGAAGTTCTTATTATGGCATTCTATTTCCCAATCATATTTCGACACGCGGGAATAGCGCCAAGAGGAGTCAAAAGTAATGTTGAGTAGAAGAAGCTGCAGAACATTTCAGTGGGAGCTATTGTAGAGGAATTTCACAAGGAGCACGCAAGGGTTAGACGCAGAGAGCTCGGGGATAGAGCTGCGCGTGGGGTTATGTTTCAGTGCAAATGGATTTGTATGTCTAAATGACCAAATTATCCTCAGCTAATTTTGTTATTTTTCTTTGGGTTGTTTTATAGTCTTTTCACATTATTATTATAATAATAAATTAATAATGGGTAACTTCATTATCTTTTCCTTCTTTGAATTAATTAGGTGACGTCCATTTTTACAGAAAGGCATTTGGCAGTCTAAATTCCACGATGAGAAAGAGATCCAAAGGTTAACCCGCGGGAGGGTTTTGATGGATTTATACCGAAATTTCATCTTGTGAGTGTTAGTAATTCAATGGGGAAAAAAAATAAAAATTCTCTTATGGTGATATAATAACAAATTTTCTTTTTCTTTTTTTAATTAAAAAATGAGAAAAAATAACTTACCGACTAAACATCCACTATTGTTTTATATTATTATTCGAACTAAACACTAACTCGACTACTCGAGTAACCACAAAGGTAAAACACATTAACTGCTAGCCGAGCTGCGTCTAAAAGTAAGTAGAAGACTATTAAATTATCAAAAGTCATACAAAAAATTAAGTTTGACCCTCAATGATTGTAACATCAAAACAAACACTTTATTTATGATGTAAATATCTCAATTAGATAAATCTACCTAATATTATTGAGTAAATTGTTTGTCATGATTTTCTGAAGGCAACGTTATTTTAACTTAAATTTTTTTACTTAAAACTTTGATATAAATTTTGAGCTATTAATTTCAAATAATTCGATAGTAGATACTAAAAGTCAAAATTATTCATCTATCATTACATTGCTTGAAACCAGTATCTCAAATTTTAAGTTAAAATAACTCCACCCATTTTATAAATACAATACACTCTTTGACTTAACTTCGTCTCAATCTATTAATTTAAGATTTTATATAGGAGAGCTTTATATTATCATTTTATTAAAAAAAAAAAAAAGAAAGATTTAAAAGGGCATATAATAATTGGTTTAGTTAGAGATTTTTCTTAAGGTAATCCAAGAGGATTTGTTTCAGTTGTGAGTACAACTATTTTTTTTCCCTTTTCTAACATAAGGTGAATAACTGTTTGAAAGGTACAATTAACTAAGAATAGAGTGAGACCATTTATGGTAACTATACTAATTAGACAACAAAATTAACATCAAGAACAATAAAATGGTCTAATTGTTTGACAAGGGGAAGAGCAATTTTGACGCAGAAGCGAAGAAGGTGGCGCAGCCAAATTGGTCCATGCCATAACGTGTCGTATGATTGGCTTCAGCAAATTGATTAAATAAAAATACACGTATCTGGGCCTGGCGGTTACCCTATTTTGACCTCTATTAGTTTAATTTAAGATATTGCAAATTTGCAATGCATCCCCTTTCACTTTTTAAACAGGGTAACCGCTATTTATTATTAGACCTATTATTAAAAATGTTTTTGATGCGATTATGTTTTCTTTAGCCTGTAGCCTGCCAATTGCCAAATGGACCTTCGTTTTGTGAGTAACGTTCGGCTTGAAGCCCTATCCTTTAACATCAACCTTGAGTTAGACGATTGGCACCCTTCTAAATTTCTCTTAAATTTTTTTTTTTAATTATGTAGTATTTGGTGTTGGAAATATTTTTATTTTTAAATAAATACCTCTTTTTGTTTGTAAATCTTTCAAAATTTTCCCCCTGAAAATTTTAAAACAACAGTTTCTCAAAAACATAAATAATCAATATGAATAAAAGAAAAAAAAAAGGAATTGATTTTTTTTTAATTAACAACAAAAAAAAAAAGAATTCAGTAAAAATAATAACTCTCAGAATATTTAAATTTGTGAAAGGTAATAGGTTGCACTAACATTCTATCATTCTTTTTCCTTGGAGCTCATGTGACTACATCTCAAGTACATTATCTTGTTTCCTTTTGTAACCAATGCTTCATGTTCCTTTTCCCATTTCTTGTTCAGTTCCAAAAGAAAGGGAAAAAAAAAATTGAGAGAAAAAAAGGAAAAAGAAAAATCAAACCTGTGACAGAATTTGTATGTTTTTAAATGTAATTGTAATTGCAAATGAGTTTTAGGAAATTAATGAAGTGGTGCCAATAAAGCAACTAAAACCGTTTTTTATGGTCCAATTGCTTATGGATACCAAAAGCCCAAGATTTTAAAGGGACTTCATTACGGCCCAAAGAGAATTTTGGGCTTTCGTCAGTTCCATCAAAATTTTGGGATTTGAAGCGGAAATTTGGTGCACAGAAAGTTCTCAACTGCTCTCTTGAACTTGATATAACTAGTTTAAAGCTTCTTGACAGTTAGGATTAACGATTAAGTGAAAGTTGTTGAAATCCCAGCTTATTTTTTTTCTTTCATTGTCCATCTTTTTGTTTTTGAAAGCCTTTATAGTGCAGTGATGGGATTGATAATCATAGAAGCTGAAGTTATTTTCTCAATATTATTTTCTTTTTTAACACTGCCTCAACTTGTTCTACTTTTCTCAACTTTTATTTACTAACACATCTTCGAATTTCCACTTTATATCAATACAAGCCATAAGTACATCTCAAAAATATGATCCATTTGCCCACCCTTTGAAAATGATAGATTTGGGCTTTTTGTTTTTTTCCGAAGAGACAAGGGTTGGTGGAAATTAATGGATTTTTTTTTTTTTGAGGATTTAAATTGGTTATTCATTTTACCTTTGGTTGTCTTTTCATTGGTGATTGATAGAAACAAAAACAATACATAACACATCTAAATCATACATAATTAATATTTAGTAATGTAAGCCCTAATAAAAGAGGATTAGAGGATCCATTTCTATTTGATTTCTTAAACTAGAGAGGGTGGAGGACTTCGTACTTCATACTTTGAGAGGTACATGTTACTATAATTTGAGTAAAATCTTTCGATTAATTTGATTAATTCTTATATTTTTAAAAACTGCCCAAACGTTCCACGTTCCTTCACTCTCTATTTTCCTAAGTGAATGGATTATGCTTACAGCCTATAATGTTCCATGAGCTCATGCACATTTTAGTTAATGATGATGGTCGTTCATAGCAGATTTGCCGGTGTGGTAAACCTTAAAGATTCAAAAAAGATTTTCTGGATTTGGTGTGATTTAGAATTGCTTTCTGTCTTCAATAAATAAATACAGTATCATTAACCACAATATGCTTTTAAGATTACGGCAAGTGGGTACAAAAGCAAATGACACAGGTAATTAATTTTATTTGTTTATTTTGTTGACTGAATCCAATTACTCATTCAAATTTAGAACCTTAACAACGTATTTATTCTCTCCCAAAACATTACCGGACCAAACCCTAGCTAACTCCAGAATCCAGATAAAATTTTGATTAATTAATTAAATAAACAAATTTAATGGGGAAGGAAGAGGAATCTTTGCTAAAACGAAATGACCCTACTAACAGCCACAGGATATTGATTAAGATTCTCTTTTGAGACTTCAACCACTTTTGCTGGTGTTATTAAATAAACATATTAATTTTGGTTAATTACACGCGTTAGCTTCCACTTATTTTCCTTTTTTTCCTCAGTGGAGCGGAGCCATGGTCTAATACCTCCGTTTTAATGGACCAATCCTGACGGAATCCTTGAAACTTAGAACTGTCAAATGAAAATCTGGATTGGTTTGTCTCATCATCAATATTCAATAATAGTCCACTTTGCCTACTATTTTATTTATGATGGAAATTTAAAGTTCACAAGGAATACATGCATGTGTCTCTTTTGTTTTGTTTTTGCCAATTAACTTTCATGCATGCACTTCCTTTGACCATTAGAAAAAAAAAAATTTAAGGTGAAAAAAAAAATATTGATCGAAATTGCATAAAACTAAGTGACGTCTCATCTCCACGAGAGATGTCAACATCTTTGGGCTTTAGTGGAGTTAGATAATTAACTCGTGTGCATAGAGGGGATTGTAAATTTTTTTTTGGATGCTTTTTCTGACTTGGGTTCGACGGCTGATATTTTATTTGATGGGATTCTATTTCTCGGCCTCACCTAATTAATCAAAGGATTAATTTGGATTGCCCTTTGGCTTTTATAATGTTTTCTATTTTTCGTGGGTTCATTTGCTTTAAATTTTTAAGTAATTTGTTTATTTTTATTTTTATTTTTATGTTTTGGGGATAAACTCCAAGAGCAAGCTCTTAGAGAAAAATATTATTGAAAAGGGATAAAAGAGTATAAAACAGCTACTCCAAGGGCTAGATAAAACTTATGAAACAAAACCAAAATTAAGAACTCCCCAAGAATTGATATGGAGACCATTGAAAAGACGAGAAATGTGATTCCATATCAGCTACTTAAAGTATTAATTGAGTATCCCATTTTATTTGTTTTATGCGTCCTACTTTAATTTACATGCATCTATTTGCTTTCATAGCTTACTTTGTGTTATTAACTTCTCTCTCGTTACATCGAAGTTTATTTAAAAACAAATTTAATGAACGTATCATTTATTTATCAATTATAATATTTAGAGATAATCTCTTGCAATATAAAAGAAAGCCACTAAGCATCATAATTATACCGCACACAAAGGGGTATCACTTTAATTAGTTGGACTTAAATTTAGAAAAGAAAAAGTTCAATATATAATTGAAATTAAAAAAAAAAAAAGAATTGTAATCTTTCAGGTACAGATCTTTTGGAAATAAACTATTTATATGTATTCACTACAATCTTGATTCGGCTTAAGCAGAAACCAACATTTACAAGTGGGCATCTACACTTGTCAAATATTTCTAAAGCACAGTGCCCTATGATCTCAACAAAACTTTTGAGTTCATGGATACTAACTCAGACTATAGTTATGAAACACAGCAAAAGTTAAATTTGTAAACAAATGTTTGCTTGCGTGTTGGATGACGCAACGTAGAGTAAAGCCTACGCTATTAAATTATAACTTAAAGTTCATTAGTTGAATCCACGCTAAAACATGATTAATTAGTTAGCATAATCCCCCACTTATAAGCTTTTATTATTAAACTAATAAACATGCTTAATTAATTGAAGCTCATTGGGTGAACTTTTAATAAAGATTGAGTTGGGAAGGCAGACTGTCTGTACTTAGAAACTAGAAACTGCGATCACTCACATCTTGGATTATTAGCTTAATTTCAAATGAGTACAAAATACTGTCTCATCATTCTTTTTTCAGTTACTTTAAAAATATGTTGTGAGTGGACTTGATCAATGAATTTGGATTGTGTTCTAACATATCTTATTAATTAAATGCTCTTTTGATTTGAATTCGTTTGAATTTCTAAAAATTTTGAGCCACCTGTCCTTATATCTTTTGAGTTATTCTTCTTTTATTTCTTAGGGAAATTATCAATCATATACCCTTAAGTGTCACCGGTATCAAACGTACTACAACACTTTTCACTTGTATCACTCGTATACCCTAAGTTGACAAAACACTTCTACCGTCCACTATTCTGTTAATTGCCGTTAGAAAGTTAACAGAATTATGGTAAATTGACTATTTTACCCTTAAAACTCAAAATGAAGTAAAAAGATAAATGTACCTTAAAAATTAACATAAATTTTCAATACACAATTTTTTTTAATTTTGTTATTAACAATATATTTTTTATTAAAAAATATAAATTATTAATGATACATATTATTAATAATTATCTATAAAAATATCCATATTATACCATAAAAATTTTGTTAACAAGATATTATTTATAATTATACATATTATATCATAAAAAATTTCAGTTGGAGCTTGGAGGAGTAGATCTTCAAAAATTTAGGTTAAATTTTAGAGGAGTAGATTCGGTTGTAAAGTATTTTTTTAAGTAATTATTAACAATTATTAGATAAATGGGATGACATGTCATTTTTATCAATATATATTATATGACATGTCATTTTTTACTAGGTAAATGGAATGACATGTCGTTTATTTAATCAAAGTTTAAAAAGACTAAATTACCCTGATTAACTAATTAGCAGGGATCGGAATGAGAAGCGTTTTGTCAACTTAGGGTATACGAGTGATACAAGTGAAAATTGTTATAGTACGTTTGATACCGGTGACACTTAAGGGTATATGGCTGATAATTTCCCTATTTCTTAGGGTTTGACAACAACTTTCAGTTAGTCATCATATTTAAAAAAAAAATGATCAAACACATATATATACGTGTAGATGATTCTATTTGTGTCAAACTAATGTTAAATTATGATTAAAATTATGAGTACATGGTAGTAAAATTATTTCCCACCATGTCAAGGAGAATATCACATGGACTGAAATTAGCCACAAGTATGAGAATATAAATATGAGGTTTCTAAATTTATGAACTAGATTTAGAATATGAGTTAGATCATATGCTATACAAGTTAAAGTCATACACGAATGAACCATATTATCTTTTCGATCTCCTAACAAAGATCAGGCTAAAAGGCTGAAGGGGCTTGAGATTAGCCTAATGTAACAAAAGTACAAATAGGAGAATGCATGTTTTGGGACATTATTAAGATTATGAAGATCAATTAATTAAAATTGAAGCTTTACCAAAATTTACCCAATCGATTGAAAGTAGTCACAAGTATGAGAGCATAAACATGAGGTTGCTAAATTCATAAATTAGATTTAGAATTTGAGTTAGACAATATGCTATAAAAGCCAAACTCATGTATGAGTGGACCATATTATCTTTTTTATCTTCTTATCTCTTAATAAAAGTCAGGTTAGAAGACTGAAAGGGTTTGAGATTAGCCTAATGTAACAAAAGTCAAAAATAAGAAAATACGTGTTTTGGGTCGTTATTAAAATTATGAAGACCAAATTAATTAAAATTGATGCCTTACCAAAATTTACCCAATCTTTCTACAGTAGATTGTTGGTAGTTTGATGATGCTCGCAAAAGAATCATGGAATCATATGTAGATCCGGATGACAATTTTACAGATAAAATTATCAATTGAATGCCCCCAATGGATTGAGTTTTGGGGCAAGCTGGCCCCACCTTTGATGTCGACCTAGTCGGCATCATGCCTTCCTCCCATGTGCTTGTTGAACATAAAGACATAACTTACAACTACCATAGGTTTATGCGCAAATAGACATATATAAAAGTTTAATTATATGTATGTATGCACGAGCGAGTGTATGCATACATACAGATAGAAGCACGAATAAATATATTATTCATAGTAATGAGCTTTTGACCTACTCAGTCCAAGTTTGATAAGACCAAGTTCGTTGTATCTAAAATGGTCGATAATACAGGAGCAGCTGGAGCTGGTGCTTCAAGTGACGATGGGGGTATCAAGGAGCAAGAACGGTTGCTGCCGATAGCCAACGTTGGCCGGATCATGAAGCAAATTTTGCCGGCGAATGCAAAAATCTCAAAGGAAGCAAAAGAAACGATGCAAGAATGTGTTTCGGAGTTCATAAGCTTCATCACCAGTGAAGCATCGGAAAAGTGTAGAAAGGAAAGGCGAAAGACTGTCAATGGTGACGATATTTGCTGGGCTCTCGGAACCCTAGGGTTTGATGATTATGCAGGGCCAATAAGGAGGTACTTGCATAAGTATAGGGAGTTAGAGGGAGAGAGAGCTAATCAGCAAGACAAGGCAAGCAATAGCAATAGCAATATTAATGAAGAAAGGGAGGAACCAGCGGGATCTTCGTATGGAGCTGATGATGAACAAATTACAAGGAATCAAGCCCTACCTTCAATTTCATTTAAGTCCAATGTGAATGACAGGAGTAATAGCTTCAACTCAAGGCGATATTAATTAATTCGTCAAGGTTTGGAGTAGCTACCGTAAAATGATCTACCGTTAAACCGATGATGACGAACAAGTTAGCTGTTGGGGGTTTTTTGTTCATATTATTAATTGTTGCTTTTTATTTTATGTATGTTATTTATGGATCTTGATCTTCAACTCTGCAATTAATTTTTGGATTAGAAGCAGATGCTGGAAATTCGATTTTAGTTTTGGGATCAAGTGCAACACTTTTGGGACCTCAATCGACATAGACTTTTGTTTATGTGAGCTGAGATATACACATATATATTCTTCAACTAATGCTTAAAATTTGCACTTGCTTTCTATCTAAAGATTTAGGATGATGATGGGGTTACGTGGTTCTCTCACTCTTCATCGAAGTGCACGTTTGCAAGAAGAAGGAAAGCCCTCCATATCATCAGGTCAGTTTAATTCATCAACAACTATTTCATCTTTAATTTTCAGAGGATTTGCAGCAAATATGCAAGAGTCTACAATTCTGCTTAATGCATTTTGACTTAGCACTATATTTGATTGAGAAATTTCTTCCCTTAATCTTTTATATTTAGCGTCCAGTTTAGAAATTATCATTAATTAATTGGTATATACCCAGATCTTCCTCTTCTTGTTTGGGTGCAAGTATTACAACTACTCCCAAACATATTGGGCATAAAGTCACTGTCTCTGTGGTTTTTCTTCTTCTCTTAGTTTCTTCTTTTTTAATTAGTCCACATCCATCTACATGTACTAACGTCAACAGTAGTTGACCAAAGGTTAAATTGTCTGTACTAGGGTTAGGGTTTCGCTAACCCCCGATTTTGGGTGTAGGGGACCACAATTCAGCAGCTACACTCTTTAGCCTCTACTGTTTGGACTAATGCTAATGATACTAACAAAAACCACTATTTGGTATCGTAGAAATTTTATTTCGAGCCTCTTAATTTTAGCAATGAAGTCTTTGCTTTCTGAGACTAGGGTTTCTATAGTTCCATTACTTTATTAGTCTCTCGTTTTTGTTTTTGTTTTTTTTTTGTCCCTTTTGGTTTGAAAGGAGTCTTTAATGGTCAAGAAATTAACTTGGGCACCCACATGAAAAGATGCAACATAATAAAATGAGACATTAAGGAAGACATGACAGATAATATTGAAAATACTGGCCAACCATATATTTCGATTCCGTACTATGATACAGTGATCTTCTAGCAGAAGAATATTATTTATTTGTTCTAGTAATTAAACCCCGATTGTCGAGTCAAAGTACAAAGCCCAGCTCTCTTCTCCATAACAATGGCTCCTTGTTTGCCGTCACAGCTTGATAGTATTGGCAAGTGTATGCACAAGATTTGCTGCCAGACCGGGAGCGTTACTGCAACTCAGGAACTCGATCTTCTTTGATCTTGACTCGTATAGGACATATAGCATGTCCCAATTATGTGCCCATATTTCAAAATTTTCCATTAGCAGCAGAATTAGCTAGCTAGCCGGACCAATGGCAGTGTAACACATTAGGATCAATGTCTTACTTTTGAGTGGCAACTGTGACATAATTTAAAAAAAAAAAAAAAACCTAAAACAAACGCCTTTTACTTAATTGTCATCGAGGCCTTGCTAGCTAAGAGCATCTCCAAAAGACTTTTCAAATAAGATTTTATCACTTATTTGAAGAGTTACATTAACATTTAAAATTTCAAAAGACACTCCAATTAAAATTATTCAAATTAGAAATGATCCTCTCTCTTCAAATTCAGAGAGTTGCTTTCTCACTCTTCAAATTATATTTTATTATTTTTTATTGGAGAAAAAGAGGAAGGTGTTTTAATTACTATTGACTTTTCCTTTAAAAAAATAGTTATTTGATTAAAATAATATTAACTCATTTCTATTTGAAGAGTATTTTGGAGAATAATATCTTTTTTCACTCTTCTATTGCCACATAGGTAAGCAAATAAATATTTGAAGAGTAAAATTTATAGACTCTTTTGGAGATGCTCTAATAAAACCCACTAATAGCTTATTAAAAACAAAGAGAAAGAAGTTAACAAATATGAAAGGTCTCCACTATCTAGCTAGCTATAGATTGGTTGATTAATTGGGTCATTAGTTAACGAATATAGCAAGGTTCTCTTCTGAACTGGGTTCTGTAATGGTATAAAGAACGCAAAACTACAAATGAGAAGAGATGGAAAAGTCCTAATGAAGATATAGTTAAGATATAGATGGATAGTTTAGCCACTAAGGATTTCAAGGCTTTACATGGGATGATTTTATTATTTTATATAAAAGATTTATGTTAAGAAACTCAACATTTGAGTCCTAAATTTAATTTATGAGACTGAAATTTGGAATCTCTAGTATTACTACAAAGAAAAGTTAGTAAATTCAAGAAAATGCCTTGCCATTCGTCTATTTAATTGTTTCCATATTCTATGTGCATTGATTTTGAGATCTTCAACTAGCCATTGCAGAACAATCTGGCTATCAACTTGGAATCTTTGTTTTGATTGTATTATGATGTGGAATCGTTGACTTGATTGCTCTTCTTCACCATGACCTTTGGGGCCTTCCTTATTATATATTTACCGAGATGAGTGTACATTTGTTTAGGGATAAGGCTGGTTGTCTTCTAATTTAGTATAATTTGTCTTTTATTAATATAGAATTTCATTTTTTTAAAAGAAAATTATCTTAATTGCGAGGTTTATTGTGCTAATATGTGACTTGGGATTCTTATGAAAAAATAATGATTCGGTACTAAATTGAGATTTTGTTGAACATTGAATCAATAGTTGTTAGACAAAAAAAAAAAAATTTAAAAATTTTGAACAATTTGAACAATTGATTTTGTACCTCCAATGTATAGAAGATTTTTCTCCCCCAACCTATTCTTCCGTAACTATCCTACACCAATTAAAACATCTAAGATTCAATTTTCAAAATATCATATTTATAATAATCCTAATATACATATGACATATATGTATTAGTTCGATGAAAACACAAAATAATAAATTAAAATTAAATCATCTAGGCAGGCCGTGGATAGCTAGTGCTCATCCAACTAATGCACTTATGTCATATCAGTTTAATTTGTACATGAGTTGCGGCACCCGTACTCAAATTAAATTAAATGAAACTACGTGCATTGTCATTTACACTATCACTAAGAGGACGAGATATATTCACATTCCGAAACAAGTAACATGTTTGCACGTACGCCTCACAAACTAGTCTGTGTAACTCTTATTCGATTTGCCTTAGTTATGGAATAACTCCCAATTATTAGCTCTTGATTACCTACTGCGATTTGAAAAACTTGGATCAGGAGGGGACATAAAGTTACCCGTAGAGAAAAAAAAATGCATGTCATTTAAGAAAACTAAAAGATGCAGACAGTACCTGAAGCACCGAAGACATAATTATAAAATCACTATCACGCATCATTGTGAATTGTGCAGCTAAAACAATTACTTAGCTTTGCTTGACTGTAGTGTTTATTAATTAGCCAAAGAATGAGTTCTTGAATCTCAAGATGATTTTACTTCATATCGCAAGAGTTAGAGCATTTTATTCTTTCTTTCAGCAGAAACTCAATTCATTGAGAACTATTTTCCTCTTCTTAATTGATGGAAGCTGCTTAATGTATTGTGTTTGGGGCGCACGGGCATAATGAACATGTTGTAGTTGTATTTATGAATTAGCACAATTTACAGATCGATGCATGTTGTAGTTGTATTTTCCTCTTCTTAATTGATGGAAGCTTGGTCTACTGACAATGGCAAAACAGCACGTACAATTCTGCTAAAGCATCATGAGTTTGGTTGTAAGCCGAGATGGTGACAACATTCGCAGATATACATCAAACACATCATTCTTCAATTAATCTTGATATAACCTGTGCATCATGAAAGTCCGGATAATCTTGATGTGATAACATGCATATGGTCAAAGATTTACTTCAAACCTTTGTTTAATTATGTTCCTTGATCGTCAAACTCACCCGTTGTGGCCTAATCTAACACACGAAACTAAAGAATTTTCTCGTTAGATTTGTCGAATGATTTCTAAGTAGACATGAATGACTTGTCATCCCAAAATCTCTATCAAAGATTTGATTCATGGCATATTTGCCTATTGGAGTATAAACCATTTGACGACCCATAATTAGTGGACCTCGACCCTCTGCGTGACCACCCTTATCAAATACATATCTTTATTCTTTACACAGCTTTTCCTAAAAAAAAGGGTCAATATATATATATTTGGTTTAAAGAAGGGTACAACACGAGAAATTTTCAAGAGGTCAACCACCTTAATTATGCTTCAACTAAACATGTTTAACTGTAAAATTCTAATGGAATTTAATGCATTAGTGCCGGTATGTTGCATCCATGTCAAAAGTATTCTAAAAGTACATAAGTTAAGAGCCTCTTGATAGACAAAAAGTCTATTGAGAGTGGCAAAAAAAAAAAAAAAAAAAAAAAACAAATATAGAATATACATTAAGGAGTATGTGTGATTAGGGATGGCAATGGAGTGGGGTGGGGGTGAGAAGGCTTACCCCATTCCCCACCTAATTAAAAATTTTACTTCAATTTCCTATCTTATTTCCCAATAAATTCAGTAGGGTGGAGATGGAGAATCCCCACGTGAGGAATGATTTCCTCATTCCCGCCCCATTATCCATTTATTTATTTTATAGTAGATGTAGATGTAGATGTAGATGTATGATTTTAATAAATTAAAAATTAAAGACCTGAATAAAATCATTACCACACTATAAAGTATTTATATTATTTAAAAAAATCTTAATATTTGAAACAATACCTTGAAATGATATCGAAATTAAAAAATGTTTGAAGAGAGCACTATGTTAAGAGAGAAAAGAGAACATAACAATATTTTAGGATCAAATTAAAATTATATTTTAAGATTTTTCTTTTAGTAATAGCCCATTTATATCAAGTAAAAATAAAAAAAATTATTAACTAACAAGAAAATTTATTAATTAATATTGTAATTAATAAAACAAAAATTAAAATTTTTTTATATATAATGGAGATTGGAGTGGGGGTGGGGAGTATAAAATCATACCCCACTCCATTAAGAATTTGAGAATTATTTTTTCTTCATTCTCCATCTCATTCTTAAAAAAATTAAAATTCACCTCATTTTAGATGGAGTCCCATGAGATCCCAAACCTATGGAGTATTTTATCATCCCTAAGAATTATATAAGTAAGTAAGTAACAGTAAAAGCATGGGTTAAGAGTCTCTTGATGTCTATACAGTAATGTCTTTAAGAGATTGAACATTCAAAAT